>OV050031.1:142185814-142593314 GCA_920105625.2 Clusia tigrina
ATGTACAATACGGTCACTCAAGTGGGAAGCAGTATGCTCGGCAGCGACCACCATTGTGATTACGCTGCGAAAAGCAGAACGCTATGCTGAACGCAATCGCCAGCGCCATGCGGAACTCGAGGTACATAAGACTGACACATAGACAGATCTAATACTGACGTGTGCGCAGTAAATGCTCTAACGGCGTCCCGACTTAAAACCTAATCAGTGTCTCTGGGGGGAAACACCGTAATGACGAGAGGGGGTTCTAGCGGAGTTAGAGTCCGGCACTGACGGGGTTCTGACTTTAAATGTTTTCCTCCTCGTTAAATATAAAAAAAAATAAAATACACACACACACGCGGAAGTCGAATCGAAATGGTTGTAGAAAATTTTTGTTCCGAAGTTTTTTGATATATACGGAGTGTTAATCGCCACAATTTGTTAAATCGTGGAAAGGGTAGCCAAAAAGCGTACCCCGGCTCAGTACATTGAAAATTGTTGACGCGATCGTTAAAAAAGGTGTCTAATTGGTGTTTCTGCCATTAATTTGCGGCAGTTTTGTCTCTACATCGGTTTATCCGCACGGCAGAGCGTAAACTGCAGCGATCTCTGACTGCATAGTGCCCAGCTGAGCAGTGGCTTGGTCTGAAAGTGTCAACAACTTGGCAAAAGTGTCAACAAAATAAAGATGACCGCCAAAGGAGAACTGCTGCGGCGGGCCAGGAGAGCGGGCTGTCAAACTTAAGGAAATAGCTGAGCGGATCCTCCAGAGGAAACAACAACTGAGTGCCGGGATCGGGATGAAGTCACCACACCGAAAGAAATATGTATTGCCATAGGAGAACAGTTTCCCGAAATTGCAAGCGTAGGAAAAAACGCAATTAAGTCTATGCGACGCATACGTGATGGCACGCAGACAGCGCTGAATAGCCTTCCATATAAATTGGCTAATATACCAGTGGGACCCGGACGTATGCGTGTAGGTTGGGTAAAATGCAAACTCCGTGAGAACGTAACTCCAACCTGATGCCTCCGATGCCTGGAATGCGGTCACATAGCTAGACACTGCAAGGGCAAAGAAGACCGCTCAGGAGTGTGCCTAAAGTGTGGAAATAAATGGCATTTAGCTAAAAAGTGCGAGGCCAAACCTAAATGCGCAATTTTTAAGCCATGATGCAAAGGTGGAAACGACCATTCAACTGAAAGCTTTAAATGCGCCGCATATAAAGAAGCGATGAAAACATTAAGAAGACGGGATGGTTAGGTGTATCCAAATAAACCTAAACCACTGCGAGGCTGCTCAGGATTTGCTTAAGCAGACTATAAGAGAATAGAAAGTGGACATTGCATTAATTAGCGAACAGTACAAAACGCCAATGTATGATTTTGAATGGGCAGAAAATACAACAAGACGAGCAGCCATCTGGGACTGTGGCACCTTCCTCCGAACGTAATACCAACCAGAAACAGGAAGGGCTTAAAGGGGGTCCTTTTATAGGGCTGCTACGCCCCACCAAGTGCACGACTTGACTAAGTACAGATGCTCGAGGAAAGAGCCCATAATAATTGCGGATGATTTCAATGTATGTTCAGTTGAGTGGGGCAGCACTAGAACGAATCGCAGGGGTACCGCATTATTGGAAGCCTTTGCTAGCCTCGATATAGTTAACTTAAATCGTGGTACAACATATACGTTTAAAAACGGTAGATCGGGGTCAATAATAGATATCATCTTTGCAAGTAGAACGATCTCGAGACAGATAAAGTGGGAAGTCTAATCTATATATACGCATAGTGACCACCAAGCACTAGTATTTGAAATACTGTCAGCAAAGGATTTCAAATGTGTAACATACAATGTATGGAGATGGACTGCGAAATGTCGAAGTACAGGCTTGACAACATGGAAGAAACACAAGGTAGCGCAGAACTGAGGACCAGGCAACTTATTAATGCACCTTACTACCACCTTACTAATGCACGTGATGCCACCATGCCTGGGAAAAGAAGAGGAAATGGGAGGACATAAATGTATTGGTGGAATGAATCCATTGCCTGTCTGTGAAAAAAATGCACAGATGTCGCAGACGATACGAAAGGCTAGGGGTTCTGAAAACTACGAACAGACCCAAGCAGAATTGAAGGAAACAAGAAGCAATTGTGTAAAGCAACAAAAAAAGTAAGAGTGAGGCTTTCACCACCCTCAGAGAAGAAGTACAAAATAATCCCTTGGGCTTCGCGTACAGAATTGTGTTGCAGACACTCCGTAATAATTCTAGCACACCTATCTGCTCGAGAACAATGGCTAATATTTTGACAGGTCTCCTTCCACAGAATGCCGAACTAGGGCCTGAATGGGAAGTAAGCCACTCTGAAGATCCGATCCCACCGGTCACAAAAGAATTGGTTCTAGGAGCGGCAGATAAAATGAAAAGCAACAGGGCTCCAGGTCTGGATGGGATACCAAATATGGTAATATGGTAAAACTGCCATAAAAATAAATCCAAACAGCAAATCTACTCGGAGTGTCTGAGGGAAGGAACATTTCCCCAAAGATGGAAGCGCCAACGACTGGTACTCCTACCAAAAGGCGATAAACCTATAGAAGGACCAGCATCGTACCGACCCCTGTGCATGCTGGACGCAGCAGGAAAGGTGCTGGAAAGAATAAACTGCATCAGACTTGAATGCTATACTGAAGGAACCCCGGGTTTGTCTAAACGGCAATATGCATTCAGGAAGAAGCGATCCACGGTGGAATCAATTGCATCTCTATGCGGCATAGCGCGGAATATCTACTAAGAGTCATAGAAAACTATTTCAATGATATTGTTATACGACACAGAGGTCCAAAAGAGTATAACATCACAGGAGGAGTTCCAAAAGTATCGGTGCTGGGGCCACTTCTCTGGAACATCATGTATGATGGTATTCTGGAAATTGAGCGACCAAAAGGAGTCGATATTATAGTAGCTATAGTAGTAGCTAAGAAACTTATGACCGCGGCAGCCAAATGAAATGAAACCATCGAAAGAGCCAAGACATGGTTGCAGATGGCTGGATTACAGGTAGCCGAACAAAAAACGGAGGCGGTAATGAGTAGCCGCAAAAAGATTGAGAGCCTAGAATTAATGGTAGGAGGACATACGATCACGTCACGGCCATATATAAAATATTTGGGAGTCCTTCTAGACAATCGGCTCAATTTCAAGGAACACCTGATATCTGCAAGTGGTAAAGTCATTGTTTAAGGATCTTCTTCCTTAAATGGTTGCCAATTCGGTGCTTGCACCAAAATGGCTGATGAATTCTTATGTGGTGCTTGTACCAGTATAACGTATTTTAATCACAAATTGATTAATTAGGTTGCTGGTTCGGTGCTCGTACCAATATAGCTGTATGTCGGGGTTGATTGACATTGCATTTTTCGTTCAATGTCAGTATTCCCGATTGTCGAATTGTTAGTTGAGTCAGCTCGCTGTTGCATACTATATTTATCAGTTGATCTCCGCTCCAGATCTAGATCCAGTTGCTAGGATCATGCAGTTGTATCCAATGTGGTCCTGGGCCGATAATTATAATGGGACATGATTCATCTGCGACATGATTCAGAAAAATTTAATTGGCAGGAACCTTCGTTCATAGAACCATTAGAGAACAGTGGTCGGGTTTGCCGACATAGATAGTGGTCTTCCTTCAACAGAATACAACTTCTCAATTCCGCATTTTGTAGTGGCATGTACTGGTCTCGATGAAGATTTATGATAAGGTACTGGAAATTACTGTGAATTTGTGCGAACCAATCATTTAGCTGCCACAGAACTGGTGTCATTTTAAGGATTTCAAAATTGTCAGCCATGCTCAAGGGAATTTGAATTTCAAAATGATTTGGTCAATTGTCACTCTCCCTCTTATAGTCATTATATGGTAGAAACTGAGTAGGTCATCTGAAGAAATAGGCAGTCTGAGGTGTTGCGGCAGGTTTGCCATGATGTGAAGTAACTCTGTCTGCAGCTGTTGAGGTGTGAGTAGTATCGTGCTGGCCTTTCCATGGTGTATATCAGCAAGGATGTCAAACATCGCATCCTGGACGCGTTCTAGATATATGGCCTCCAAGGCAGTTCGTAGCGAGAGCTCAGTTAGTGTTAATGTTGCTGCTCCCTCTCTGGGCTGGTTATCAATTTGGTTCAGAGCTGTATTTGTCAGATGAATTTCAGCTTCTATCTCTTGCTGACTTATTTTCATAATGTTGATTGTACTATCAATAACAGAAGTTTGTTCCTGCCAAAGGTCCTTGAGATGTTGTTCGTTTTGTGGAATTTTTTGAATGGGTTCGCGGCGTTGTTTGCATATTCTATGTCCAGAACGCCAAACCGTGTTTTGTGACTGGCCTGCAATAATTGATTTCTGGCGTCCGATTGTGATCGATCCATGTAAAAAACGGGGCCCGTACAACCAGAAACTGTTATTAATCAATTTCCCTGGAGTCAGGCCACTTGATATTAGATCCGCTGGGTTGTCTTGTGATCGGACATGGCGCCATTGTCTTGGAGATGACCATCGTTGAATTGGAGAGATTCGATTGGCGATAAATGTATGATAATTTGCTGAGTCAGCATTGATCCAGCCGAGGACTGCTGTGGAATCTGACCAATAGAACACTTCAACATCGAGTAATGTTGCTCCTTGTTTTAGCTTCTGCATTAATTCTACCGCAAGTTTAGCAGCGCAAAGTTCTAGTCTAGGCAGCGTAATTTGTTTTGTAGGAGCTACTCTAGATTTTGCGCAAATGAATCGTACTATGATGGTATCGTGGACATCTGCTGATCGTATATATGCCACTGCACCATAGGCCTGCTCTGATGCATCTGCGAAGATATGTATTTGGTGATTTTTGTGTGATGCTCAACTAAATATGTATCGTGGGACACTGATTTTTTGTAGTTTCCTTAATTCAGTGCGAAAATGTAGCCACGTTGTATGAAGATTTTGTGGCAAGGATGCACCCCAGTCTACGTTGAGCTTCCAGAGTATTTGAAGAAATATTTTGGCTGTGACGGTGATGGTGCAATGAATCCAAGAGGGTCGAAAAGCCTAGATATGTCAGACAGGGTAGTGCGGTTTGCGATTTTTCTTGTTTCTGTAGTTACTATCTTGAGAGTGAATGTATCACTTATTGGTTGCCAGATAAGTCCCATTGTCTTAATGCTGTCCTTTCCGGGTTGACTACAGTTTAACGCTAGCTCTTGATCACTAGTTAGAACATTTTTTAACAGATGATGGTGATTGGCGCACCACTTCCGTAACTTAAATCCGGCCGATCCAAGCATATTTTGTAACTGTGTTTGAATGTCGACTGCTGCAGATAATGTATTGGCTCCACTCAGTGCATCGTAGACGTAGAAATTAGAATTGATTGCTGCTCCTGCTAAGGGATATTTGTGACCTTGTTGGTTTGCTAGTGTCCGCAATGTTTTAATGGCCAGGTATAGAGCCACTGATGTGCCATATGTAACTCTAGCTAGCTGGTAACATTTTAACGGCTGCGACTAGTCTTCTGTCCACCAGATATACTTCCGATCCTCCTTAGCAACCCAAATTTTCCGATATATTTTCTCAATGTCAGCGGTGATGGCATATTGTGGCAACCGAAAGCGAAGTAGTATTTGAACGACATCATCTTTTATAATGCGGCAAATTAACAGAATGTCGTTGAGCGATATATTAGCTGAAGTTTTGGCTGATGCATCAAATACGACCCGTAATTTTGTTGTGGAACTGTCTGGTTTCATCACCGCATGGTGTGGCAGGACATAATGCGGACCTCTGATGGTGTCAGTTGATACTTCCTCCATATGTCCCAGGGATTCATATTCTCTCATAAACGCGACATACTGGTTCTTAAGCTCGGGATTTCTTTCTAATTTGCGTTCGACTCCGAAGAACCATTGAAGGGCTATGTCCCTTGACTCACCCTTGGAAAGGAAGTTTTACAATGAAGCGGCCATCTGTGCCTCGTTGGGTATGATGGTTGTAGTGTTCTTCATATTGTCGTTCAGCAAGTGTGAGAGTAGACTTGGTTGCATCACATTCTTCTAAGCGCAAGAATTTCTCCAATGATTCTTCAAGATTTTCATCGTCCGTGCAAACTCCACAAGTTGCAATTGGACTTGATATATCCTGCCCATCCGAAGAGTTTGTTTTGTTAAATTGTGCCCCCTTCTCCTGGTGATAGTTGTCCGACACATAATGTTTGGTAAAACAACCCTGCGCCTATCAGCAAATCAATTCGAGCTGATTCATTGAATGATGGATCTGCTAGCTTAATGTGTTTCGGAATTGACCACTGTGAAATGTCAATAGCTTTTTGCGGCTGAGCAGACACGATTTAAGGAAGAATTTGTGCCTCTATGTGCGTTGTGAATCCAGTGGTCGTTGATTCCAATCCGACGATCACCGTCTCTGTGGTTCGCTTTTTGCTCTTGCCGATTCCTTCAATGGAAGTGTCGCCTTTTCGCTTACGCGATCCTAATTGCCTTGCTAGGCTTTGTGTTATGAAATTCAACTGCGAGCCACTGTCGAGGAGCGCGCGACATTTGACTTCCTGTCCCCAATTGGATCTTAACGTTATGGACACGGTACTCAATAGTGCTGGTCCATGAAGAGTTAGTTGCATAGGCAACGCTGCTAACGAAGCTGCTGATGATGGCTTGGTTGTGGTGGCGATTTCCTGTTTTTCTTGGTCTGATGCTAGGTGCAAATGCAAAAGCGTATTGTGTTTCTTTGGACACTTGGTACATGTTCTTGATGAGCAATTCTTTGAACCATGACCAGTTTTCAAACAGTTGACGAATCGTTTTAAGCGTTGAATTGTGTTCAACCGTTGACTTGGAATCATCTTCAGGAACCTTGGGCACAGGTAGAGTGCGTGTGACTGCTTACATATGTCACACGCTTGAGCTGATGTAGTTGCACTTAAGACGCTGTAGTTGCCATGGTGCTTGCCCCTTTCGTTGTTAGGCTTGTTGCTCTTGATTCTCAGCCCTTCCAGGGTTTGGAAACGTATCTTCAAAAAGGCCAGGAATTCCTCCAGTGATGGCATTTTAGTTGGGTCCTGGATGGATTGTTCCCATAAAACGTGCGTTGACTTGCTGAGCTGCAGAACTACGATGAATAGCAGAATTGGGTGCCATGATGAAGTGTCAAGACCCGAATTCTGAAGGCTTAAATGCACTCTCGCGTTGTATCATGCAGAAATTTGACGTTCGTAGCACTCTCGATATTTGATGTAGTTTGCGTTAATAGTAACTAAATGCCTCGAGTTTTCGTACGTTCGTTGATCGCCATGCGGTCACGTAGTTGTCTGCCGATGTGAGATGACGAATGAGGGCTTTTGCTTCTCCTATAAGGCTGGATTTCAGGTACCACATTTTTGGGCACTGTGGTATGGGCTGCTTGTCCACCAGTTCCATGAATAAATCTCGGAATTGTCGCCACTGGTAATAGATAAATACCGGCAAATTTTGGTAACTCCACCTTTGGCAATTGTAATTATGGAGATGCATTTGTTGATGAGTTTTCCTTGTCGTTGAACATGCGACAGAACGGGTTGCGAACGGGACTGTTGTTGCATAGTCCCACATTACTGAGTTAGTGGTTGTAGCCGTACTAGTCCAGGTAATTGTGCTGTTGTCACTGGTGTTGTTGCCTTCGGGAGTATCTTCGATGGCTTCAGCGTATTGATAGTGCTTTGTATTTCCTCGCGAAGCTTGTAATATTTGGCACCCACCATTGCGTGTATGTCCTTCGCAAAGTATGGGTGGGAAGTGTCATCCCCATAGCTTTTCCGAATCACAATGTCAGATGGGTTGAATTGTTGCCATTGATTATCAAGTTCTTGCAGCCTTTTTTCCATGAATTCTAATGTCCTTCGACCGTGACCTGTTTTCTTATAGTTTGATATCAGGGTTTGAATGGCCAATGCTCGGTCTGCTTGTTGACGAACCAGCTCTTCCATTGACATGTTGTCGGAAGGCATGATGAATTGTAGATGAACTGTATTCAGCTGATGTACTCAGGAATGGTAGATGTGCCGTGTCATGTTGATCACGTCGGGGTCACCGAAAATGTTTAAGGATCTTTTTCCTTACATGGTTGCCAGTTCGGTGCTTGTACCAAAATGGCTGCTGAATTGTTATATGGTGCTTGTACCAGTATAACGTAGGTTAATCACAAATTGATTAGTTAGGTTGCTATTTCTGTGGTTGTACCCTTATAGCTGTTGCGATTGTTATATGGCACATGAACCACTATATCTTAGAAACAACACAAATTCGTGTGGTTGATGGAGTCAATTGACTCAACTGACTGATTTATTTCATAAAGGTGTGAACTTATATACTAATTGATTCACATATAATTACAATAGCAATTAAGGAATTTAACTAATGCTTACGTACAAAATAAAACGGAAATATCATGTTACTTAAAATTAAAGAAATTGAAAATAAATTTTCACACACATAAAAATGCTAGTTTGCAAAATTGTGCATACGTATGTGCAAATATAACTAACTGCAATTTGATGGGCATATTCGTTCGTGGAGCAGTGGGATCGCTACGTTCGGCATATGGTTAAACAGTCATCAGAGTAGGATCAGCCTTGGCAAGATTAATGCCAAACACTGGAGGACCAAGGAAGCTACAAGCCAGCGTTAATACTTCCATTTCAATGTACGCAGCACCCATAATAATAATAATAATTTAGGTCTAGTAGTTTGCCCAATTGCCGACACTGCGACCTAAAATATCTTTTGTATTATACTACATTTGTCATCAATGATCCATGTGATCACAATGGTCCGACCTACTATGCCCTATAGGTTTAGTTACGGCGTTTCTTCCGTAATGCCATAGCATTTCGTCCGTTTGGTAATGTCAAATCGTCACAATAATTTATCAGGTTCTTTTCTACCTATATGTTCCTTCTCTAGAGAAATGAAGTAGCTGAAAGTCATGTTCCTTCATTATATATTCCGCTTTATGGATGAATTTGAGAATGTCCATAACAGGAGCATTCTTTAATTCTTCCAGAGCCAGCTGGTCGCTGTGGAATATGTTCATTTTAATTCTTGTCAACGCAATGCAGTCGCACAGTATTTGTTGCGTGGTTTAATCTTCTTCTAGACAGAGCCGGCACTCCGTATCATCAAGAATATTGATTCTAGTCAGGTGATATTTCAGGTAATAATGACCTGAGAGAAAACCTACTATCTTTCCTATATCTGCTTTGCACATATTGCGCAATTCTTTATTGTAGGTGAATGCCCTTACCAGTCTTTTGGCTTGGCGAAGCCCCTCTATCCCTTCCCAGTGTGACATTCTGAGACTATGTTCCCAGTTATCTACCCTGGATTTAGCCTCCGCCCAGTTGATACCACAATATGGCTCCGGACCTATGAGGCTTGCTGCCGAACCGGCCCTAGCCAGCTCGTCAGCAATTTCATTGCCTTCAATCCCCGAGAGACCCGGGACCCAGCAAATTGCAACCTTATTTGTTGCCCCTAGATATTGTAGGTTGTTGAAGCATTCTTCCACCAGTTTCGATTCTAAAGAATATGAAGCTAATGCCTGTAAAGCAGCTTGACTATCTGAATAGATAGCTATGTTTGCGCCCTTGATACCCGTTTTCAGATTTGTCCTCGCACAGATTGCGACTGCTTGAATTTCAGGTTCTGAGATTTTGGTATTTGGTCTATAGACCCCAGCACCGACTCCGGTATTTGTTTTTGAACCGTCTGTGAACCATTATCGACTTCTAGGGTCGACCCAAGGTCCTCCTATGTCCCATTCATCACGGTCGGAGATAATAATCTCAAAATTGCGATCAAACTGTCGTTTTGGAATCGTATAGTCCGTTTTGATCTGTTATATTTTTTAAAATATTGAAATGATCATAGTCATGAGGTTCTTGTCTAGACAAGATCTTCATCTTTAATGCGCTTCTAGCAGCATATTTTTTCACGAATGCGTGAAGTGGGGATAGTCCTATTATGGCCTCAATAGCAGCGGTTGGGCAGTTTCGCATGGCACCGGTGATTGTCACGCAAGTCTGCCTTTGAAATCTTGTAACTATTTTCTTACCAGATTCTTTTGTTGTCTTGGGCCACCACACAAGGGATGCATAGGTAATGATTGGTCTAACCATCATTACATACATCCAGTGTATCATTTTTTAGTCTAGACCCCATGTTCTACTAAAGAGACTTCGACATGCCCACATTGCTCTTGTGGCTTTGTTTATCACCGAGTGTAGGTGAGAGTTCCAATTCAGTCGCTTATCCAGAACTACACCTAGATATTTGACCTCATCGGAATATTCTATATTGATTCCCTCAACAGCTATTGTACCAAGGTTCAATTTTAATCTGTTTGTAAAAGGAACGAGAATTGTCTTGCTAGGATTAATGCAAAACCCTTCTGCGCGACACCAATGTGAAATGAAGGTTAAAACCTGATTCATAATGTCGGATACTGTTCTTTCAAACTTGCCACTAATAATGGCAGCAAGATCGTCAGCATATCCAATTGCCTCGAAGCCTAATCCTTGTAGTTTTACTAAGAGATCGTCAATAACTAAAGAACATAGAAGGGGTGACAACACACCGCCTTGGGGACAGCCTTTCATTGCCTTAACTGGTACGGCGTCGTCTCCCAGAGATGAGCTAATTTCTCTGCTTTTTAACATCGTTTGAACCCACCCAACAGTCGCTTTATCGATATTTTTGCAGAGCATAGCCCCCTCTATAGACCCGTAACCAGTATTATCAAAGGCGCCCTCGACATCTAAGAATGCACATAAAGCAATTTCCTTGGAATATTGAGCTTTCTCTATCTTTGTTACAAGGTAATGAAGCGCTCTCTCCGTGGATTTTCCCCTATTATATGCACACTGAGATTGGTGCAAAGGTATTGTTCTGTCTAGCGATTCTCTAATATGTAGATCTACCAATCTTTCCATAGTTTTTAGAAGAAACGACGTGAGACTGATAGGTCTGTATGGTTTAGGCAGTTCGCTGGACCTCTTGCCCAATGTTGGAATAAATACCACATTAACTTTATGGTATGTACACCCTGCTGAAACTGTTCCTAAAAATATCAACAAGTGATTCAAGCATTATATGCAGTCCTATTATCAAGAGGGCTGGAAAAATGATATCCTCACCTGGTGTCTTGAATGGTTTAAAGGACCCAACAGCCCATTTAACCTTGTCTGGGGTAAATATTACTCCAGACAAACTCCAGGATATTTTGTCTAATACGGCCCATTGGTCGCATGACGGCTGATCCAGTGTCATTGACACTCTAGTTGACCCCGGGAAGTGCACTTGAAGCAGGTATTCTAAAGTGTCCATCCTGTTCATTGTATTAGACCCATCTGGTCTTCTTAAAGTTGCAACACCGCCCGAGTGTTCTTTGCGTAAGGCTTTATGGAGCCTAGCGCTCTCAATCATAATCGCTTGAATCGAATCTCTTGCACAGGGTGGCCGATGCTCCTTTAGCATGGTGTAAGTTCGACTGTAGCACTTTAAGAGTGCTCAATCCCGGCGGCTTTCCGCAGCGAGTTTCTGGAGCATCGCGCCCCTAGGACCCTCATTTTTGTGGTCCCTATGGCCACCAGTATTCTTGGCTTTTGGTTTTTCGTGCTGAGGCGCTTCCGGAGCATGTCATACTGCGGGATCGCGTTTTCTTGTTGTTGTTGTTGCGCGTGCGATTTGTTTTTGTCGTTCTAGCGCGGCTTTGCTAGTCTATGGTCTGTCGGCCTCCACTTCGTTGGACCTTGTGTCCCCAGGATGCCCTTCAGCACTGCTCCGAGTGTTGGCATTTTTTGTTGTTTTGCGCTATCGCTGGCTTTCTCTGCGCCTCTGTTGCTCTTTAAAATGAGACGCACGTGTCCATAGCGATAGGCTATCTTCCCCTTGCACTGTGACAGTTTAGACAGTGATTCATTGTCAACCGCAATAACCAGGTGAAGTGACGCACCTTCGGTTGACCTCTGGATCACATTCCAATTCTTGGCTGCCATTTCATTCTGCGCCCCAATGGTCGCTAGAACTTTTTCATTGGTGAGCTCGGTGCTTTGTGGGAAGTACCCTCTGACCACATACGTTTTTGGAAAATGTGATTCCTCAACGAATGTCATCTCCAAACAACATTTCCCTTTTATCAGGCCGATGTGTTTTCTCATCCAAGTTGCCGTATTCTCGTTTGAGCATAGGAACAGTAACCATCCGTTTCTGTGTGCTAGGCCCTCAAATACTGGCTTTTCGGTATTGTCGCTGACCTCTATCATCACGTCAATAGCGGTCTCTTGGATAAGAACCAACTGTTATTTTGAGAATGGGGCCCGTACTAAATCGGTCGGAACAATTCCCAGCCGAATAATACTGGCCACCTGACTGAACGTTGGCTTACCTACATAAGGTGACGTTTTGGTCTTTTTGACAGATGGCGTTTCTGTTGGTGACTCTACTGAGCGAGCCCTTTTCGCCGTGGACCTCCTTTTAGCAATCCCTAGAGCCTTTTCTCTAGAGTGACCACTTGTCATCGCTTGCCCATCAGCAGATTCATTGTTTATTTTTAGTTCTTGTATTTTTTTTGTTGGGTCCATATAAACTCCCACGAGTATTAGGGAATATAGGTCACCCACGGCAGAGCCCTTGTACCATGGGAAGGCATTTAATTAAAACCGGAGGTCACCAGGTATCCGTAGTTCGCATATTCGAGACTAACCACCCTATTAGCCACGCATCCCTCGGCATATGCTGTTCCACCTTGGATTAGGAGTCTGTCAGCCAGTTATGCATTAAGAGACTGATGTGCGCCAATAGATATAGCACGTCACAAGTCCCCCAACGCACCTCTGTTTCCAGCCGTCACCACGTGGAGATGATAGATCAGGCTTCCATCAGAAACTCAATTATGGCATGTACCTAAATACGTGTTAGTTCCCTTGAGTTGCCTGCGGCTCTGACAGCCACGCAGCACCCATATGGGGTCCAGCAATAAGCTGCAAAGCGTATATGAGAGGTGTCACAACGGCGTACAGGCTAACAACAATGAGAATGTGCTGTGCATTTAGGACTATATACACCGATGCAGTCAGCGTCATCGGGGAAAGGATGCAAATAGATCACGCCGTAATAGAGGCCGCGGCTAATAGAAACCTGAATAGCGGGATCGAAGCAAAGGTGGTTTTAGTTGGGTTAGGGTTCCCACACCTCGGCATGATGCTTTTCGCCTAAAGCAAAAAAACACACACACACACATCTAAGCTGTGGTTGTCTGCTAATCTCTACTATTTCATCGGCTCTTATCATCAAACGCCCAGCCGTCGCCCCGCTCCCCTGAAGTCCATCAATCCTCATCCTTATCCTTATCCTTATATTACCACAACAATATAATGTATGTCCAACCATCTCAACACAATTATGACTAAACCCAATTGAAGCAAATCACACTTTTGTCTAGTACAACACCGACCCTAGTTTCTTTAACAATGATTAAACAAACTAGGGTCGCCCAGTGTTCGAGATTCGACCATATAAACAACATTTAGTTTTCATATCATTTGAATTGAATTGATTTTATTAAAATTGAAGGTAAATAATCATTTTTTTTAAAAATATGTCAAATTGAAACTAAAAGTCTGCGCAAAGATCAGTAGCCCGGGAACTTAACCTTTAAATTGAAGAAAATATTAATTCTTTTGTTACTTTTAATTATTATACTTAGAATATATATGATATTTCATTGTAAATTTAATAATTTGGTAACACGTCGATGAAAATAATATTTTTTGTAAATACACGTTCATCTTTAGCTAAATGTTATGTTCAATTTAAATTTCTTGTTCATTACTGTCAAAAATATAAAACTTGAGTACATGACCTAACTCTGCTGGCAGATATTTATGTATAACTGCCCATGCGTGAACTGGATTTCTCAATATAATGCCAATTTTATGCGCCTTGAGATTTATTAACAGTCATAGCGAAAGCTGGAATAATTGAACATTGCGTTCGTTGGAAATCGAATAGCAGCAATCTTCCAGAATAGCTGAAGTAAATGAGGCGGTAAGAATACGTTTACATCGTGCTATGCTAGTTAACATCTCACAATCGATAGCATTATTATACAATTCCCTGATTCGCATTCTTGCACCATAAATCAAAGGTTCCTTTGAATACAAATTTGTTATCATGAGAATAATGCAATTTACTTTCAATGTTTCGATCCCATTGCGACCAAACTTTGGGAATTCTCTTGCCTCGCGATTACTGAAACTTTGCAAAAATTCAATAAATGCAATTTTCTCTGGTTTGGCTCTTATATTTTGGGTGAAAGTCACTAAATGGAACGAAGCTTGCTCCAACCAATATCACAATTTTCAATTAAAATGTTACGTGTGCCATGTGGGACAACTGCCAATATTTGCCGAAATTCTCCACATTACAAATTTTTTTTTTTAATCTTGATCGTCTGTTCACAAATCTCACAAAAACTTATCTATGGGTTTCAATACTAAAACAGGGCACATAAAAACTTCATCGATAATAATCAATGATGGTGACATTATATACTAGCTGGCATATACTAGCTGGAGCACACCTCGTATACTCGTATATATATATATATATATATATATATATATATATATATATATATATATATATATATATATATATATATATATATATATATATATATATATATATATATATATATATATATATATATATATATATATATATATATATATATATATATATATATATATATATATATATATATATATATATATATATATATATATATATATATATATATATATATATATATATATATATATATATATATATATATATATATATATATATATATATATATATATATATATATATATATATATATATATATATATATATATATATATATATATATATATATATATATATATATATATATATATATATATATATATATATATATATATATATATATATTGTTATATTTAATTTGTTCATAATCAAATCGTGAAAATAAAAAATGCATGTGTATAACACTTATATATGTATAACACTATATATATGTATTCGCCACACAGCCGCTATTTGCGATCACTTATGTCCACAAACACCAAACATGACGGTATGTTTCTAAATTATATATCTACAAGAATGATCCTATTTATATGAAAAGCGTACTATGAACGCTATATCGTATATATATTTGGTCAGCATAGATATTAAAAAAAAACATTATTAAATTACGAAATATGTTTTTGATTTAAGCGAAATAAATGCTTTGCCGAAAAACAATTACGAGTCGCGTAAAACGTAGAAGCGATCGAAATAATGTGAAATTATTTATAAGTAGTTTCGCAAATTCAGTTGTGAATAATAATTAGAACGACATTTTAATTGATTCCAAAACGGTGGCGATAACTTCAATTCCACGCAATTTCGATTCATTTAATTGCGGTGATTTATCATAAAGTTGTTCATTCTGTGGTGCCTTACATTTCCGGTCAAAGATTACATCAGGTAGCAATGAAACCTTTACATTATATTGTCAAAAAGGTAAAGTTCACTTATCACCATTTACTCAAAATGCATTTGTTCAAAATATTTGCGTCGGCCTTAATTCAGATGAAAATTAAGCAACTTTCCAAAAATTATATTTCAAATATTCGTTCTTATAATTCTTCATTTGCAATGGCTAGTTCTGATGTCAATGTGTCTGATACAACTTTGAATGACGTTTATCATTTTAAAACATGACATGATGGGTCGTCAGCCGTGTTATGGAAAGTTGAATTATTATGTGTATACAGCGGTAAGATACAGAATGCGTGAGGGAGCAAATGTTAAATGCAATGTGAAAAATGAGCGGTGTAGTTATGGATCGCCTCCTCTTGGTGAACCTTGATCTGCCTCCGTTGGGAGTTGAAGAATCAGATCAATCGCACGACCGGATATTGGCCTAGGACCTCTCTGACGACCTATGTCTAGATTGCTATGGGCTGGTGGTTACGATTTCTGGACCCGGTAGCACAGAGGTAAAACTCCGCAGAATTGGCTCGCGTGCCCAAAGCTGCAGCCCCACGCACCAATCCATCTTCAGGTGCAAACCGCATTAACGCTTCTACTAGAGCCTATAGGACGCCGACCCTTCCACACTCACGGGGACGCGGAGGCCTTAATGAGCAAAGGAGGACGTGAACTGCATCGAACGAACCTCTGTCTACCAATTAGCTACCAGACCAATCAACGAGATTGTGAAGGAAGGCTTGACCTGATTGACACTGCAGTGATGACAGAAAATCTCCAGAAAACTGGAAATTGGTGGAGCGGGCCCTTCTTAAGGGCTACGTGGGCCTGTTGGTACTTAATAGAGGTTCATTGCCCTGCTGTCGTGAAGCTAGTTGGTACCAGGGTCACGTCAAACTAATCTCGTGCTCGGATCAACGCTCAGTAATTGAAAACTTTTGGGAGATATGGCTGGGTTCCAAACTCAAGGCTAACCCCATCCATAAAATCCCGCCGGGTTCCTTTGGAGCCTGGCACGCCAGACCAGATCTTGAGGATCCTGAAGATGAGTAACTAGGATCTCCCCACTTGCGACTGGAAAGTGGCCAAAGTTCAACCCAAAGGCATTGGTCGGCAGGTCACCATCACTCTCAATGAGCAATAATTGGCTCATCCCATAAGGGAGTGATCAACTACTGCTTCTGTTCGACCACTCTCCGAGTGTACAAGGGTGAAACGCAAAGTGTAGGGCATCATCCTCATGGAGATGCCGATGCTAAACCAGTCCCCATGAACACCAATGAGGTCAGGGCTACCTTTGACAACGGAGATAGCGTCGGCTCCGCTGATAGAAGAAGTTCCTGCCTCTCCGGTGGCGGAGATAACAACTTCTCCAATTCAGAAATGGTTAGGGATTTCTTTCATCAACGGTACCCTATGACTGGTGGCGCAGTCTTGCCTATGTCCGATGAGAACAATGTGAATGTCACCGTTACCGCCAACCCGCAAAATGCTGAAGGTTATACAAAGTAACCTGAACGGTGCTCACCGGACACCTTCTCCATTATATCTCTTCAACTAGATGAAGCAGAATTGGATGCTCATCAAGTTGAATGTGGGCTTCACTTAAAAGGGTAAAAATAACTCCATTGTCTGAGGCGCGGGCCATGCAATACGGTGAATCACTGTTAGAGTCAATCGGATAGCGGTTCGAGTCAAGCTTTGATACTTTTAAGCGGGGTCGTATTTTGATCGCGGAAGTGAGATACCGTTTAGAGCAAGCAATTCCCGTTTCTACTAGAGGGACCTATTTTTATCATTTGAGAACAGCATCCACTGATCCCATTCTTTGAAGGGAGCTATGCTGCATGGCCAACGGGGAGAACCACATGAAATTGTGTCCAAAATTCCAATACCGGAGATACGTTTTCAGCAAGTGTGGGAAAACTTACTGGAACGCTACGTCAACAAGCGCATTCAGATCAACAACCAGTTGAAGACACTGTTGGGACTTGACCCGGTTAGAAGAGAAAATGGGGGAAATTAAACGCCTACAGCGTGACATTGGTAATTGGATCGCTGCACTGACGTCTTACGGCTTCGATGTTGCGAGTTGGGATGTCATTTGAGTTTACCTGTGCTCCATGCAGCTGCGTGAGCTCACACTGTCCCTGTGGGAACAGACTATGGGGGGTCTCGCAAATATTCCAGAATGGAAAGCGATGGATGACTCCCTGTCATTGCCGTTTCATACACTCGAGGCGATTTCGGATCTCCGGTCACAAGGCTCAAGTTCAGGACAAATAAGGGTTCAGCAGAAACAAACGCGATCTACACCGGGTGCAAACCCATTCAGTGTTACCCCGCAGGGGTGCAAAGTGTGCAGGCGGTCTACACACTCGGAGCAAAATTTTGGTAGGCAAGAAGGATATGACCCATCCCAAATCCTTCAGGCCTATCATTTTGACATCCTTTTTATTTAAAGCAATGGAGAAAATACTTAATATACATCTCATTGAGACCGTGTTGAAAAGGGAGCCTTTACATCCTTGTCAGTTTGCATATATTGCGGGAAAATCGACTGAAACCGCACTATTCCATCTGACTGATTTTATTCAGGCAGCACTTTGTGTCTTTCTGCACACTCGGGGCTTTTGACAACACTCCTCATGAAGAGATAATACCACTTCCAATTTGATACGAGCTTTACCTAACAGTAGACTTACTGAAGCTGAAGCAGGAGACAAATCTGTGAAAGTCAAAGTCAATAAAGGATGTCCGCAGGGTGGGGAATTAGATCCCATTTTGTGGAGCATAGTAGTTGATCATCTTCGGCTAAAACTCACAAATCTAGGCATATCATGTCAAGGATATGCGGACGATAATGTGATAATAGCTAGAAATCAATGCCTCAAAGACCACCATTGTGCCATTCACTAGAAAAAGATTTCAACCATATATGAAGCCAATTCTTCTAAATGGTACACAGGTCGATATTAGCTCTGAGACCAAATACCTCGGAGTCATTTTCGACAAAAAGTTATTGCGGAAGGCTCATCTGACAGCAACCACCAAGAGGGCTACAGCTTCCTTAATTATATGCAGATGACATGCTGGTAAATCTTGGGGATGTAAACCAAAAATCGTTCACTGGATGTAAACCATGATGGTGAGACCAATCATCACCTATGGTTCTGTAGCCTGGTCAAATAGAGTCAGACTTAGGACAGCTAAATCTGTATTAAGTAAAGTACAACGCCTTGCCTGCCTTGTTATCACTGGACCTATGCGCACCTGTCCAACAGCAGCAATGGAAGTTATACTAGATCTAACAACCTTACATCTAATAATTCAAGACTCTGCTAGGAAATCTCTTACCAGAATACAAGAAATTATTTCCAGAGAATCAATTTACACCCAAAATATATGGAGTAAAAATTCTACTCAAGAATACGGTATACTAAAATTATAACAAGGATTTTATGCCAAGAAAATTCAATTTTGCACACAAATACTGTACAATGATGAGTTGCAAAAAAGAATGGAAAGGTCTAACTGAGACGTATAAAATTATAGAAAATTCCCTCTTATGGTATACTGACGGCTCTAAGACAATGGACGGAACTGGGGCAGGAGTATTTGGGCCTAGAACCCACTACTGGGAACCAATGTGTTCTTTTCCAAGCATTTTTCCAGTTGAAATTCACGCTATTGAAAGATGTGCCCAGATCAACATTGATAGGAAGTACCGGGGGAAAAACATCGTGTTACTATCTGATAGTCAAGCAGCACTCAAGAGTCTGAACTCACCCTTAGTGAGGTCTAAACTTGTGTGGGACTGTATTGGGAAGCTAAACTCCGTAGGCAGTATGAGGAAGTTATCTATAATGTGGGTACCAGGCCACATAGGAGTAGAGGGAAATGAGACGGCTGATAGCTTGGCTAGGTAGGCTGCGGCCTCCCACTTCAACGGCCCTGAACCCTTCTGTGGATTATCATCCAATACCATTGGAGGTCTGCTGAAGAAGTGTACAGATGCAAGACGAAGTCAAACCTGGAAAACTCTTCCGGGATTAGGACAGTCCAAAGCTCTTCTGGGATATTTTAATCCTAAAAGAGCTAAGGCGTTAATAAATATGCCTAGGGGTAAATTAAGAATCATCACAAGCATTGTATGTGGACATTGTAGACTCAACTACCATTAGAACAAGTTGGGTATATCTTCAGATGCCATCTGTCGATTCTGTGGAGAAAGTGACGAAACCTCACGGCACCTGATCACAGACTGTGGGCCATTGCACTCAAAAGACAGGTGTTTTGAAGAATACGTCTTAGATATGAGCAAGATCCCTCATCTTGATTCCTCCAAAATATATGAATTCCTGTCCGAAATTAACCTGACAGAAGATTTATAGATGAGATCTTTCAGGTCGCAGTGTATAACACCCTTAAATATATCTATCTATCTATCTATGGGAGGTAGGCGTGGTCTTTGGCCATATCGGCCCATATAGCAATCTGGTTCTGTGCGTCTGTCCAGACTATACTTTTGCAATATTTCATTACGATTGCTCTAACTTTGTAGAAAAAAAGTGGCCACAGATCGACAGACGGACAGACGGCCAGACAAAATAAAAATTGCTTAGAAAGTTATTCTGATCATATCTGTATATATATTTCCATACCAAACACGCCTCCTTCTTGAAATTGCAACCCCTCTCAAAAGCACAAAATTAGTATACCCTATTTACCTTTTTTAAAGGTAAAGGGTATAATAAGGGCATATTATTCAGCCTAAACGGAAGGTCACACACCCCGATGGGCAAATGTGAGAGCTCTCTGTCCAGAAATAGCAATTGAATGGCGCGACTTGGATGAAATCACCACTCCAGAGGAAACCTGCAGTGCCATTGCTGAGCAATTTCCCCAAATTCAAAGCATTGGAAAGACGGCAGTAAAGTCAATGCGAAGCGCGCAAGATGGTACACAAACAGCACTGATCAGCTTAGGATGCTAACATAGTAGCTAAAGCTGGACGAATGGGAGTAGGCTGGGTAAGATGTAGGCTCCGTGAGTACATAACCCCAACCATGTTTTTTCTGATGCCTCGAATATGGTCACATAGCTAGACACTGCAAGAGCAAAGACACACACCGCACTCCAATAAGCATAAGTTCTTGAAGGAAATTGCTTTCGATGGAATACCGAAACGCAAAAGTATTTATATTGAAGGCATATCAATATTAAAAGAAAGCTTAACAAAACCAAATCGCGAATCAATAAGGACAACCATCGTATTGGGACATTTCTGTATGTAAGTCAAGTACTGAATATATCTAAATAAAAATTATAATAAAAATAAAATTTAAAAAAAAAAATAATTTATATATACTCGTATATATATATATATATATATATATATATATATATATATATATATATATATATATATATATGTATATATATATACTCGTATATATATATGTATATATATATACTCGTATATATATATATATATATATATATATATATATATATATATATATATATATATATATATATATATATATATATATATATATATATATATATATATATATATATATATATATATATATATATATATATATTAGGGCGGGCCAATTTGTATGAGCCCGAAAAAAGCCAACCCCTAGGATGATTCTATGGACAATTCTAAGCGACTTTGGTGAAAGAACCTATAACATCATTTTGATTCAAAATTCGATTTTTTATTCATCGTTATATTATCTTTTTTATGTGTATATGGGGGGTTTTTGGGGTCGAGAATTAATTTCTGATCTTTATTTTTACCTATAACCACCGCCAGAGGGCGTTTCATGCATATTTTAACTATTTTTCGTCTATTTTCCGAGAAAAATTACAAGTTTTTCGGTAAAATTGATTGAAAAGTGGGACACTCGAAAATCGAGATAGACCTACGGTTCCAAAGTCGCTTAGAATTGTCCATAGAATCATCCTAGGGGCTGGCTTTGAAATTGGCCCACCCTAATATATATATATATATATATATATATATATATATATATATATATATATATATATATATATATATATATATATATATATATATATATATATATATATATATATATATATATATATATATATATATATATATATATATATATATTATATTTAAAAAGGAAGCCCACAAATTTATGAGCACAGCAATGTAAATTAGCAATATAAGAAAATACATTATATATATATATATATATATATATATATATATATATATATATACATATATATATATATATATATATATATATATATATATATAAATATATATATATATATATATATATATATATATATATATATATATATATATATACGAGGTGTGATCAAAAAATAACCGTTATTTTCATCTTTTCGTGAGTTACGTATGTTCGATGCTCGCATTTTTTTTTCTGTTATGTTGGTACACATGTCTGTTATATATGTTGGCAATACCAACCATTTTGGATTGTCAGTTTGTTTTTGACAGATAAAAAGGTTAGACGTGTTTTGGTGTGCTCTTCGATTTTGTACTATTCGAAAAAATGGATCAAAGAAACTGTATTCAGTTTTGTGTAAAAAATGAAATTAAATGCGCAAGGACATTTGAAATGTTGACTGTAGCCTTTGGCGAGTCTACTATGAGCAGAGCACAAGTTGAATTGTGGTATAACCGGTTTAAGGAAGGCCGAGAAGACGTCAATGTCGATGCTCGAGCACGTCAGCAACCGATGAAAACATTGACGCAGTGAAGAAAATGATTTTGGATAATCGTCGAATCACTATCAGAGAGGTTGCTGATGATGATGTTGGCATATCGTTCGGCTCATGCCAAGCAATTTTTACGGATGTTTTAGGCATGAAACGTGCGGCTGCGAAGATTGTTCCAAAATTGCAAAATTTTGAGCAAAAACAACGTCTCATGGACATCGTTCAGGAGCTGTTTCTGGCCAAAAACAAAACCGTTATCATGCCTCAACCACCGCATCCATCGGACTTGGCCCCCGCTGACTTTTTCCTCTTTCCAAAACTGAAGACACCGATGAAAGGGAAGCGTTTTGCTACGATTGAGGATATAAAAGAAAAATCGAAACAGGAGCTGTTGGCGATACCAAAAAAAGCGTTTCAGAAGTGTTTCGGGGATTGGAAAAAACGCTGGCATAAGTGTATTATATCTGAGGGGAATTACTTTGAAGGGGACAAGAATAAATAAATACTTTATTTTTTGATCACACAATAACGGGTATCTTTTGATCACTCCTCGTATACTCGTATATATAGATATATATATATATATATATATATATATATATATATATATATATATATATATATATATATATATATATATATATATATATAAGAGTATATATATGCATATGTAAATTGAATTTTGCTACAATAACAAAACATATATTTCCCAAATTTAGTTCAAAACTATAAATCTAAGTTTTTTTTAAAAGGAAATATTGACGATACAATGTTAAATATGAACCCATCAAACGAAATTGCACAGGCCTTAGGCCTCAGGCTCAGAAAATAACCAAACAGATATTTTTAATTTGTTGAGAATTCCTGATGCAATAAAAGACTTGCCAAGGTTCGACGGGAACCCCAGGCTACTTCACGAATTCATCAATACTTTTGAGGAGATTCTCCTTTATATTGGGGGAACGGGTGATTCCGTCATATGGACAGATTTTATTGCGGGCCATTCGGAAAAAAATAGAGGGGCAAGCAAATGAAGTTTTAAATATGTACGGAACGCCCCTTGTCTGGGACGATATAAAAAATAATCTAAAAGTTCACTTCTCTGATAAGAGGACTGAAACTTCTCTTATCAGAGATTTGCATAACGTTCGGCAACAAAAATAATTTCGAAACATTTTTTAGCGAAATAATTGAGATACAATCTACTCTTTATAACAATATTCTGATCCACGAAAAAGATTTAAAAGTAATTACAGGAAAAGAAAAGCTTTATGCAGAGATGTGTCTCAACGCATTCTTGTGTAATTTAAGGGAACCATTAGGTTCAAGTATAAGAGCAATGATACCCGATTCTTTAGGTAGGTAGGTAGGTAGGAGTGGCCGCCCAGTTTGCCAAAAGCACACTTTAGCACACATAATGGCCCATTGTGATACCACGGTGTGGCGCCGTTCAAGCACTGACTAAAAAAAAAAAGTTCCCATACTTGGGATGGTGATAGTCAGCGCAAGGATAGCGCCTGGAAAGGCACGACTCCCTCGTCATGTTTCAGGAAACCGTCCTGATACTTTGATGAACCTGGCTATGTCCCTAATATTAATGGATGACAGCTCTGTCAGGCTTGTAAGAAATGGGGCACCAAAGATGCGAATTCTTCTTCTGCTCAAGGATGGGCAGTGGCATAAGAGGTGGAAAACCGTCTCGTCCTCCTCCTCGGAGCCACAGCCTCGGCAAAAGTCATTTGAGAGTAGGCCCAGTCTTTCTGCGTGCTGTCCCATTATGCAGTGGCTGGTCAAAACCGACACAGTTGTCGACAGTGATACGCGTCGAAGAATTTGATTGGTTCTGTTTTTGTCCATTCTTGCCCAAATTATTCTAGCCGTGTGGCAGAATTCCTCGTTAGCCCAGGATTTGTAGGCGCCAGCCAGATATTTCCGTTTGATTTCGAGCTTGGCTGTTGCCAGTGGAATGCCAATGTTTACGGAGGGGTGAATGTCGTGCATTAGCGTTCAAATCGGGGTAGACCAACATATTATCGATAAAGTTGGGGACAGGTGAATTTTAATTCAGAATTGAAGAATGGCCCGTGAGGGTTATGCGCCAGTGCGAAAGAGCGTTAAGTCTAATCGCTGTCAACTTGGCTTGTTGCTTAACCAGGATCCCCGAGGGGAGCCAGTGCAGCATGGCAAAAAGGGCTTTCGTAGGTGTGCTACGAGGAGCGCCAGTGATCAGCAGAGCAATGGATCTTCTGACTTTATCGAGGGGTTTGATAGTGCAGGCTTTTTCGAGAGCTTGCCACCAGAAGACCGTATAACAGGTTTGGTTCAACGATGGCCGTGTGGAGCCAGAGCACGGCTCGAGGACCCATCGTGCATCAACTGCTCTTTTACAACAGAATATAGCGCATGTTGCTTTACGTGCCCTCTCAGCTAGATTGGCTTTGCAATTAAGCTTTGGGTTGAGTATCAGGCGTAACTACTTAACCTGTGTGCTCAAAGAGAGTGGAGTGCCGTTTAGACTAGGCATTGTAAACCTTGGAATTTTGTACATCCTAGAGAAAAGCATAGTCTCGGTTTTGGATGGGTTAACCCCAAGTTCGAATTCACGACACCAGTTCGACATAATAGAGAGTGAATAGTTAAGTTTTTCGGAAAGTGTTTGGGGGAATTTGCCGGATGCCGCGATTGCTATGTCGTCCGCATAGGCTATCACTTTGCATCCAGTAGATTCCAATCTCACCAGTAGTGTGTTAACTGCCAGGTTCCAGAGGAGGGGTGATCAAACACCCCCTTGTGACGTGCCCCTGTTAACCACCCTCCTGGATTGGGCACTGCCGATCGTGGAAGTGATGATTCTATATTTTAGTAGAAGCTCTATAAATTTAAGAAGGCTTGAATTCAGGTTAAGATTATAGAGTGCGGAAATGACAGCGTTGGGGCATACATTGTTGAATGGTCCCTCGATGTCCAGAAATATGGCAAGTGTGAATTTCTTGTACGCCAAGGATTTGTCAACTTGAGAAATGAGAGAATGAAGTGCTGTCTCAACCGATTTGCCTTTAGAGTAAGCGTGATGAGATACACAGAGAAGAGAAGGGTTGATCGATGTCCTGATATGAAGGTCAAGAGCTCTTTCTAGAACCTTAAGAAGAAAGGATGTTAGACTTATGGGTCTGTAATCCGTAGGTTAAGTGTGTGAGGCCTTCTCAACTTTTGGGATGAAGACGACCCGAGCCGTGCGCCAGCGTAAGGGAATATATTGCAATCTGAGGCTTGCATTATATATTTGTAGCAGCCATGGGAGGACAATCTCTTCGCCATTTTGGATATCGGAAGGAATGATGCCGTCCGGTCCGGGGGACTTTTATGGTTTAAAGGTTTGAATGGACCACTCAAGGTGACTTTTTGTCACTTGGAATATGGGGTGGCTATCAAGGGAAACCTGCTCCATCTGGTAGAGTGCTTGATCCGCTGAGGCTAAACTCCCTGGGAAGTGGGTGTCCAAGAGATATCAAGAGTTTCGGCGCTTGAGTGAGTCCAGCTGCCATCTGGTTGTTGGATACAGTCAAGGGCTTTGTTAGAGGAGTGGAGAATTTTACGAAGACGGCTAGGCTCGGACGTCGTTTCAATGCTTTCGTAAAATTCAATCCATGACGCTCGTTTCCCTCGCCTAATGGCGTATTTAAACTCTTTTTGTTTATTTTTGAAAGGGGCCCAATCAGCTGTAACTTTAGCTTTGTTGAAAAGCATTCTACAAGTTTTGCGAAGGCTTGCAATTTTCGAGTTCCACCACGGAGGTTTAGGTTTGCCCCGTGGTTCGGGAGTGATGCAAGAAATATGAGTGGCTTTTTTAAAAGCTGTGGTCAGATCGTCGACCGCCCGACCAATGTCGGGAGAGTTGTGAATAATGGGGGGAGTCGTTGCTAAGCATGACCCCAGTTTGAGCCGGAAAAGAGGCCAGTTCGTGTTTTTTCTATTGACTGGGTTAAGAGATCCTGTATTGCCTGTAGTCTCCCTCGAGTCAATGTCAAAGATGATATAGCAGTGGTCCGAAAAGGAGCATTCTTGTGAGACGAACCAACTGCTTATCATGTTCGAGTAGTTATCGCTGACGAGGGTGATGTCAAGCACTTCCTTCCTGACGGATGTAAGGAGGGTCGGCTCATTTCCCCGGTTAGCAATGCCTAAGTTATTTGAAATGATAAAGTCGAAAAGACACTCACCTCGATCATTTGTGCCGCTGCTGCCCCTTATTTCGTGATGGGAATTGGCATCGGCGCCGATAATTACCGGAATCTGTTTCTGGGCTACCGCAACCATTTGCTTTAGTATGTCTGGTGGCGGAGAGTCGCCATAGTCATGAGCCATATAGTTAGAGGGGATCCAGAAGGTCCATGGACCCATTTCAATGACCATGGCAACATTGTCTTTGTCACTGAATCTAGGGAGTAAAAGAGCATTAACGCCGTTTTTTTTTTACCAGAATACAGGATCTTGGTGTTTACCTTGATTCTCAATATATACCATACGATATCCGTAGGTATTGAGTCCAGAAACCCGGTCATCTACGACCCAAGGTTCTTGGACGAGAATGAGCTCCTGTTTGTGAGTCAATACCTTAGCAGCCGCTGAAGAGCCTGGGGACAACGAAGAGTTCTTGGGTGGCTTATTAGCCGAAGCTGTGGTGCTTGTTGAAGGGACAGTGTTTATGCTGCTTGTCTTCGAACCAAGGGCGGGGGTGTTGCTGGTGGGCATTTGCCTAGCCAGGGTTTTGCGCGTCCCTGAGGCGATGTGCGCGCAAATTTTGTGTGTGTTTGTGTTTGTGTTTTTATTTTTTGTTGTGTCCATGCAAGAACGGTCGCCACTCAAAGCCGCTATCTCAGTCCGAACGTGTGGTCACTAAATATGGTCCCATGGTTATCTGTGCAAGCAGGGAGACCATGCGAGGGTTGGCACAAGCCCTTGTGGGGTCAAGTGCTCAGAGCCAGACCAGTGCTGATCGGGATTCATTAGCTATTGCTTTATCTTACTGCATCAAAGAACAGCATATTTATTACATGCGAGCTAACACAAGTAGATATAAAATGTATTACAAGCCATATAATCAACAATTCTCACACCATTTTAATAGCATAACAAACGAGTACTCTAATCAGTTTAGAGCTAATTATCAACATCAGGGGTCATTAACAAGGCCGCCATATACATACACAAATCCACAGAATTACAATAATAATAAGGACTTCACCCAAAATCCAAATCCATTTAGGAAGGACTTCACCCAAAAGTGTGGGAACAATTAAACCACTTCCAACTGAACCAATTGATGCAAGTTCTGGGAACACAAACCTAAGGAATCCAACTTCATCGTACAGAAACTTCAACAATACCCAGAGTATGCGTACTCAATCCAACAGGACTTCAAATTTCTAAACTGAAGAAATGAACAATATTAATAACACTAATAACTTTAGAAAATTGCCCCAAAAAAAAAATACATAGCAACAGCAACTAGACCAGTATCAAGATAATGAAATTGACGATTTAAACAAATTTTCATCTATATTCCTCAGCCAATCAACCGGATACTTAGATGTTAATAAACATGGCATAGAATTAATATATATTAATATATAGTCTCCATTCGGTAGACCACTGAAATTTTTAGTAGACCCAGGAGCTTCATCCTCGTTCATAAGTCCCGAATTTACTAACTCTTCTGACGAAATCAATTGCAAATCTACAACAATTGTTACAATACTAAACAGATATGAACTAAATAAACAGATTATACTACCTACATTCATTGAATTTAACGAAATTACTCTCCTTGGAGTTCTCCAGTGTGGATAGTACAAAAAATACAAGACGCCAGCGGTAAACAAAAATGGCGACTGGTAATAGATTATAGAAAATTAAACAAAAAACAATATCTGACAGTTACCAATTACCAAATATTAACGAAATTCTAGACAAATTAGGAAAGAGTATGTATTTCTCTACGCTAGATTCAGCTAGCGGGATTCATCAAAACGAAATGCATCATAAAGACACATCAAAAACAGCATTCATTGTCGAAGGAGGACATTATGAGTATATTAGAATGCCATTCGATCTTAAAAACGCCCCTTCGACTTTCCAAGGAGTAATGGATAATATATTAAGAGAACTCATTGGAAAAATTTGTCTAGTATATCTTGACGATATCATTATTTTTGCAACCTCTCTTCAGGAACACATGAACAGTCTCGAACTACTTTTTAAAAAATTACGAACATCCAACTTCAAGATTCAGCTCGACAAATCTGAATTCTTACGAAAAGAAATCAACTTTCTGGGCCACAGAAGGTATTAAACCTAACCCTTCAAAAATACACGCCATTAAACATTTTCCTGTTCCCCGAAGTCAGAAAGAAATAAAAGCTTTTATAGGACTGCTAGGGTACTACCGGAAATTTTTAAAGATTTCGCAAAACTAACTAAGTCCCTAACGGAATGCTTGAAAAAAGGAAGATCGTTAAAACTCGATGATCGCTACATTAAAACTTTTGAATTGTGGAAAAATATTTTAATGAATGATCCCATTTTACTGTACCACGATTTCTTAAAACCCTTCTTGCTAACTACAGACGCCAGCAACTTTGTCTCAAGGCCACATTGGAAGCGACCAACCAGCATGTTAAGCAAGTCGCACCTTGTCTGAGTCCGAAATAAATTATTCAACCATAGAAAAAGAAATGCTAGCCATCATTTGGGCAACAAAATATTTTCGTCCATTGTGATGCACGTATAGTGTGTGCGAGAAATATATGATAAATACCACAATATATATTATATAATATATATTAGAGCGTTGCTCGGCAAGACGCCATTGACCAAATTCTAACAGTGAGCCGAAGAAAGGCTGAATGCAATAAAAATGCAAATGTTTGAGTTGCCAGTTGGTAACTGATTAGTTTAATTCCCGAGCAGGTTTATATGGTTTATTTGAGTTACAAACTCGATAACAAATTTCGATTAATTTAATTGTTTATTTCTAATCCCTTTCACTTAAGTCTAACTCAAATTCCACTCAATTGTAAAACAAACCAATTCACCAATGACCGCACGCCAGGATTCTAATTACACTGCACATGTCAAGTGTCATAGTGTTGCAGTGCAGCGGATGGGTGTGTCTTATGTATTGGTATGGTTTGGATGTGTAGGTTGCGTAGGTAGTATTTGTGCTACACTACGTTTGTGCGCAATAGTGCACATGCACTACACCAAATTTGTTTGGACGCAAATTCAAAATAATAACAGACCATAGGCCCCTCACTTGTCTAATGAACCTTAAAGAACCAAACTCTAAGCTCATAAGATGGCATTTAAAATTAGAAGAGCTTGATTATTAAATACTTTTTAAGAAATGTAAACTCAATACTAACGCCGATGCATTGAGTCGAAACAAAAAAAATAGTTTAAAATAAAATATTATAGACATTAATTTAAATGACACAACTTCTAATCGAGGTACTTCTGGCACAACTGTACACTCGTCTGACGAAAACCTAGACCACGGAATTGCTATTTTAGAAAGACCAATAAATGACTTCAACTTACAAATAATTTTAGAAACATCATCCGAAACGCCAGAAATGACACTTGAGGTTCCCTTCAAGAACAAACACCGCCGCACCATCCGGGAAAGAGAACTTAATGAGGAAAACATGACAAAAATTTTTAAAAATTATATGGCTTCAAACAAATTATCAGCAATATTTTCCGAGAATAATACTTTTCGAGTCGTATAATCAGTATATTCTAAATATTTCGCGAATAGCAAACTCTTACGCTTAATACGACGTACAGAAAAATTAATAGATGTCATACAAAGCGATGAACAGGAAGAATTAATAAGAAAGAATCATGAGACAAAAAACCATAGAGGCATTACAGAAACATACCTTCAAATCGAAAGGGAATATTTCTTCCCATTTAAGAAAAATAAAATTGCTCAAACTATCAACAACTGTGAAAAGTGCCAAACATTGAAATATGGTAGGAACCCAGCCAAAACAAAGTTTCAGAAACCGGAAACCCCTCTCAAGCCACTAGATATTATCCACATTGATGTCTATAGTATAAACAATCACCAAATCCTGATTTTTATTGACAAATGTTCAAAATTCGCATGAGGTTCCACCTTTCCCTCAAGAAATAGTATCGTAGCTCTGCAATCTTTAAAGAATTTTATAAGCCTATACGGTATTCCGAAAAAAAAGTATGTGACCTGGCTCAGAATTTACAGCTAATATTTTCAAAGATTTTTGTACTCAATTTCAAATAGATTTACACTACACATCATTTCAGCAAACTAGTAGTAACGCACCGATGGAACTCTTACATACAACAGAAATATATAGAATAATTTTGACTACAAGAAAAGAAAATAATCTTGACTTAGATCATGAAGAAATATTTCTCGAAACACACCAAACTTACACCTTATGAATTGTTTTGCGGGAAAACATACAAATTTAATAACACAGCAATATTTCACAATGAACATGACTATTTAAAGCAATTAAATGAATTTCAAATAAAACTGTATTCCACAATAAAAGAAAAAGAAGAAAAGAAAAACTGAAAGAGAAGAACAAGAAAAACTGACTTGCCAAAGGATATATAAGTTAAACAAAACATGGTTGGAGCCTGAGAATAAAGAAAATAATGAGGTAATATTTAGAAAAGAATGTACAAGGAACAAAATTACTCTACGATTCTCAAGACACAAAGTTAAAGACAATAACAAAATAACAATATAAACAACTAATGATAAAAAAATACATAAAATTAGAATAAAGAAAATAAGAAAGAAATATGAATAAAATCAAATTTAAAACGAGTACAGAAATCTGACGTCGGGTTAGACCTACTTCGAAATACCCTTTACATTTTCTTGTGCGTGCGAGTTCAACAATGAGGATGTTTTTTTCATAAATCATCACTAGGAGCATATTCACGGTAATTTTTGGTAGGGTACCTTCGTCAAAAAATATTGTGTAGGTCGACAGTTATAATAATATATCAATAGTGGACGTGGCTGTAAAAATAACACGACCATTTTTTGTGTAGTGTTTAATGTTAGTACCCGCAACATTCCTGTGAAATTTCGTTGAGAAATCTTTAATAGGAACCTAGTAATGATTTTTGGTTTATTGTGGGCGTGGCAGTAGTAATAATCTGGAATTTGGAATGCATGCTAGTACAGACCCAGTGTATACATCTACCAATTTGTTTTCATATATCATCACTAGAAGCATAGATAGGGTAATTGTCTTTAAGTGTGGTCCCCAAAATGCATTATATGGGAAGGAGGCGTATCCTTCCTCTGATCGACCCCGAATCTTATATATGGCTTTGTACGGTCCATATACGTACTAATATAAAATTTCGTTCAAAAAAATTGTATAGGTCGCAAGTTATAATAATATGCCAATAGTGGGCGTGGCTGTAGAAATAACACGACCATTTTTTGTGTGGTGTTTAATGTTATTACCCGCTCCTTCCTGTGAAATTTCATTGATAAATCTTTAATGGGAACCTAGTAATGATTTTTGGCTAATTGTGGGCGTGACAGTTGTATTATGATTTCCATATTCTGCACACACACTATTATGGACCCCATGTATGTTGATGCCAATTTCCGCTGGCATCAATATGAGCATAGCTAGGCTAATACTAATTTTAGACCCGAAAGCTCCCTATATCAAAAGTGGGCGTGTCTTTTCTCTGATCAGCCCAATTTGTTGCAGATAGCATTATAATGTCCACATGTTCCTTCCCGTAATATTATACCGCCCACTTTTCGCACAGTGTTTAGTTGGACCCACATCTCCATAGCTGCCAAATAATGTCACGATTCCGTCAATTGGACCGAAGTTATAGTCATTTTAAAAAAGGTGAAAAAAGCTCCTTATATGGGAGGTACGCATAGTCTTTGTCCAAATCGGCCCATGTAGCAATCTGGTTCTGTATCTTTGTCCAGACTATACTTTTGCTAAATTTCATTAACATAGCTCTAACGGTGTAGAAAAAAAGTGGCCACAGACGGACAGACGGACGGACAAAATAAAAATGGCTTAGAAAGTGAGCTGTATATATATGTCCATACCTACCACGCCTCCTTCTCGAAATTGCAACCCCTGTCAAAAGCACAAAATTAGTATATCCTATTTACCTTTTTTAAAGGTAAAGGGTATAAATATATAATTAAAAATAAAATACTTTTCGGAGAACTTGAAGAGAAAATTCAGGGGTAATTAGGGACTAAGACTAGAGACCACGATATTCATTCGATATACATTCGAATCCAGAACGAAAAACAAAGTGGTAAATGACGCACATTACATAAAAAATCAAATAGAGAACTTACGACACTAATGAAAGAAATATGCAAAATTCATTAAATAAAAAAAAAAATTTAAAAATTAAAAATAAAATGAAATATTTTCAGACATCTAATATATGTATCAAATAAATTCTAATATAGACCTATAAATCAATTGTCTTTCATACATAGCAGAAGCAATCATATTAGCAAAATCCGAAGGAACTGAATGAAATTCGTAACTATATAAATAACCAGTGAAAATAAACTCAAATTAACAAATGTATAAAATGCTTGGTCTAGAAGCTTATTATCACAACTTAATATTATATACAATATACTCGTATAAATACTAAATATGCTCATTGAAAATTCTTTTTATATCATATTATACTGCTTCCTATAAATGAAAATAAATAAAATATCAGAATTATTAATAACATATATAACATTAAATACAACAAGTTCATGCTTGCTTCATTTCTCATGAAATTCATTACTAAAGTAACGATATTTTAAGATATAAATATTTGTAAATTAAAATTTAAATTCATTATTAAACGAATTGTGAAGTTGAATGGTGCAAATTTGTTTCTCTCATTTCCAATACGTAACTCGCGCCTGATGCCGAATATAGGCAGCCCACGCTAAAGCCAACGGAAAATGCTATCAACGGTAATGAGCTCCAGCATACTGTATATCGCCCCAATATGGGTGGGGGCCACTAATGTGAAAACATACACCAAATGCATACATTCAGCATAAAGACTCAGCGCGCTAAGGGTGGCTAGTGTTTTCCGTACTGTATCGGACAAATCAATTAGGGTCATAAACTTGCAAACCGCCCATTGACTTGCTGGCGAAGGCGATGCACCGCCTCTACAAACAGAGAGCGGGACCCACAAATGTCGCCAAAGGAGTGGAAAGAGCCAATACCTTTACGGAATGGCAACGCAGATGGGAGCAAACGGACAAAGGTAGATGGACCTTCAGGCTGATCCCATGCATAACAACATGGGTAACAAGAAAGCATGGAGAGCTAATCCACTATGTCACCCAGCTACTAAGTGGCCACGGATGCTTTAAGCAGTACCTATTTGAGCGGAAATTTGAGGAGGACCTGTACTGAACGCACTGCCCGGGAATGCACGAGGTCAACACGTGTTATTCTACAGCCAGAAATTTAAGGACGTTCGGGAGACAATGGGTGTTGTCCTAGAGGAGCCCCCAACAATGTACAATACGGTCACTCAAGTGGGAAGCAGTATGCTCGGCAGCGACCACCATTGTGATTACGCTGCGAAAAGCAGAACGCTATGCTGAACGCAATCGCCAGCGCCATGCGGAACTCGAGGTACATAAGACTGACACATAGACAGATCTAATACTGACGTGTGCGCAGTAAATGCTCTAACGGCGTCCCGACTTAAAACCTAATCAGTGTCTCTGGGGGGAAACACCGTAATGACGAGAGGGGGTTCTAGCGGAGTTAGAGTCCGGCACTGACGGGGTTCTGACTTTAAATGTTTTCCTCCTCGTTAAATATAAAAAAAAATAAAATACACACACACACGCGGAAGTCGAATCGAAATGGTTGTAGAAAATTTTTGTTCCGAAGTTTTTTGATATATACGGAGTGTTAATCGCCACAATTTGTTAAATCGTGGAAAGGGTAGCCAAAAAGCGTACCCCGGCTCAGTACATTGAAAATTGTTGACGCGATCGTTAAAAAAGGTGTCTAATTGGTGTTTCTGCCATTAATTTGCGGCAGTTTTGTCTCTACATCGGTTTATCCGCACGGCAGAGCGTAAACTGCAGCGATCTCTGACTGCATAGTGCCCAGCTGAGCAGTGGCTTGGTCTGAAAGTGTCAACAACTTGGCAAAAGTGTCAACAAAATAAAGATGACCGCCAAAGGAGAACTGCTGCGGCGGGCCAGGAGAGCGGGCTGTCAAACTTAAGGAAATAGCTGAGCGGATCCTCCAGAGGAAACAACAACTGAGTGCCGGGATCGGGATGAAGTCACCACACCGAAAGAAATATGTATTGCCATAGGAGAACAGTTTCCCGAAATTGCAAGCGTAGGAAAAAACGCAATTAAGTCTATGCGACGCATACGTGATGGCACGCAGACAGCGCTGAATAGCCTTCCATATAAATTGGCTAATATACCAGTGGGACCCGGACGTATGCGTGTAGGTTGGGTAAAATGCAAACTCCGTGAGAACGTAACTCCAACCTGATGCCTCCGATGCCTGGAATGCGGTCACATAGCTAGACACTGCAAGGGCAAAGAAGACCGCTCAGGAGTGTGCCTAAAGTGTGGAAATAAATGGCATTTAGCTAAAAAGTGCGAGGCCAAACCTAAATGCGCAATTTTTAAGCCATGATGCAAAGGTGGAAACGACCATTCAACTGAAAGCTTTAAATGCGCCGCATATAAAGAAGCGATGAAAACATTAAGAAGACGGGATGGTTAGGTGTATCCAAATAAACCTAAACCACTGCGAGGCTGCTCAGGATTTGCTTAAGCAGACTATAAGAGAATAGAAAGTGGACATTGCATTAATTAGCGAACAGTACAAAACGCCAATGTATGATTTTGAATGGGCAGAAAATACAACAAGACGAGCAGCCATCTGGGACTGTGGCACCTTCCTCCGAACGTAATACCAACCAGAAACAGGAAGGGCTTAAAGGGGGTCCATTTATAGGGCTGCTACGCCCCACCAAGTGCACGACTTGACTAAGTACAGATGCTCGAGGAAAGAGCCCATAATAATTGCGGATGATTTCAATGTATGTTCAGTTGAGTGGGGCAGCACTAGAACGAATCGCAGGGGTACCGCATTATTGGAAGCCTTTGCTAGCCTCGATATAGTTAACTTAAATCGTGGTACAACATATACGTTTAAAAACGGTAGATCGGGGTCAATAATAGATATCATCTTTGCAAGTAGAACGATCTCGAGACAGATAAAGTGGGAAGTCTAATCTATATATACGCATAGTGACCACCAAGCACTAGTATTTGAAATACTGTCAGCAAAGGATTTCAAATGTGTAACATACAATGTATGGAGATGGACTGCGAAATGTCGAAGTACAGGCTTGACAACATGGAAGAAACACAAGGTAGCGCAGAACTGAGGACCAGGCAACTTATTAATGCACCTTACTACCACCTTACTAATGCACGTGATGCCACCATGCCTGGGAAAAGAAGAGGAAATGGGAGGACATAAATGTATTGGTGGAATGAATCCATTGCCTGTCTGTGAAAAAAATGCACAGATGTCGCAGACGATACGAAAGGCTAGGGGTTCTGAAAACTACGAACAGACCCAAGCAGAATTGAAGGAAACAAGAAGCAATTGTGTAAAGCAACAAAAAAAGTAAGAGTGAGGCTTTCACCACCCTCAGAGAAGAAGTACAAAATAATCCCTTGGGCTTCGCGTACAGAATTGTGTTGCAGACACTCCGTAATAATTCTAGCACACCTATCTGCTCGAGAACAATGGCTAATATTTTGACAGGTCTCCTTCCACAGAATGCCGAACTAGGGCCTGAATGGGAAGTAAGCCACTCTGAAGATCCGATCCCACCGGTCACAAAAGAATTGGTTCTAGGAGCGGCAGATAAAATGAAAAGCAACAGGGCTCCAGGTCTGGATGGGATACCAAATATGGTAATATGGTAAAACTGCCATAAAAATAAATCCAAACAGCAAATCTACTCGGAGTGTCTGAGGGAAGGAACATTTCCCCAAAGATGGAAGCGCCAACGACTGGTACTCCTACCAAAAGGCGATAAACCTATAGAAGGACCAGCATCGTACCGACCCCTGTGCATGCTGGACGCAGCAGGAAAGGTGCTGGAAAGAATAAACTGCATCAGACTTGAATGCTATACTGAAGGAACCCCGGGTTTGTCTAAACGGCAATATGCATTCAGGAAGAAGCGATCCACGGTGGAATCAATTGCATCTCTATGCGGCATAGCGCGGAATATCTACTAAGAGTCATAGAAAACTATTTCAATGATATTGTTATACGACACAGAGGTCCAAAAGAGTATAACATCACAGGAGGAGTTCCAAAAGTATCGGTGCTGGGGCCACTTCTCTGGAACATCATGTATGATGGTATTCTGGAAATTGAGCGACCAAAAGGAGTCGATATTATAGTAGCTATAGTAGTAGCTAAGAAACTTATGACCGCGGCAGCCAAATGAAATGAAACCATCGAAAGAGCCAAGACATGGTTGCAGATGGCTGGATTACAGGTAGCCGAACAAAAAACGGAGGCGGTAATGAGTAGCCGCAAAAAGATTGAGAGCCTAGAATTAATGGTAGGAGGACATACGATCACGTCACGGCCATATATAAAATATTTGGGAGTCCTTCTAGACAATCGGCTCAATTTCAAGGAACACCTGATATCTGCAAGTGGTAAAGTCATTGTTTAAGGATCTTCTTCCTTAAATGGTTGCCAATTCGGTGCTTGCACCAAAATGGCTGATGAATTCTTATGTGGTGCTTGTACCAGTATAACGTATTTTAATCACAAATTGATTAATTAGGTTGCTGGTTCGGTGCTCGTACCAATATAGCTGTTGAAATTGTTATATGGCGCATCAGGTTTGCATAGCCTTGGATTGTATGTCGGGGTTGATTGACATTGCATTTTTCGTTCAATGTCAGTATTCCCGATTGTCGAATTGTTAGTTGAGTCAGCTCGCTGTTGCATACTATATTTATCAGTTGATCTCCGCTCCAGATCTAGATCCAGTTGCTAGGATCATGCAGTTGTATCCAATGTGGTCCTGGGCCGATAATTATAATGGGACATGATTCATCTGCGACATGATTCAGAAAAATTTAATTGGCAGGAACCTTCGTTCATAGAACCATTAGAGAACAGTGGTCGGGTTTGCCGACATAGATAGTGGTCTTCCTTCAACAGAATACAACTTCTCAATTCCGCATTTTGTAGTGGCATGTACTGGTCTCGATGAAGATTTATGATAAGGTACTGGAAATTACTGTGAATTTGTGCGAACCAATCATTTAGCTGCCACAGAACTGGTGTCATTTTAAGGATTTCAAAATTGTCAGCCATGCTCAAGGGAATTTGAATTTCAAAATGATTTGGTCAATTGTCACTCTCCCTCTTATAGTCATTATATGGTAGAAACTGAGTAGGTCATCTGAAGAAATAGGCAGTCTGAGGTGTTGCGGCAGGTTTGCCATGATGTGAAGTAACTCTGTCTGCAGCTGTTGAGGTGTGAGTAGTATCGTGCTGGCCTTTCCATGGTGTATATCAGCAAGGATGTCAAACATCGCATCCTGGACGCGTTCTAGATATATGGCCTCCAAGGCAGTTCGTAGCGAGAGCTCAGTTAGTGTTAATGTTGCTGCTCCCTCTCTGGGCTGGTTATCAATTTGGTTCAGAGCTGTATTTGTCAGATGAATTTCAGCTTCTATCTCTTGCTGACTTATTTTCATAATGTTGATTGTACTATCAATAACAGAAGTTTGTTCCTGCCAAAGGTCCTTGAGATGTTGTTCGTTTTGTGGAATTTTTTGAATGGGTTCGCGGCGTTGTTTGCATATTCTATGTCCAGAACGCCAAACCGTGTTTTGTGACTGGCCTGCAATAATTGATTTCTGGCGTCCGATTGTGATCGATCCATGTAAAAAACGGGGCCCGTACAACCAGAAACTGTTATTAATCAATTTCCCTGGAGTCAGGCCACTTGATATTAGATCCGCTGGGTTGTCTTGTGATCGGACATGGCGCCATTGTCTTGGAGATGACCATCGTTGAATTGGAGAGATTCGATTGGCGATAAATGTATGATAATTTGCTGAGTCAGCATTGATCCAGCCGAGGACTGCTGTGGAATCTGACCAATAGAACACTTCAACATCGAGTAATGTTGCTCCTTGTTTTAGCTTCTGCATTAATTCTACCGCAAGTTTAGCAGCGCAAAGTTCTAGTCTAGGCAGCGTAATTTGTTTTGTAGGAGCTACTCTAGATTTTGCGCAAATGAATCGTACTATGATGGTATCGTGGACATCTGCTGATCGTATATATGCCACTGCACCATAGGCCTGCTCTGATGCATCTGCGAAGATATGTATTTGGTGATTTTTGTGTGATGCTCAACTAAATATGTATCGTGGGACACTGATTTTTTGTAGTTTCCTTAATTCAGTGCGAAAATGTAGCCACGTTGTATGAAGATTTTGTGGCAAGGATGCACCCCAGTCTACGTTGAGCTTCCAGAGTATTTGAAGAAATATTTTGGCTGTGACGGTGATGGTGCAATGAATCCAAGAGGGTCGAAAAGCCTAGATATGTCAGACAGGGTAGTGCGGTTTGCGATTTTTCTTGTTTCTGTAGTTACTATCTTGAGAGTGAATGTATCACTTATTGGTTGCCAGATAAGTCCCATTGTCTTAATGCTGTCCTTTCCGGGTTGACTACAGTTTAACGCTAGCTCTTGATCACTAGTTAGAACATTTTTTAACAGATGATGGTGATTGGCGCACCACTTCCGTAACTTAAATCCGGCCGATCCAAGCATATTTTGTAACTGTGTTTGAATGTCGACTGCTGCAGATAATGTATTGGCTCCACTCAGTGCATCGTAGACGTAGAAATTAGAATTGATTGCTGCTCCTGCTAAGGGATATTTGTGACCTTGTTGGTTTGCTAGTGTCCGCAATGTTTTAATGGCCAGGTATAGAGCCACTGATGTGCCATATGTAACTCTAGCTAGCTGGTAACATTTTAACGGCTGCGACTAGTCTTCTGTCCACCAGATATACTTCCGATCCTCCTTAGCAACCCAAATTTTCCGATATATTTTCTCAATGTCAGCGGTGATGGCATATTGTGGCAACCGAAAGCGAAGTAGTATTTGAACGACATCATCTTTTATAATGCGGCAAATTAACAGAATGTCGTTGAGCGATATATTAGCTGAAGTTTTGGCTGATGCATCAAATACGACCCGTAATTTTGTTGTGGAACTGTCTGGTTTCATCACCGCATGGTGTGGCAGGACATAATGCGGACCTCTGATGGTGTCAGTTGATACTTCCTCCATATGTCCCAGGGATTCATATTCTCTCATAAACGCGACATACTGGTTCTTAAGCTCGGGATTTCTTTCTAATTTGCGTTCGACTCCGAAGAACCATTGAAGGGCTATGTCCCTTGACTCACCCTTGGAAAGGAAGTTTTACAATGAAGCGGCCATCTGTGCCTCGTTGGGTATGATGGTTGTAGTGTTCTTCATATTGTCGTTCAGCAAGTGTGAGAGTAGACTTGGTTGCATCACATTCTTCTAAGCGCAAGAATTTCTCCAATGATTCTTCAAGATTTTCATCGTCCGTGCAAACTCCACAAGTTGCAATTGGACTTGATATATCCTGCCCATCCGAAGAGTTTGTTTTGTTAAATTGTGCCCCCTTCTCCTGGTGATAGTTGTCCGACACATAATGTTTGGTAAAACAACCCTGCGCCTATCAGCAAATCAATTCGAGCTGATTCATTGAATGATGGATCTGCTAGCTTAATGTGTTTCGGAATTGACCACTGTGAAATGTCAATAGCTTTTTGCGGCTGAGCAGACACGATTTAAGGAAGAATTTGTGCCTCTATGTGCGTTGTGAATCCAGTGGTCGTTGATTCCAATCCGACGATCACCGTCTCTGTGGTTCGCTTTTTGCTCTTGCCGATTCCTTCAATGGAAGTGTCGCCTTTTCGCTTACGCGATCCTAATTGCCTTGCTAGGCTTTGTGTTATGAAATTCAACTGCGAGCCACTGTCGAGGAGCGCGCGACATTTGACTTCCTGTCCCCAATTGGATCTTAACGTTATGGACACGGTACTCAATAGTGCTGGTCCATGAAGAGTTAGTTGCATAGGCAACGCTGCTAACGAAGCTGCTGATGATGGCTTGGTTGTGGTGGCGATTTCCTGTTTTTCTTGGTCTGATGCTAGGTGCAAATGCAAAAGCGTATTGTGTTTCTTTGGACACTTGGTACATGTTCTTGATGAGCAATTCTTTGAACCATGACCAGTTTTCAAACAGTTGACGAATCGTTTTAAGCGTTGAATTGTGTTCAACCGTTGACTTGGAATCATCTTCAGGAACCTTGGGCACAGGTAGAGTGCGTGTGACTGCTTACATATGTCACACGCTTGAGCTGATGTAGTTGCACTTAAGACGCTGTAGTTGCCATGGTGCTTGCCCCTTTCGTTGTTAGGCTTGTTGCTCTTGATTCTCAGCCCTTCCAGGGTTTGGAAACGTATCTTCAAAAAGGCCAGGAATTCCTCCAGTGATGGCATTTTAGTTGGGTCCTGGATGGATTGTTCCCATAAAACGTGCGTTGACTTGCTGAGCTGCAGAACTACGATGAATAGCAGAATTGGGTGCCATGATGAAGTGTCAAGACCCGAATTCTGAAGGCTTAAATGCACTCTCGCGTTGTATCATGCAGAAATTTGACGTTCGTAGCACTCTCGATATTTGATGTAGTTTGCGTTAATAGTAACTAAATGCCTCGAGTTTTCGTACGTTCGTTGATCGCCATGCGGTCACGTAGTTGTCTGCCGATGTGAGATGACGAATGAGGGCTTTTGCTTCTCCTATAAGGCTGGATTTCAGGTACCACATTTTTGGGCACTGTGGTATGGGCTGCTTGTCCACCAGTTCCATGAATAAATCTCGGAATTGTCGCCACTGGTAATAGATAAATACCGGCAAATTTTGGTAACTCCACCTTTGGCAATTGTAATTATGGAGATGCATTTGTTGATGAGTTTTCCTTGTCGTTGAACATGCGACAGAACGGGTTGCGAACGGGACTGTTGTTGCATAGTCCCACATTACTGAGTTAGTGGTTGTAGCCGTACTAGTCCAGGTAATTGTGCTGTTGTCACTGGTGTTGTTGCCTTCGGGAGTATCTTCGATGGCTTCAGCGTATTGATAGTGCTTTGTATTTCCTCGCGAAGCTTGTAATATTTGGCACCCACCATTGCGTGTATGTCCTTCGCAAAGTATGGGTGGGAAGTGTCATCCCCATAGCTTTTCCGAATCACAATGTCAGATGGGTTGAATTGTTGCCATTGATTATCAAGTTCTTGCAGCCTTTTTTCCATGAATTCTAATGTCCTTCGACCGTGACCTGTTTTCTTATAGTTTGATATCAGGGTTTGAATGGCCAATGCTCGGTCTGCTTGTTGACGAACCAGCTCTTCCATTGACATGTTGTCGGAAGGCATGATGAATTGTAGATGAACTGTATTCAGCTGATGTACTCAGGAATGGTAGATGTGCCGTGTCATGTTGATCACGTCGGGGTCACCGAAAATGTTTAAGGATCTTTTTCCTTACATGGTTGCCAGTTCGGTGCTTGTACCAAAATGGCTGCTGAATTGTTATATGGTGCTTGTACCAGTATAACGTAGGTTAATCACAAATTGATTAGTTAGGTTGCTATTTCTGTGGTTGTACCCTTATAGCTGTTGCGATTGTTATATGGCACATGAACCACTATATCTTAGAAACAACACAAATTCGTGTGGTTGATGGAGTCAATTGACTCAACTGACTGATTTATTTCATAAAGGTGTGAACTTATATACTAATTGATTCACATATAATTACAATAGCAATTAAGGAATTTAACTAATGCTTACGTACAAAATAAAACGGAAATATCATGTTACTTAAAATTAAAGAAATTGAAAATAAATTTTCACACACATAAAAATGCTAGTTTGCAAAATTGTGCATACGTATGTGCAAATATAACTAACTGCAATTTGATGGGCATATTCGTTCGTGGAGCAGTGGGATCGCTACGTTCGGCATATGGTTAAACAGTCATCAGAGTAGGATCAGCCTTGGCAAGATTAATGCCAAACACTGGAGGACCAAGGAAGCTACAAGCCAGCGTTAATACTTCCATTTCAATGTACGCAGCACCCATAATAATAATAATAATTTAGGTCTAGTAGTTTGCCCAATTGCCGACACTGCGACCTAAAATATCTTTTGTATTATACTACATTTGTCATCAATGATCCATGTGATCACAATGGTCCGACCTACTATGCCCTATAGGTTTAGTTACGGCGTTTCTTCCGTAATGCCATAGCATTTCGTCCGTTTGGTAATGTCAAATCGTCACAATAATTTATCAGGTTCTTTTCTACCTATATGTTCCTTCTCTAGAGAAATGAAGTAGCTGAAAGTCATGTTCCTTCATTATATATTCCGCTTTATGGATGAATTTGAGAATGTCCATAACAGGAGCATTCTTTAATTCTTCCAGAGCCAGCTGGTCGCTGTGGAATATGTTCATTTTAATTCTTGTCAACGCAATGCAGTCGCACAGTATTTGTTGCGTGGTTTAATCTTCTTCTAGACAGAGCCGGCACTCCGTATCATCAAGAATATTGATTCTAGTCAGGTGATATTTCAGGTAATAATGACCTGAGAGAAAACCTACTATCTTTCCTATATCTGCTTTGCACATATTGCGCAATTCTTTATTGTAGGTGAATGCCCTTACCAGTCTTTTGGCTTGGCGAAGCCCCTCTATCCCTTCCCAGTGTGACATTCTGAGACTATGTTCCCAGTTATCTACCCTGGATTTAGCCTCCGCCCAGTTGATACCACAATATGGCTCCGGACCTATGAGGCTTGCTGCCGAACCGGCCCTAGCCAGCTCGTCAGCAATTTCATTGCCTTCAATCCCCGAGAGACCCGGGACCCAGCAAATTGCAACCTTATTTGTTGCCCCTAGATATTGTAGGTTGTTGAAGCATTCTTCCACCAGTTTCGATTCTAAAGAATATGAAGCTAATGCCTGTAAAGCAGCTTGACTATCTGAATAGATAGCTATGTTTGCGCCCTTGATACCCGTTTTCAGATTTGTCCTCGCACAGATTGCGACTGCTTGAATTTCAGGTTCTGAGATTTTGGTATTTGGTCTATAGACCCCAGCACCGACTCCGGTATTTGTTTTTGAACCGTCTGTGAACCATTATCGACTTCTAGGGTCGACCCAAGGTCCTCCTATGTCCCATTCATCACGGTCGGAGATAATAATCTCAAAATTGCGATCAAACTGTCGTTTTGGAATCGTATAGTCCGTTTTGATCTGTTATATTTTTTAAAATATTGAAATGATCATAGTCATGAGGTTCTTGTCTAGACAAGATCTTCATCTTTAATGCGCTTCTAGCAGCATATTTTTTCACGAATGCGTGAAGTGGGGATAGTCCTATTATGGCCTCAATAGCAGCGGTTGGGCAGTTTCGCATGGCACCGGTGATTGTCACGCAAGTCTGCCTTTGAAATCTTGTAACTATTTTCTTACCAGATTCTTTTGTTGTCTTGGGCCACCACACAAGGGATGCATAGGTAATGATTGGTCTAACCATCATTACATACATCCAGTGTATCATTTTTTAGTCTAGACCCCATGTTCTACTAAAGAGACTTCGACATGCCCACATTGCTCTTGTGGCTTTGTTTATCACCGAGTGTAGGTGAGAGTTCCAATTCAGTCGCTTATCCAGAACTACACCTAGATATTTGACCTCATCGGAATATTCTATATTGATTCCCTCAACAGCTATTGTACCAAGGTTCAATTTTAATCTGTTTGTAAAAGGAACGAGAATTGTCTTGCTAGGATTAATGCAAAACCCTTCTGCGCGACACCAATGTGAAATGAAGGTTAAAACCTGATTCATAATGTCGGATACTGTTCTTTCAAACTTGCCACTAATAATGGCAGCAAGATCGTCAGCATATCCAATTGCCTCGAAGCCTAATCCTTGTAGTTTTACTAAGAGATCGTCAATAACTAAAGAACATAGAAGGGGTGACAACACACCGCCTTGGGGACAGCCTTTCATTGCCTTAACTGGTACGGCGTCGTCTCCCAGAGATGAGCTAATTTCTCTGCTTTTTAACATCGTTTGAACCCACCCAACAGTCGCTTTATCGATATTTTTGCAGAGCATAGCCCCCTCTATAGACCCGTAACCAGTATTATCAAAGGCGCCCTCGACATCTAAGAATGCACATAAAGCAATTTCCTTGGAATATTGAGCTTTCTCTATCTTTGTTACAAGGTAATGAAGCGCTCTCTCCGTGGATTTTCCCCTATTATATGCACACTGAGATTGGTGCAAAGGTATTGTTCTGTCTAGCGATTCTCTAATATGTAGATCTACCAATCTTTCCATAGTTTTTAGAAGAAACGACGTGAGACTGATAGGTCTGTATGGTTTAGGCAGTTCGCTGGACCTCTTGCCCAATGTTGGAATAAATACCACATTAACTTTATGGTATGTACACCCTGCTGAAACTGTTCCTAAAAATATCAACAAGTGATTCAAGCATTATATGCAGTCCTATTATCAAGAGGGCTGGAAAAATGATATCCTCACCTGGTGTCTTGAATGGTTTAAAGGACCCAACAGCCCATTTAACCTTGTCTGGGGTAAATATTACTCCAGACAAACTCCAGGATATTTTGTCTAATACGGCCCATTGGTCGCATGACGGCTGATCCAGTGTCATTGACACTCTAGTTGACCCCGGGAAGTGCACTTGAAGCAGGTATTCTAAAGTGTCCATCCTGTTCATTGTATTAGACCCATCTGGTCTTCTTAAAGTTGCAACACCGCCCGAGTGTTCTTTGCGTAAGGCTTTATGGAGCCTAGCGCTCTCAATCATAATCGCTTGAATCGAATCTCTTGCACAGGGTGGCCGATGCTCCTTTAGCATGGTGTAAGTTCGACTGTAGCACTTTAAGAGTGCTCAATCCCGGCGGCTTTCCGCAGCGAGTTTCTGGAGCATCGCGCCCCTAGGACCCTCATTTTTGTGGTCCCTATGGCCACCAGTATTCTTGGCTTTTGGTTTTTCGTGCTGAGGCGCTTCCGGAGCATGTCATACTGCGGGATCGCGTTTTCTTGTTGTTGTTGTTGCGCGTGCGATTTGTTTTTGTCGTTCTAGCGCGGCTTTGCTAGTCTATGGTCTGTCGGCCTCCACTTCGTTGGACCTTGTGTCCCCAGGATGCCCTTCAGCACTGCTCCGAGTGTTGGCATTTTTTGTTGTTTTGCGCTATCGCTGGCTTTCTCTGCGCCTCTGTTGCTCTTTAAAATGAGACGCACGTGTCCATAGCGATAGGCTATCTTCCCCTTGCACTGTGACAGTTTAGACAGTGATTCATTGTCAACCGCAATAACCAGGTGAAGTGACGCACCTTCGGTTGACCTCTGGATCACATTCCAATTCTTGGCTGCCATTTCATTCTGCGCCCCAATGGTCGCTAGAACTTTTTCATTGGTGAGCTCGGTGCTTTGTGGGAAGTACCCTCTGACCACATACGTTTTTGGAAAATGTGATTCCTCAACGAATGTCATCTCCAAACAACATTTCCCTTTTATCAGGCCGATGTGTTTTCTCATCCAAGTTGCCGTATTCTCGTTTGAGCATAGGAACAGTAACCATCCGTTTCTGTGTGCTAGGCCCTCAAATACTGGCTTTTCGGTATTGTCGCTGACCTCTATCATCACGTCAATAGCGGTCTCTTGGATAAGAACCAACTGTTATTTTGAGAATGGGGCCCGTACTAAATCGGTCGGAACAATTCCCAGCCGAATAATACTGGCCACCTGACTGAACGTTGGCTTACCTACATAAGGTGACGTTTTGGTCTTTTTGACAGATGGCGTTTCTGTTGGTGACTCTACTGAGCGAGCCCTTTTCGCCGTGGACCTCCTTTTAGCAATCCCTAGAGCCTTTTCTCTAGAGTGACCACTTGTCATCGCTTGCCCATCAGCAGATTCATTGTTTATTTTTAGTTCTTGTATTTTTTTTGTTGGGTCCATATAAACTCCCACGAGTATTAGGGAATATAGGTCACCCACGGCAGAGCCCTTGTACCATGGGAAGGCATTTAATTAAAACCGGAGGTCACCAGGTATCCGTAGTTCGCATATTCGAGACTAACCACCCTATTAGCCACGCATCCCTCGGCATATGCTGTTCCACCTTGGATTAGGAGTCTGTCAGCCAGTTATGCATTAAGAGACTGATGTGCGCCAATAGATATAGCACGTCACAAGTCCCCCAACGCACCTCTGTTTCCAGCCGTCACCACGTGGAGATGATAGATCAGGCTTCCATCAGAAACTCAATTATGGCATGTACCTAAATACGTGTTAGTTCCCTTGAGTTGCCTGCGGCTCTGACAGCCACGCAGCACCCATATGGGGTCCAGCAATAAGCTGCAAAGCGTATATGAGAGGTGTCACAACGGCGTACAGGCTAACAACAATGAGAATGTGCTGTGCATTTAGGACTATATACACCGATGCAGTCAGCGTCATCGGGGAAAGGATGCAAATAGATCACGCCGTAATAGAGGCCGCGGCTAATAGAAACCTGAATAGCGGGATCGAAGCAAAGGTGGTTTTAGTTGGGTTAGGGTTCCCACACCTCGGCATGATGCTTTTCGCCTAAAGCAAAAAAACACACACACACACATCTAAGCTGTGGTTGTCTGCTAATCTCTACTATTTCATCGGCTCTTATCATCAAACGCCCAGCCGTCGCCCCGCTCCCCTGAAGTCCATCAATCCTCATCCTTATCCTTATCCTTATATTACCACAACAATATAATGTATGTCCAACCATCTCAACACAATTATGACTAAACCCAATTGAAGCAAATCACACTTTTGTCTAGTACAACACCGACCCTAGTTTCTTTAACAATGATTAAACAAACTAGGGTCGCCCAGTGTTCGAGATTCGACCATATAAACAACATTTAGTTTTCATATCATTTGAATTGAATTGATTTTATTAAAATTGAAGGTAAATAATCATTTTTTTTAAAAATATGTCAAATTGAAACTAAAAGTCTGCGCAAAGATCAGTAGCCCGGGAACTTAACCTTTAAATTGAAGAAAATATTAATTCTTTTGTTACTTTTAATTATTATACTTAGAATATATATGATATTTCATTGTAAATTTAATAATTTGGTAACACGTCGATGAAAATAATATTTTTTGTAAATACACGTTCATCTTTAGCTAAATGTTATGTTCAATTTAAATTTCTTGTTCATTACTGTCAAAAATATAAAACTTGAGTACATGACCTAACTCTGCTGGCAGATATTTATGTATAACTGCCCATGCGTGAACTGGATTTCTCAATATAATGCCAATTTTATGCGCCTTGAGATTTATTAACAGTCATAGCGAAAGCTGGAATAATTGAACATTGCGTTCGTTGGAAATCGAATAGCAGCAATCTTCCAGAATAGCTGAAGTAAATGAGGCGGTAAGAATACGTTTACATCGTGCTATGCTAGTTAACATCTCACAATCGATAGCATTATTATACAATTCCCTGATTCGCATTCTTGCACCATAAATCAAAGGTTCCTTTGAATACAAATTTGTTATCATGAGAATAATGCAATTTACTTTCAATGTTTCGATCCCATTGCGACCAAACTTTGGGAATTCTCTTGCCTCGCGATTACTGAAACTTTGCAAAAATTCAATAAATGCAATTTTCTCTGGTTTGGCTCTTATATTTTGGGTGAAAGTCACTAAATGGAACGAAGCTTGCTCCAACCAATATCACAATTTTCAATTAAAATGTTACGTGTGCCATGTGGGACAACTGCCAATATTTGCCGAAATTCTCCACATTACAAATTTTTTTTTTTAATCTTGATCGTCTGTTCACAAATCTCACAAAAACTTATCTATGGGTTTCAATACTAAAACAGGGCACATAAAAACTTCATCGATAATAATCAATGATGGTGACATTATATACTAGCTGGCATATACTAGCTGGAGCACACCTCGTATACTCGTATATATATATATATATATATATATATATATATATATATATATATATATATATATATATATATATATATATATATATATATATATATATATATATATATATATATATATATATATATATATATATATATATATATATATATATATATATATATATATATATATATATATATATATATATATATATATATATATATATATATATATATATATATATATATATATATATATATATATATATATATATATATATATATATATATATATATATATATATATATATATATATATATATATATATATATATATATATATATATATATATATATATATATATATATATATATATATATATATATATATTGTTATATTTAATTTGTTCATAATCAAATCGTGAAAATAAAAAATGCATGTGTATAACACTTATATATGTATAACACTATATATATGTATTCGCCACACAGCCGCTATTTGCGATCACTTATGTCCACAAACACCAAACATGACGGTATGTTTCTAAATTATATATCTACAAGAATGATCCTATTTATATGAAAAGCGTACTATGAACGCTATATCGTATATATATTTGGTCAGCATAGATATTAAAAAAAAACATTATTAAATTACGAAATATGTTTTTGATTTAAGCGAAATAAATGCTTTGCCGAAAAACAATTACGAGTCGCGTAAAACGTAGAAGCGATCGAAATAATGTGAAATTATTTATAAGTAGTTTCGCAAATTCAGTTGTGAATAATAATTAGAACGACATTTTAATTGATTCCAAAACGGTGGCGATAACTTCAATTCCACGCAATTTCGATTCATTTAATTGCGGTGATTTATCATAAAGTTGTTCATTCTGTGGTGCCTTACATTTCCGGTCAAAGATTACATCAGGTAGCAATGAAACCTTTACATTATATTGTCAAAAAGGTAAAGTTCACTTATCACCATTTACTCAAAATGCATTTGTTCAAAATATTTGCGTCGGCCTTAATTCAGATGAAAATTAAGCAACTTTCCAAAAATTATATTTCAAATATTCGTTCTTATAATTCTTCATTTGCAATGGCTAGTTCTGATGTCAATGTGTCTGATACAACTTTGAATGACGTTTATCATTTTAAAACATGACATGATGGGTCGTCAGCCGTGTTATGGAAAGTTGAATTATTATGTGTATACAGCGGTAAGATACAGAATGCGTGAGGGAGCAAATGTTAAATGCAATGTGAAAAATGAGCGGTGTAGTTATGGATCGCCTCCTCTTGGTGAACCTTGATCTGCCTCCGTTGGGAGTTGAAGAATCAGATCAATCGCACGACCGGATATTGGCCTAGGACCTCTCTGACGACCTATGTCTAGATTGCTATGGGCTGGTGGTTACGATTTCTGGACCCGGTAGCACAGAGGTAAAACTCCGCAGAATTGGCTCGCGTGCCCAAAGCTGCAGCCCCACGCACCAATCCATCTTCAGGTGCAAACCGCATTAACGCTTCTACTAGAGCCTATAGGACGCCGACCCTTCCACACTCACGGGGACGCGGAGGCCTTAATGAGCAAAGGAGGACGTGAACTGCATCGAACGAACCTCTGTCTACCAATTAGCTACCAGACCAATCAACGAGATTGTGAAGGAAGGCTTGACCTGATTGACACTGCAGTGATGACAGAAAATCTCCAGAAAACTGGAAATTGGTGGAGCGGGCCCTTCTTAAGGGCTACGTGGGCCTGTTGGTACTTAATAGAGGTTCATTGCCCTGCTGTCGTGAAGCTAGTTGGTACCAGGGTCACGTCAAACTAATCTCGTGCTCGGATCAACGCTCAGTAATTGAAAACTTTTGGGAGATATGGCTGGGTTCCAAACTCAAGGCTAACCCCATCCATAAAATCCCGCCGGGTTCCTTTGGAGCCTGGCACGCCAGACCAGATCTTGAGGATCCTGAAGATGAGTAACTAGGATCTCCCCACTTGCGACTGGAAAGTGGCCAAAGTTCAACCCAAAGGCATTGGTCGGCAGGTCACCATCACTCTCAATGAGCAATAATTGGCTCATCCCATAAGGGAGTGATCAACTACTGCTTCTGTTCGACCACTCTCCGAGTGTACAAGGGTGAAACGCAAAGTGTAGGGCATCATCCTCATGGAGATGCCGATGCTAAACCAGTCCCCATGAACACCAATGAGGTCAGGGCTACCTTTGACAACGGAGATAGCGTCGGCTCCGCTGATAGAAGAAGTTCCTGCCTCTCCGGTGGCGGAGATAACAACTTCTCCAATTCAGAAATGGTTAGGGATTTCTTTCATCAACGGTACCCTATGACTGGTGGCGCAGTCTTGCCTATGTCCGATGAGAACAATGTGAATGTCACCGTTACCGCCAACCCGCAAAATGCTGAAGGTTATACAAAGTAACCTGAACGGTGCTCACCGGACACCTTCTCCATTATATCTCTTCAACTAGATGAAGCAGAATTGGATGCTCATCAAGTTGAATGTGGGCTTCACTTAAAAGGGTAAAAATAACTCCATTGTCTGAGGCGCGGGCCATGCAATACGGTGAATCACTGTTAGAGTCAATCGGATAGCGGTTCGAGTCAAGCTTTGATACTTTTAAGCGGGGGTCGTATTTTGATCGCGGAAGTGAGATACCGTTTAGAGCAAGCAATTCCCGTTTCTACTAGAGGGACCTATTTTTATCATTTGAGAACAGCATCCACTGATCCCATTCTTTGAAGGGAGCTATGCTGCATGGCCAACGGGGAGAACCACATGAAATTGTGTCCAAAATTCCAATACCGGAGATACGTTTTCAGCAAGTGTGGGAAAACTTACTGGAACGCTACGTCAACAAGCGCATTCAGATCAACAACCAGTTGAAGACACTGTTGGGACTTGACCCGGTTAGAAGAGAAAATGGGGGAAATTAAACGCCTACAGCGTGACATTGGTAATTGGATCGCTGCACTGACGTCTTATGGCTTCGATGTTGCGAGTTGGGATGTCATTTGAGTTTACCTGTGCTCCATGCAGCTGCGTGAGCTCACACTGTCCCTGTGGGAACAGACTATGGGGGGTCTCGCAAATATTCCAGAATGGAAAGCGATGGATGACTCCCTGTCATTGCCGTTTCATACACTCGAGGCGATTTCGGATCTCCGGTCACAAGGCTCAAGTTCAGGACAAATAAGGGTTCAGCAGAAACAAACGCGATCTACACCGGGTGCAAACCCATTCAGTGTTACCCCGCAGGGGTGCAAAGTGTGCAGGCGGTCTACACACTCGGAGCAAAATTTTGGTAGGCAAGAAGGATATGACCCATCCCAAATCCTTCAGGCCTATCATTTTGACATCCTTTTTATTTAAAGCAATGGAGAAAATACTTAATATACATCTCATTGAGACCGTGTTGAAAAGGGAGCCTTTACATCCTTGTCAGTTTGCATATATTGCGGGAAAATCGACTGAAACCGCACTATTCCATCTGACTGATTTTATTCAGGCAGCACTTTGTGTCTTTCTGCACACTCGGGGCTTTTGACAACACTCCTCATGAAGAGATAATACCACTTCCAATTTGATACGAGCTTTACCTAACAGTAGACTTACTGAAGCTGAAGCAGGAGACAAATCTGTGAAAGTCAAAGTCAATAAAGGATGTCCGCAGGGTGGGGAATTAGATCCCATTTTGTGGAGCATAGTAGTTGATCATCTTCGGCTAAAACTCACAAATCTAGGCATATCATGTCAAGGATATGCGGACGATAATGTGATAATAGCTAGAAATCAATGCCTCAAAGACCACCATTGTGCCATTCACTAGAAAAAGATTTCAACCATATATGAAGCCAATTCTTCTAAATGGTACACAGGTCGATATTAGCTCTGAGACCAAATACCTCGGAGTCATTTTCGACAAAAAGTTATTGCGGAAGGCTCATCTGACAGCAACCACCAAGAGGGCTACAGCTTCCTTAATTATATGCAGATGACATGCTGGTAAATCTTGGGGATGTAAACCAAAAATCGTTCACTGGATGTAAACCATGATGGTGAGACCAATCATCACCTATGGTTCTGTAGCCTGGTCAAATAGAGTCAGACTTAGGACAGCTAAATCTGTATTAAGTAAAGTACAACGCCTTGCCTGCCTTGTTATCACTGGACCTATGCGCACCTGTCCAACAGCAGCAATGGAAGTTATACTAGATCTAACAACCTTACATCTAATAATTCAAGACTCTGCTAGGAAATCTCTTACCAGAATACAAGAAATTATTTCCAGAGAATCAATTTACACCCAAAATATATGGAGTAAAAATTCTACTCAAGAATACGGTATACTAAAATTATAACAAGGATTTTATGCCAAGAAAATTCAATTTTGCACACAAATACTGTACAATGATGAGTTGCAAAAAAGAATGGAAAGGTCTAACTGAGACGTATAAAATTATAGAAAATTCCCTCTTATGGTATACTGACGGCTCTAAGACAATGGACGGAACTGGGGCAGGAGTATTTGGGCCTAGAACCCACTACTGGGAACCAATGTGTTCTTTTCCAAGCATTTTTCCAGTTGAAATTCACGCTATTGAAAGATGTGCCCAGATCAACATTGATAGGAAGTACCGGGGGAAAAACATCGTGTTACTATCTGATAGTCAAGCAGCACTCAAGAGTCTGAACTCACCCTTAGTGAGGTCTAAACTTGTGTGGGACTGTATTGGGAAGCTAAACTCCGTAGGCAGTATGAGGAAGTTATCTATAATGTGGGTACCAGGCCACATAGGAGTAGAGGGAAATGAGACGGCTGATAGCTTGGCTAGGTAGGCTGCGGCCTCCCACTTCAACGGCCCTGAACCCTTCTGTGGATTATCATCCAATACCATTGGAGGTCTGCTGAAGAAGTGTACAGATGCAAGACGAAGTCAAACCTGGAAAACTCTTCCGGGATTAGGACAGTCCAAAGCTCTTCTGGGATATTTTAATCCTAAAAGAGCTAAGGCGTTAATAAATATGCCTAGGGGTAAATTAAGAATCATCACAAGCATTGTATGTGGACATTGTAGACTCAACTACCATTAGAACAAGTTGGGTATATCTTCAGATGCCATCTGTCGATTCTGTGGAGAAAGTGACGAAACCTCACGGCACCTGATCACAGACTGTGGGCCATTGCACTCAAAAGACAGGTGTTTTGAAGAATACGTCTTAGATATGAGCAAGATCCCTCATCTTGATTCCTCCAAAATATATGAATTCCTGTCCGAAATTAACCTGACAGAAGATTTATAGATGAGATCTTTCAGGTCGCAGTGTATAACACCCTTAAATATATCTATCTATCTATCTATGGGAGGTAGGCGTGGTCTTTGGCCATATCGGCCCATATAGCAATCTGGTTCTGTGCGTCTGTCCAGACTATACTTTTGCAATATTTCATTACGATTGCTCTAACTTTGTAGAAAAAAAGTGGCCACAGATCGACAGACGGACAGACGGCCAGACAAAATAAAAATTGCTTAGAAAGTTATTCTGATCATATCTGTATATATATTTCCATACCAAACACGCCTCCTTCTTGAAATTGCAACCCCTCTCAAAAGCACAAAATTAGTATACCCTATTTACCTTTTTTAAAGGTAAAGGGTATAATAAGGGCATATTATTCAGCCTAAACGGAAGGTCACACACCCCGATGGGCAAATGTGAGAGCTCTCTGTCCAGAAATAGCAATTGAATGGCGCGACTTGGATGAAATCACCACTCCAGAGGAAACCTGCAGTGCCATTGCTGAGCAATTTCCCCAAATTCAAAGCATTGGAAAGACGGCAGTAAAGTCAATGCGAAGCGCGCAAGATGGTACACAAACAGCACTGATCAGCTTAGGATGCTAACATAGTAGCTAAAGCTGGACGAATGGGAGTAGGCTGGGTAAGATGTAGGCTCCGTGAGTACATAACCCCAACCATGTTTTTTCTGATGCCTCGAATATGGTCACATAGCTAGACACTGCAAGAGCAAAGGACACACACCGCACTCCAATAAGCATAAGTTCTTGAAGGAAATTGCTTTCGATGGAATACCGAAACGCAAAAGTATTTATATTGAAGGCATATCAATATTAAAAGAAAGCTTAACAAAACCAAATCGCGAATCAATAAGGACAACCATCGTATTGGGACATTTCTGTATGTAAGTCAAGTACTGAATATATCTAAATAAAAATTATAATAAAAATAAAATTTAAAAAAAAAAATAATTTATATATACTCGTATATATATATATATATATATATATATATATATATATATATATATATATATATATATATATGTATATATATATACTCGTATATATATATGTATATATATATACTCGTATATATATATATATATATATATATATATATATATATATATATATATATATATAATATATATATATATATATATATATATATATATATATATATATATATATATATATATATATATATATATATATATATTAGGGCGGGCCAATTTGTATGAGCCGAAAAAAGCCAACCCCTAGGATGATTCTATGGACAATTCTAAGCGACTTTGGTGAAAGAACCTATAACATCATTTTGATTCAAAATTCGATTTTTTATTCATCGTTATATTATCTTTTTTATGTGTATATGGGGGGTTTTTGGGGTCGAGAATTAATTTCTGATCTTTATTTTTACCTATAACCACCGCCAGAGGGCGTTTCATGCATATTTTAACTATTTTTCGTCTATTTTCCGAGAAAAATTACAAGTTTTTCGGTAAAATTGATTGAAAAGTGGGACACTCGAAAATCGAGATAGACCTACGGTTCCAAAGTCGCTTAGAATTGTCCATAGAATCATCCTAGGGGCTGGCTTTGAAATTGGCCCACCCTAATATATATATATATATATATATATATATATATATATATATATATATATATATATATATATATATATATATATATATATATATATATATATATATATATATATATATATATATATATATTTATATTTAAAAAGGAAGCCCACAAATTTATGAGCACAGCAATGTAAATTAGCAATATAAGAAAATACATTATATATATATATATATATATATATATATATATATATATATACATATATATATATATATATATATATATATATATATATATATAAATATATATATATATATATATATATATATATATATATATATATATATATACGAGGTGTGATCAAAAAATAACCGTTATTTTCATCTTTTCGTGAGTTACGTATGTTCGATGCTCGCATTTTTTTTTCTGTTATGTTGGTACACATGTCTGTTATATATGTTGGCAATACCAACCATTTTGGATTGTCAGTTTGTTTTTGACAGATAAAAAGGTTAGACGTGTTTTGGTGTGCTCTTCGATTTTGTACTATTCGAAAAAATGGATCAAAGAAACTGTATTCAGTTTTGTGTAAAAAATGAAATTAAATGCGCAAGGACATTTGAAATGTTGACTGTAGCCTTTGGCGAGTCTACTATGAGCAGAGCACAAGTTGAATTGTGGTATAACCGGTTTAAGGAAGGCCGAGAAGACGTCAATGTCGATGCTCGAGCACGTCAGCAACCGATGAAAACATTGACGCAGTGAAGAAAATGATTTTGGATAATCGTCGAATCACTATCAGAGAGGTTGCTGATGATGATGTTGGCATATCGTTCGGCTCATGCCAAGCAATTTTTACGGATGTTTTAGGCATGAAACGTGCGGCTGCGAAGATTGTTCCAAAATTGCAAAATTTTGAGCAAAAACAACGTCTCATGGACATCGTTCAGGAGCTGTTTCTGGCCAAAAACAAAACCGTTATCATGCCTCAACCACCGCATCCATCGGACTTGGCCCCCGCTGACTTTTTCCTCTTTCCAAAACTGAAGACACCGATGAAAGGGAAGCGTTTTGCTACGATTGAGGATATAAAAGAAAAATCGAAACAGGAGCTGTTGGCGATACCAAAAAAAGCGTTTCAGAAGTGTTTCGGGGATTGGAAAAAACGCTGGCATAAGTGTATTATATCTGAGGGGAATTACTTTGAAGGGGACAAGAATAAATAAATACTTTATTTTTTGATCACACAATAACGGGTATCTTTTGATCACTCCTCGTATACTCGTATATATAGATATATATATATATATATATATATATATATATATATATATATATATATATATATATATATATATATATATATATAAGAGTATATATATGCATATGTAAATTGAATTTTGCTACAATAACAAAACATATATTTCCCAAATTTAGTTCAAAACTATAAATCTAAGTTTTTTTTAAAAGGAAATATTGACGATACAATGTTAAATATGAACCCATCAAACGAAATTGCACAGGCCTTAGGCCTCAGGCTCAGAAAATAACCAAACAGATATTTTTAATTTGTTGAGAATTCCTGATGCAATAAAAGACTTGCCAAGGTTCGACGGGAACCCCAGGCTACTTCACGAATTCATCAATACTTTTGAGGAGATTCTCCTTTATATTGGGGGAACGGGTGATTCCGTCATATGGACAGATTTTATTGCGGGCCATTCGGAAAAAAATAGAGGGGCAAGCAAATGAAGTTTTAAATATGTACGGAACGCCCCTTGTCTGGGACGATATAAAAAATAATCTAAAAGTTCACTTCTCTGATAAGAGGACTGAAACTTCTCTTATCAGAGATTTGCATAACGTTCGGCAACAAAAATAATTTCGAAACATTTTTTAGCGAAATAATTGAGATACAATCTACTCTTTATAACAATATTCTGATCCACGAAAAAGATTTAAAAGTAATTACAGGAAAAGAAAAGCTTTATGCAGAGATGTGTCTCAACGCATTCTTGTGTAATTTAAGGGAACCATTAGGTTCAAGTATAAGAGCAATGATACCCGATTCTTTAGGTAGGTAGGTAGGTAGGAGTGGCCGCCCAGTTTGCCAAAAGCACACTTTAGCACACATAATGGCCCATTGTGATACCACGGTGTGGCGCCGTTCAAGCACTGACTAAAAAAAAAAAGTTCCCATACTTGGGATGGTGATAGTCAGCGCAAGGATAGCGCCTGGAAAGGCACGACTCCCTCGTCATGTTTCAGGAAACCGTCCTGATACTTTGATGAACCTGGCTATGTCCCTAATATTAATGGATGACAGCTCTGTCAGGCTTGTAAGAAATGGGGCACCAAAGATGCGAATTCTTCTTCTGCTCAAGGATGGGCAGTGGCATAAGAGGTGGAAAACCGTCTCGTCCTCCTCCTCGGAGCCACAGCCTCGGCAAAAGTCATTTGAGAGTAGGCCCAGTCTTTCTGCGTGCTGTCCCATTATGCAGTGGCTGGTCAAAACCGACACAGTTGTCGACAGTGATACGCGTCGAAGAATTTGATTGGTTCTGTTTTTGTCCATTCTTGCCCAAATTATTCTAGCCGTGTGGCAGAATTCCTCGTTAGCCCAGGATTTGTAGGCGCCAGCCAGATATTTCCGTTTGATTTCGAGCTTGGCTGTTGCCAGTGGAATGCCAATGTTTACGGAGGGGTGAATGTCGTGCATTAGCGTTCAAATCGGGGTAGACGAACATATTATCGATAAAGTTGGGGACAGGTGAATTTTAATTCAGAATTGAAGAATGGCCCGTGAGGGTTATGCGCCAGTGCGAAAGAGCGTTAAGTCTAATCGCTGTCAACTTGGCTTGTTGCTTAACCAGGATCCCCGAGGGGAGCCAGTGCAGCATGGCAAAAAGGGCTTTCGTAGGTGTGCTACGAGGAGCGCCAGTGATCAGCAGAGCAATGGATCTTCTGACTTTATCGAGGGGTTTGATAGTGCAGGCTTTTTCGAGAGCTTGCCACCAGAAGACCGTATAACAGGTTTGGTTCAACGATGGCCGTGTGGAGCCAGAGCACGGCTCGAGGACCCATCGTGCATCAACTGCTCTTTTACAACAGAATATAGCGCATGTTGCTTTACGTGCCCTCTCAGCTAGATTGGCTTTGCAATTAAGCTTTGGGTTGAGTATCAGGCGTAACTACTTAACCTGTGTGCTCAAAGAGAGTGGAGTGCCGTTTAGACTAGGCATTGTAAACCTTGGAATTTTGTACATCCTAGAGAAAAGCATAGTCTCGGTTTTGGATGGGTTAACCCCAAGTTCGAATTCACGACACCAGTTCGACATAATAGAGAGTGAATAGTTAAGTTTTTCGGAAAGTGTTTGGGGGAATTTGCCGGATGCCGCGATTGCTATGTCGTCCGCATAGGCTATCACTTTGCATCCAGTAGATTCCAATCTCACCAGTAGTGTGTTAACTGCCAGGTTCCAGAGGAGGGGTGATCAAACACCCCCTTGTGACGTGCCCCTGTTAACCACCCTCCTGGATTGGGCACTGCCGATCGTGGAAGTGATGATTCTATATTTTAGTAGAAGCTCTATAAATTTAAGAAGGCTTGAATTCAGGTTAAGATTATAGAGTGCGGAAATGACAGCGTTGGGGCATACATTGTTGAATGGTCCCTCGATGTCCAGAAATATGGCAAGTGTGAATTTCTTGTACGCCAAGGATTTGTCAACTTGAGAAATGAGAGAATGAAGTGCTGTCTCAACCGATTTGCCTTTAGAGTAAGCGTGATGAGATACACAGAGAAGAGAAGGGTTGATCGATGTCCTGATATGAAGGTCAAGAGCTCTTTCTAGAACCTTAAGAAGAAAGGATGTTAGACTTATGGGTCTGTAATCCGTAGGTTAAGTGTGTGAGGCCTTCTCAACTTTTGGGATGAAGACGACCCGAGCCGTGCGCCAGCGTAAGGGAATATATTGCAATCTGAGGCTTGCATTATATATTTGTAGCAGCCATGGGAGGACAATCTCTTCGCCATTTTGGATATCGGAAGGAATGATGCCGTCCGGTCCGGGGGACTTTTATGGTTTAAAGGTTTGAATGGACCACTCAAGGTGACTTTTTGTCACTTGGAATATGGGGTGGCTATCAAGGGAAACCTGCTCCATCTGGTAGAGTGCTTGATCCGCTGAGGCTAAACTCCCTGGGAAGTGGGTGTCCAAGAGATATCAAGAGTTTCGGCGCTTGAGTGAGTCCAGCTGCCATCTGGTTGTTGGATACAGTCAAGGGCTTTGTTAGAGGAGTGGAGAATTTTACGAAGACGGCTAGGCTCGGACGTCGTTTCAATGCTTTCGTAAAATTCAATCCATGACGCTCGTTTCCCTCGCCTAATGGCGTATTTAAACTCTTTTTGTTTATTTTTGAAAGGGGCCCAATCAGCTGTAACTTTAGCTTTGTTGAAAAGCATTCTACAAGTTTTGCGAAGGCTTGCAATTTTCGAGTTCCACCACGGAGGTTTAGGTTTGCCCCGTGGTTCGGGAGTGATGCAAGAAATATGAGTGGCTTTTTTAAAAGCTGTGGTCAGATCGTCGACCGCCCGACCAATGTCGGGAGAGTTGTGAATAATGGGGGGAGTCGTTGCTAAGCATGACCCCAGTTTGAGCCGGAAAAGAGGCCAGTTCGTGTTTTTTCTATTGACTGGGTTAAGAGATCCTGTATTGCCTGTAGTCTCCCTCGAGTCAATGTCAAAGATGATATAGCAGTGGTCCGAAAAGGAGCATTCTTGTGAGACGAACCAACTGCTTATCATGTTCGAGTAGTTATCGCTGACGAGGGTGATGTCAAGCACTTCCTTCCTGACGGATGTAAGGAGGGTCGGCTCATTTCCCCGGTTAGCAATGCCTAAGTTATTTGAAATGATAAAGTCGAAAAGACACTCACCTCGATCATTTGTGCCGCTGCTGCCCCTTATTTCGTGATGGGAATTGGCATCGGCGCCGATAATTACCGGAATCTGTTTCTGGGCTACCGCAACCATTTGCTTTAGTATGTCTGGTGGCGGAGAGTCGCCATAGTCATGAGCCATATAGTTAGAGGGGATCCAGAAGGTCCATGGACCCATTTCAATGACCATGGCAACATTGTCTTTGTCACTGAATCTAGGGAGTAAAAGAGCATTAACGCCGTTTTTTTTTTACCAGAATACAGGATCTTGGTGTTTACCTTGATTCTCAATATATACCATACGATATCCGTAGGTATTGAGTCCAGAAACCCGGTCATCTACGACCCAAGGTTCTTGGACGAGAATGAGCTCCTGTTTGTGAGTCAATACCTTAGCAGCCGCTGAAGAGCCTGGGGACAACGAAGAGTTCTTGGGTGGCTTATTAGCCGAAGCTGTGGTGCTTGTTAAAGGGACAGTGTTTATGCTGCTTGTCTTCGAACCAAGGGCGGGGGTGTTGCTGGTGGGCATTTGCCTAGCCAGGGTTTTGCGCGTCCCTGATGGGATATGCGCGAAAATTTTGTTTGTGTTTGTGTTTTTATTTTTTGTTGTGTCTATGCAAGAAGGGTCCTCACGCAAAGCCGCTATCTCAGTCCGAACGTGTTGTCACTAAATATGGTCCCATGGTTATCTGTGCAAGCAGGGAGGCCATTCGAGGGTTGGCACAAGCCCTTATGGTTTCAAGTGCTCAGAGCCAGACCAGTGCTGATCGGGATTCATTAGCTATTGCTTTATCTTACTGCATCAAAGAACAGCATATTTATTACATGCGAGCTAACACAAGTAGATATAAAATGTATTACAAGCCATATAATCAACAATTCTCACACCATTTTAATAGCATAACAAACGAGTACTCTAATCAGTTTAGAGCTAATTATCAACATCAGGGGTCATTAACAAGGCCGCCATATACATACACAAATCCACAGAATTACAATAATAATAAGGACTTCACCCAAAATCCAAATCCATTTAGGAAGGACTTCACCCAAAAGTGTGGGAACAATTAAACCACTTCCAACTGAACCAATTGATGCAAGTTCTGGGAACACAAACCTAAGGAATCCAACTTCATCGTACAGAAACTTCAACAATACCCAGAGTATGCGTACTCAATCCAACAGGACTTCAAATTTCTAAACTGAAGAAATGAACAATATTAATAACACTAATAACTTTAGAAAATTGCCCCAAAAAAAAAATACATAGCAACAGCAACTAGACCAGTATCAAGATAATGAAATTGACGATTTAAACAAATTTTCATCTATATTCCTCAGCCAATCAACCGGATACTTAGATGTTAATAAACATGGCATAGAATTAATATATATTAATATATAGTCTCCATTCGGTAGACCACTGAAATTTTTAGTAGACCCAGGAGCTTCATCCTCGTTCATAAGTCCCGAATTTACTAACTCTTCTGACGAAATCAATTGCAAATCTACAACAATTGTTACAATACTAAACAGATATGAACTAAATAAACAGATTATACTACCTACATTCATTGAATTTAACGAAATTACTCTCCTTGGAGTTCTCCAGTGTGGATAGTACAAAAAATACAAGACGCCAGCGGTAAACAAAAATGGCGACTGGTAATAGATTATAGAAAATTAAACAAAAAACAATATCTGACAGTTACCAATTACCAAATATTAACGAAATTCTAGACAAATTAGGAAAGAGTATGTATTTCTCTACGCTAGATTCAGCTAGCGGGATTCATCAAAACGAAATGCATCATAAAGACACATCAAAAACAGCATTCATTGTCGAAGGAGGACATTATGAGTATATTAGAATGCCATTCGATCTTAAAAACGCCCCTTCGACTTTCCAAGGAGTAATGGATAATATATTAAGAGAACTCATTGGAAAAATTTGTCTAGTATATCTTGACGATATCATTATTTTTGCAACCTCTCTTCAGGAACACATGAACAGTCTCGAACTACTTTTTAAAAAATTACGAACATCCAACTTCAAGATTCAGCTCGACAAATCTGAATTCTTACGAAAAGAAATCAACTTTCTGGGCCACAGAAGGTATTAAACCTAACCCTTCAAAAATACACGCCATTAAACATTTTCCTGTTCCCCGAAGTCAGAAAGAAATAAAAGCTTTTATAGGACTGCTAGGGTACTACCGGAAATTTTTAAAGATTTCGCAAAACTAACTAAGTCCCTAACGGAATGCTTGAAAAAAGGAAGATCGTTAAAACTCGATGATCGCTACATTAAAACTTTTGAATTGTGGAAAAATATTTTAATGAATGATCCCATTTTACTGTACCACGATTTCTTAAAACCCTTCTTGCTAACTACAGACGCCAGCAACTTTGTCTCAAGGCCACATTGGAAGCGACCAACCAGCATGTTAAGCAAGTCGCACCTTGTCTGAGTCCGAAATAAATTATTCAACCATAGAAAAAGAAATGCTAGCCATCATTTGGGCAACAAAATATTTTCGTCCATTGTGATGCACGTATAGTGTGTGCGAGAAATATATGATAAATACCACAATATATATTATATAATATATATTAGAGCGTTGCTCGGCAAGACGCCATTGACCAAATTCTAACAGTGAGCCGAAGAAAGGCTGAATGCAATAAAAATGCAAATGTTTGAGTTGCCAGTTGGTAACTGATTAGTTTAATTCCCGAGCAGGTTTATATGGTTTATTTGAGTTACAAACTCGATAACAAATTTCGATTAATTTAATTGTTTATTTCTAATCCCTTTCACTTAAGTCTAACTCAAATTCCACTCAATTGTAAAACAAACCAATTCACCAATGACCGCACGCCAGGATTCTAATTACACTGCACATGTCAAGTGTCATAGTGTTGCAGTGCAGCGGATGGGTGTGTCTTATGTATTGGTATGGTTTGGATGTGTAGGTTGCGTAGGTAGTATTTGTGCTACACTACGTTTGTGCGCAATAGTGCACATGCACTACACCAAATTTGTTTGGACGCAAATTCAAAATAATAACAGACCATAGGCCCCTCACTTGTCTAATGAACCTTAAAGAACCAAACTCTAAGCTCATAAGATGGCATTTAAAATTAGAAGAGCTTGATTATTAAATACTTTTTAAGAAATGTAAACTCAATACTAACGCCGATGCATTGAGTCGAAACAAAAAAAATAGTTTAAAATAAAATATTATAGACATTAATTTAAATGACACAACTTCTAATCGAGGTACTTCTGGCACAACTGTACACTCGTCTGACGAAAACCTAGACCACGGAATTGCTATTTTAGAAAGACCAATAAATGACTTCAACTTACAAATAATTTTAGAAACATCATCCGAAACGCCAGAAATGACACTTGAGGTTCCCTTCAAGAACAAACACCGCCGCACCATCCGGGAAAGAGAACTTAATGAGGAAAACATGACAAAAATTTTTAAAAATTATATGGCTTCAAACAAATTATCAGCAATATTTTCCGAGAATAATACTTTTCGAGTCGTATAATCAGTATATTCTAAATATTTCGCGAATAGCAAACTCTTACGCTTAATACGACGTACAGAAAAATTAATAGATGTCATACAAAGCGATGAACAGGAAGAATTAATAAGAAAGAATCATGAGACAAAAAACCATAGAGGCATTACAGAAACATACCTTCAAATCGAAAGGGAATATTTCTTCCCATTTAAGAAAAATAAAATTGCTCAAACTATCAACAACTGTGAAAAGTGCCAAACATTGAAATATGGTAGGAACCCAGCCAAAACAAAGTTTCAGAAACCGGAAACCCCTCTCAAGCCACTAGATATTATCCACATTGATGTCTATAGTATAAACAATCACCAAATCCTGATTTTTATTGACAAATGTTCAAAATTCGCATGAGGTTCCACCTTTCCCTCAAGAAATAGTATCGTAGCTCTGCAATCTTTAAAGAATTTTATAAGCCTATACGGTATTCCGAAAAAAAAGTATGTGACCTGGCTCAGAATTTACAGCTAATATTTTCAAAGATTTTTGTACTCAATTTCAAATAGATTTACACTACACATCATTTCAGCAAACTAGTAGTAACGCACCGATGGAACTCTTACATACAACAGAAATATATAGAATAATTTTGACTACAAGAAAAGAAAATAATCTTGACTTAGATCATGAAGAAATATTTCTCGAAACACACCAAACTTACACCTTATGAATTGTTTTGCGGGAAAACATACAAATTTAATAACACAGCAATATTTCACAATGAACATGACTATTTAAAGCAATTAAATGAATTTCAAATAAAACTGTATTCCACAATAAAAGAAAAAGAAGAAAAGAAAAACTGAAAGAGAAGAACAAGAAAAACTGACTTGCCAAAGGATATATAAGTTAAACAAAACATGGTTGGAGCCTGAGAATAAAGAAAATAATGAGGTAATATTTAGAAAAGAATGTACAAGGAACAAAATTACTCTACGATTCTCAAGACACAAAGTTAAAGACAATAACAAAATAACAATATAAACAACTAATGATAAAAAAATACATAAAATTAGAATAAAGAAAATAAGAAAGAAATATGAATAAAATCAAATTTAAAACGAGTACAGAAATCTGACGTCGGGTTAGACCTACTTCGAAATACCCTTTACATTTTCTTGTGCGTGCGAGTTCAACAATGAGGATGTTTTTTTCATAAATCATCACTAGGAGCATATTCACGGTAATTTTTGGTAGGGTACCTTCGTCAAAAAATATTGTGTAGGTCGACAGTTATAATAATATATCAATAGTGGACGTGGCTGTAAAAATAACACGACCATTTTTTGTGTAGTGTTTAATGTTAGTACCCGCAACATTCCTGTGAAATTTCGTTGAGAAATCTTTAATAGGAACCTAGTAATGATTTTTGGTTTATTGTGGGCGTGGCAGTAGTAATAATCTGGAATTTGGAATGCATGCTAGTACAGACCCAGTGTATACATCTACCAATTTGTTTTCATATATCATCACTAGAAGCATAGATAGGGTAATTGTCTTTAAGTGTGGTCCCCAAAATGCATTATATGGGAAGGAGGCGTATCCTTCCTCTGATCGACCCCGAATCTTATATATGGCTTTGTACGGTCCATATACGTACTAATATAAAATTTCGTTCAAAAAAATTGTATAGGTCGCAAGTTATAATAATATGCCAATAGTGGGCGTGGCTGTAGAAATAACACGACCATTTTTTGTGTGGTGTTTAATGTTATTACCCGCTCCTTCCTGTGAAATTTCATTGATAAATCTTTAATGGGAACCTAGTAATGATTTTTGGCTAATTGTGGGCGTGACAGTTGTATTATGATTTCCATATTCTGCACACACACTATTATGGACCCCATGTATGTTGATGCCAATTTCCGCTGGCATCAATATGAGCATAGCTAGGCTAATACTAATTTTAGACCCGAAAGCTCCCTATATCAAAAGTGGGCGTGTCTTTTCTCTGATCAGCCCAATTTGTTGCAGATAGCATTATAATGTCCACATGTTCCTTCCCGTAATATTATACCGCCCACTTTTCGCACAGTGTTTAGTTGGACCCACATCTCCATAGCTGCCAAATAATGTCACGATTCCGTCAATTGGACCGAAGTTATAGTCATTTTAAAAAAGGTGAAAAAAGCTCCTTATATGGGAGGTACGCATAGTCTTTGTCCAAATCGGCCCATGTAGCAATCTGGTTCTGTATCTTTGTCCAGACTATACTTTTGCTAAATTTCATTAACATAGCTCTAACGGTGTAGAAAAAAAGTGGCCACAGACGGACAGACGGACGGACAAAATAAAAATGGCTTAGAAAGTGAGCTGTATATATATGTCCATACCTACCACGCCTCCTTCTCGAAATTGCAACCCCTGTCAAAAGCACAAAATTAGTATATCCTATTTACCTTTTTTAAAGGTAAAGGGTATAAATATATAATTAAAAATAAAATACTTTTCGGAGAACTTGAAGAGAAAATTCAGGGGTAATTAGGGACTAAGACTAGAGACCACGATATTCATTCGATATACATTCGAATCCAGAACGAAAAACAAAGTGGTAAATGACGCACATTACATAAAAAATCAAATAGAGAACTTACGACACTAATGAAAGAAATATGCAAAATTCATTAAATAAAAAAAAAAATTTAAAAATTAAAAATAAAATGAAATATTTTCAGACATCTAATATATGTATCAAATAAATTCTAATATAGACCTATAAATCAATTGTCTTTCATACATAGCAGAAGCAATCATATTAGCAAAATCCGAAGGAACTGAATGAAATTCGTAACTATATAAATAACCAGTGAAAATAAACTCAAATTAACAAATGTATAAAATGCTTGGTCTAGAAGCTTATTATCACAACTTAATATTATATACAATATACTCGTATAAATACTAAATATGCTCATTGAAAATTCTTTTTATATCATATTATACTGCTTCCTATAAATGAAAATAAATAAAATATCAGAATTATTAATAACATATATAACATTAAATACAACAAGTTCATGCTTGCTTCATTTCTCATGAAATTCATTACTAAAGTAACGATATTTTAAGATATAAATATTTGTAAATTAAAATTTAAATTCATTATTAAACGAATTGTGAAGTTGAATGGTGCAAATTTGTTTCTCTCATTTCCAATACGTAACTCGCGCCTGATGCCGAATATAGGCAGCCCACGCTAAAGCCAACGGAAAATGCTATCAACGGTAATGAGCTCCAGCATACTGTATATCGCCCCAATATGGGTGGGGGCCACTAATGTGAAAACATACACCAAATGCATACATTCAGCATAAAGACTCAGCGCGCTAAGGGTGGCTAGTGTTTTCCGTACTGTATCGGACAAATCAATTAGGGTCATAAACTTGCAAACCGCCCATTGACTTGCTGGCGAAGGCGATGCACCGCCTCTACAAACAGAGAGCGGGACCCACAAATGTCGCCAAAGGAGTGGAAAGAGCCAATACCTTTACGGAATGGCAACGCAGATGGGAGCAAACGGACAAAGGTAGATGGACCTTCAGGCTGATCCCATGCATAACAACATGGGTAACAAGAAAGCATGGAGAGCTAATCCACTATGTCACCCAGCTACTAAGTGGCCACGGATGCTTTAAGCAGTACCTATTTGAGCGGAAATTTGAGGAGGACCTGTACTGAACGCACTGCCCGGGAATGCACGAGGTCAACACGTGTTATTCTACAGCCAGAAATTTAAGGACGTTCGGGAGACAATGGGTGTTGTCCTAGAGGAGCCCCCAACAATGTACAATACGGTCACTCAAGTGGGAAGCAGTATGCTCGGCAGCGACCACCATTGTGATTACGCTGCGAAAAGCAGAACGCTATGCTGAACGCAATCGCCAGCGCCATGCGGAACTCGAGGTACATAAGACTGACACATAGACAGATCTAATACTGACGTGTGCGCAGTAAATGCTCTAACGGCGTCCCGACTTAAAACCTAATCAGTGTCTCTGGGGGGAAACACCGTAATGACGAGAGGGGGTTCTAGCGGAGTTAGAGTCCGGCACTGACGGGGTTCTGACTTTAAATGTTTTCCTCCTCGTTAAATATAAAAAAAAATAAAATACACACACACACGCGGAAGTCGAATCGAAATGGTTGTAGAAAATTTTTGTTCCGAAGTTTTTTGATATATACGGAGTGTTAATCGCCACAATTTGTTAAATCGTGGAAAGGGTAGCCAAAAAGCGTACCCCGGCTCAGTACATTGAAAATTGTTGACGCGATCGTTAAAAAAGGTGTCTAATTGGTGTTTCTGCCATTAATTTGCGGCAGTTTTGTCTCTACATCGGTTTATCCGCACGGCAGAGCGTAAACTGCAGCGATCTCTGACTGCATAGTGCCCAGCTGAGCAGTGGCTTGGTCTGAAAGTGTCAACAACTTGGCAAAAGTGTCAACAAAATAAAGATGACCGCCAAAGGAGAACTGCTGCGGCGGGCCAGGAGAGCGGGCTGTCAAACTTAAGGAAATAGCTGAGCGGATCCTCCAGAGGAAACAACAACTGAGTGCCGGGATCGGGATGAAGTCACCACACCGAAAGAAATATGTATTGCCATAGGAGAACAGTTTCCCGAAATTGCAAGCGTAGGAAAAAACGCAATTAAGTCTATGCGACGCATACGTGATGGCACGCAGACAGCGCTGAATAGCCTTCCATATAAATTGGCTAATATACCAGTGGGACCCGGACGTATGCGTGTAGGTTGGGTAAAATGCAAACTCCGTGAGAACGTAACTCCAACCTGATGCCTCCGATGCCTGGAATGCGGTCACATAGCTAGACACTGCAAGGGCAAAGAAGACCGCTCAGGAGTGTGCCTAAAGTGTGGAAATAAATGGCATTTAGCTAAAAAGTGCGAGGCCAAACCTAAATGCGCAATTTTTAAGCCATGATGCAAAGGTGGAAACGACCATTCAACTGAAAGCTTTAAATGCGCCGCATATAAAGAAGCGATGAAAACATTAAGAAGACGGGATGGTTAGGTGTATCCAAATAAACCTAAACCACTGCGAGGCTGCTCAGGATTTGCTTAAGCAGACTATAAGAGAATAGAAAGTGGACATTGCATTAATTAGCGAACAGTACAAAACGCCAATGTATGATTTTGAATGGGCAGAAAATACAACAAGACGAGCAGCCATCTGGGACTGTGGCACCTTCCTCCGAACGTAATACCAACCAGAAACAGGAAGGGCTTAAAGGGGGTCCATTTATAGGGCTGCTACGCCCCACCAAGTGCACGACTTGACTAAGTACAGATGCTCGAGGAAAGAGCCCATAATAATTGCGGATGATTTCAATGTATGTTCAGTTGAGTGGGGCAGCACTAGAACGAATCGCAGGGGTACCGCATTATTGGAAGCCTTTGCTAGCCTCGATATAGTTAACTTAAATCGTGGTACAACATATACGTTTAAAAACGGTAGATCGGGGTCAATAATAGATATCATCTTTGCAAGTAGAACGATCTCGAGACAGATAAAGTGGGAAGTCTAATCTATATATACGCATAGTGACCACCAAGCACTAGTATTTGAAATACTGTCAGCAAAGGATTTCAAATGTGTAACATACAATGTATGGAGATGGACTGCGAAATGTCGAAGTACAGGCTTGACAACATGGAAGAAACACAAGGTAGCGCAGAACTGAGGACCAGGCAACTTATTAATGCACCTTACTACCACCTTACTAATGCACGTGATGCCACCATGCCTGGGAAAAGAAGAGGAAATGGGAGGACATAAATGTATTGGTGGAATGAATCCATTGCCTGTCTGTGAAAAAAATGCACAGATGTCGCAGACGATACGAAAGGCTAGGGGTTCTGAAAACTACGAACAGACCCAAGCAGAATTGAAGGAAACAAGAAGCAATTGTGTAAAGCAACAAAAAAAGTAAGAGTGAGGCTTTCACCACCCTCAGAGAAGAAGTACAAAATAATCCCTTGGGCTTCGCGTACAGAATTGTGTTGCAGACACTCCGTAATAATTCTAGCACACCTATCTGCTCGAGAACAATGGCTAATATTTTGACAGGTCTCCTTCCACAGAATGCCGAACTAGGGCCTGAATGGGAAGTAAGCCACTCTGAAGATCCGATCCCACCGGTCACAAAAGAATTGGTTCTAGGAGCGGCAGATAAAATGAAAAGCAACAGGGCTCCAGGTCTGGATGGGATACCAAATATGGTAATATGGTAAAACTGCCATAAAAATAAATCCAAACAGCAAATCTACTCGGAGTGTCTGAGGGAAGGAACATTTCCCCAAAGATGGAAGCGCCAACGACTGGTACTCCTACCAAAAGGCGATAAACCTATAGAAGGACCAGCATCGTACCGACCCCTGTGCATGCTGGACGCAGCAGGAAAGGTGCTGGAAAGAATAAACTGCATCAGACTTGAATGCTATACTGAAGGAACCCCGGGTTTGTCTAAACGGCAATATGCATTCAGGAAGAAGCGATCCACGGTGGAATCAATTGCATCTCTATGCGGCATAGCGCGGAATATCTACTAAGAGTCATAGAAAACTATTTCAATGATATTGTTATACGACACAGAGGTCCAAAAGAGTATAACATCACAGGAGGAGTTCCAAAAGTATCGGTGCTGGGGCCACTTCTCTGGAACATCATGTATGATGGTATTCTGGAAATTGAGCGACCAAAAGGAGTCGATATTATAGTAGCTATAGTAGTAGCTAAGAAACTTATGACCGCGGCAGCCAAATGAAATGAAACCATCGAAAGAGCCAAGACATGGTTGCAGATGGCTGGATTACAGGTAGCCGAACAAAAAACGGAGGCGGTAATGAGTAGCCGCAAAAAGATTGAGAGCCTAGAATTAATGGTAGGAGGACATACGATCACGTCACGGCCATATATAAAATATTTGGGAGTCCTTCTAGACAATCGGCTCAATTTCAAGGAACACCTGATATCTGCAAGTGGTAAAGTCATTGTTTAAGGATCTTCTTCCTTAAATGGTTGCCAATTCGGTGCTTGCACCAAAATGGCTGATGAATTCTTATGTGGTGCTTGTACCAGTATAACGTATTTTAATCACAAATTGATTAATTAGGTTGCTGGTTCGGTGCTCGTACCAATATAGCTGTTGAAATTGTTATATGGCGCATCAGGTTTGCATAGCCTTGGATTGTATGTCGGGGTTGATTGACATTGCATTTTTCGTTCAATGTCAGTATTCCCGATTGTCGAATTGTTAGTTGAGTCAGCTCGCTGTTGCATACTATATTTATCAGTTGATCTCCGCTCCAGATCTAGATCCAGTTGCTAGGATCATGCAGTTGTATCCAATGTGGTCCTGGGCCGATAATTATAATGGGACATGATTCATCTGCGACATGATTCAGAAAAATTTAATTGGCAGGAACCTTCGTTCATAGAACCATTAGAGAACAGTGGTCGGGTTTGCCGACATAGATAGTGGTCTTCCTTCAACAGAATACAACTTCTCAATTCCGCATTTTGTAGTGGCATGTACTGGTCTCGATGAAGATTTATGATAAGGTACTGGAAATTACTGTGAATTTGTGCGAACCAATCATTTAGCTGCCACAGAACTGGTGTCATTTTAAGGATTTCAAAATTGTCAGCCATGCTCAAGGGAATTTGAATTTCAAAATGATTTGGTCAATTGTCACTCTCCCTCTTATAGTCATTATATGGTAGAAACTGAGTAGGTCATCTGAAGAAATAGGCAGTCTGAGGTGTTGCGGCAGGTTTGCCATGATGTGAAGTAACTCTGTCTGCAGCTGTTGAGGTGTGAGTAGTATCGTGCTGGCCTTTCCATGGTGTATATCAGCAAGGATGTCAAACATCGCATCCTGGACGCGTTCTAGATATATGGCCTCCAAGGCAGTTCGTAGCGAGAGCTCAGTTAGTGTTAATGTTGCTGCTCCCTCTCTGGGCTGGTTATCAATTTGGTTCAGAGCTGTATTTGTCAGATGAATTTCAGCTTCTATCTCTTGCTGACTTATTTTCATAATGTTGATTGTACTATCAATAACAGAAGTTTGTTCCTGCCAAAGGTCCTTGAGATGTTGTTCGTTTTGTGGAATTTTTTGAATGGGTTCGCGGCGTTGTTTGCATATTCTATGTCCAGAACGCCAAACCGTGTTTTGTGACTGGCCTGCAATAATTGATTTCTGGCGTCCGATTGTGATCGATCCATGTAAAAAACGGGGCCCGTACAACCAGAAACTGTTATTAATCAATTTCCCTGGAGTCAGGCCACTTGATATTAGATCCGCTGGGTTGTCTTGTGATCGGACATGGCGCCATTGTCTTGGAGATGACCATCGTTGAATTGGAGAGATTCGATTGGCGATAAATGTATGATAATTTGCTGAGTCAGCATTGATCCAGCCGAGGACTGCTGTGGAATCTGACCAATAGAACACTTCAACATCGAGTAATGTTGCTCCTTGTTTTAGCTTCTGCATTAATTCTACCGCAAGTTTAGCAGCGCAAAGTTCTAGTCTAGGCAGCGTAATTTGTTTTGTAGGAGCTACTCTAGATTTTGCGCAAATGAATCGTACTATGATGGTATCGTGGACATCTGCTGATCGTATATATGCCACTGCACCATAGGCCTGCTCTGATGCATCTGCGAAGATATGTATTTGGTGATTTTTGTGTGATGCTCAACTAAATATGTATCGTGGGACACTGATTTTTTGTAGTTTCCTTAATTCAGTGCGAAAATGTAGCCACGTTGTATGAAGATTTTGTGGCAAGGATGCACCCCAGTCTACGTTGAGCTTCCAGAGTATTTGAAGAAATATTTTGGCTGTGACGGTGATGGTGCAATGAATCCAAGAGGGTCGAAAAGCCTAGATATGTCAGACAGGGTAGTGCGGTTTGCGATTTTTCTTGTTTCTGTAGTTACTATCTTGAGAGTGAATGTATCACTTATTGGTTGCCAGATAAGTCCCATTGTCTTAATGCTGTCCTTTCCGGGTTGACTACAGTTTAACGCTAGCTCTTGATCACTAGTTAGAACATTTTTTAACAGATGATGGTGATTGGCGCACCACTTCCGTAACTTAAATCCGGCCGATCCAAGCATATTTTGTAACTGTGTTTGAATGTCGACTGCTGCAGATAATGTATTGGCTCCACTCAGTGCATCGTAGACGTAGAAATTAGAATTGATTGCTGCTCCTGCTAAGGGATATTTGTGACCTTGTTGGTTTGCTAGTGTCCGCAATGTTTTAATGGCCAGGTATAGAGCCACTGATGTGCCATATGTAACTCTAGCTAGCTGGTAACATTTTAACGGCTGCGACTAGTCTTCTGTCCACCAGATATACTTCCGATCCTCCTTAGCAACCCAAATTTTCCGATATATTTTCTCAATGTCAGCGGTGATGGCATATTGTGGCAACCGAAAGCGAAGTAGTATTTGAACGACATCATCTTTTATAATGCGGCAAATTAACAGAATGTCGTTGAGCGATATATTAGCTGAAGTTTTGGCTGATGCATCAAATACGACCCGTAATTTTGTTGTGGAACTGTCTGGTTTCATCACCGCATGGTGTGGCAGGACATAATGCGGACCTCTGATGGTGTCAGTTGATACTTCCTCCATATGTCCCAGGGATTCATATTCTCTCATAAACGCGACATACTGGTTCTTAAGCTCGGGATTTCTTTCTAATTTGCGTTCGACTCCGAAGAACCATTGAAGGGCTATGTCCCTTGACTCACCCTTGGAAAGGAAGTTTTACAATGAAGCGGCCATCTGTGCCTCGTTGGGTATGATGGTTGTAGTGTTCTTCATATTGTCGTTCAGCAAGTGTGAGAGTAGACTTGGTTGCATCACATTCTTCTAAGCGCAAGAATTTCTCCAATGATTCTTCAAGATTTTCATCGTCCGTGCAAACTCCACAAGTTGCAATTGGACTTGATATATCCTGCCCATCCGAAGAGTTTGTTTTGTTAAATTGTGCCCCCTTCTCCTGGTGATAGTTGTCCGACACATAATGTTTGGTAAAACAACCCTGCGCCTATCAGCAAATCAATTCGAGCTGATTCATTGAATGATGGATCTGCTAGCTTAATGTGTTTCGGAATTGACCACTGTGAAATGTCAATAGCTTTTTGCGGCTGAGCAGACACGATTTAAGGAAGAATTTGTGCCTCTATGTGCGTTGTGAATCCAGTGGTCGTTGATTCCAATCCGACGATCACCGTCTCTGTGGTTCGCTTTTTGCTCTTGCCGATTCCTTCAATGGAAGTGTCGCCTTTTCGCTTACGCGATCCTAATTGCCTTGCTAGGCTTTGTGTTATGAAATTCAACTGCGAGCCACTGTCGAGGAGCGCGCGACATTTGACTTCCTGTCCCCAATTGGATCTTAACGTTATGGACACGGTACTCAATAGTGCTGGTCCATGAAGAGTTAGTTGCATAGGCAACGCTGCTAACGAAGCTGCTGATGATGGCTTGGTTGTGGTGGCGATTTCCTGTTTTTCTTGGTCTGATGCTAGGTGCAAATGCAAAAGCGTATTGTGTTTCTTTGGACACTTGGTACATGTTCTTGATGAGCAATTCTTTGAACCATGACCAGTTTTCAAACAGTTGACGAATCGTTTTAAGCGTTGAATTGTGTTCAACCGTTGACTTGGAATCATCTTCAGGAACCTTGGGCACAGGTAGAGTGCGTGTGACTGCTTACATATGTCACACGCTTGAGCTGATGTAGTTGCACTTAAGACGCTGTAGTTGCCATGGTGCTTGCCCCTTTCGTTGTTAGGCTTGTTGCTCTTGATTCTCAGCCCTTCCAGGGTTTGGAAACGTATCTTCAAAAAGGCCAGGAATTCCTCCAGTGATGGCATTTTAGTTGGGTCCTGGATGGATTGTTCCCATAAAACGTGCGTTGACTTGCTGAGCTGCAGAACTACGATGAATAGCAGAATTGGGTGCCATGATGAAGTGTCAAGACCCGAATTCTGAAGGCTTAAATGCACTCTCGCGTTGTATCATGCAGAAATTTGACGTTCGTAGCACTCTCGATATTTGATGTAGTTTGCGTTAATAGTAACTAAATGCCTCGAGTTTTCGTACGTTCGTTGATCGCCATGCGGTCACGTAGTTGTCTGCCGATGTGAGATGACGAATGAGGGCTTTTGCTTCTCCTATAAGGCTGGATTTCAGGTACCACATTTTTGGGCACTGTGGTATGGGCTGCTTGTCCACCAGTTCCATGAATAAATCTCGGAATTGTCGCCACTGGTAATAGATAAATACCGGCAAATTTTGGTAACTCCACCTTTGGCAATTGTAATTATGGAGATGCATTTGTTGATGAGTTTTCCTTGTCGTTGAACATGCGACAGAACGGGTTGCGAACGGGACTGTTGTTGCATAGTCCCACATTACTGAGTTAGTGGTTGTAGCCGTACTAGTCCAGGTAATTGTGCTGTTGTCACTGGTGTTGTTGCCTTCGGGAGTATCTTCGATGGCTTCAGCGTATTGATAGTGCTTTGTATTTCCTCGCGAAGCTTGTAATATTTGGCACCCACCATTGCGTGTATGTCCTTCGCAAAGTATGGGTGGGAAGTGTCATCCCCATAGCTTTTCCGAATCACAATGTCAGATGGGTTGAATTGTTGCCATTGATTATCAAGTTCTTGCAGCCTTTTTTCCATGAATTCTAATGTCCTTCGACCGTGACCTGTTTTCTTATAGTTTGATATCAGGGTTTGAATGGCCAATGCTCGGTCTGCTTGTTGACGAACCAGCTCTTCCATTGACATGTTGTCGGAAGGCATGATGAATTGTAGATGAACTGTATTCAGCTGATGTACTCAGGAATGGTAGATGTGCCGTGTCATGTTGATCACGTCGGGGTCACCGAAAATGTTTAAGGATCTTTTTCCTTACATGGTTGCCAGTTCGGTGCTTGTACCAAAATGGCTGCTGAATTGTTATATGGTGCTTGTACCAGTATAACGTAGGTTAATCACAAATTGATTAGTTAGGTTGCTATTTCTGTGGTTGTACCCTTATAGCTGTTGCGATTGTTATATGGCACATGAACCACTATATCTTAGAAACAACACAAATTCGTGTGGTTGATGGAGTCAATTGACTCAACTGACTGATTTATTTCATAAAGGTGTGAACTTATATACTAATTGATTCACATATAATTACAATAGCAATTAAGGAATTTAACTAATGCTTACGTACAAAATAAAACGGAAATATCATGTTACTTAAAATTAAAGAAATTGAAAATAAATTTTCACACACATAAAAATGCTAGTTTGCAAAATTGTGCATACGTATGTGCAAATATAACTAACTGCAATTTGATGGGCATATTCGTTCGTGGAGCAGTGGGATCGCTACGTTCGGCATATGGTTAAACAGTCATCAGAGTAGGATCAGCCTTGGCAAGATTAATGCCAAACACTGGAGGACCAAGGAAGCTACAAGCCAGCGTTAATACTTCCATTTCAATGTACGCAGCACCCATAATAATAATAATAATTTAGGTCTAGTAGTTTGCCCAATTGCCGACACTGCGACCTAAAATATCTTTTGTATTATACTACATTTGTCATCAATGATCCATGTGATCACAATGGTCCGACCTACTATGCCCTATAGGTTTAGTTACGGCGTTTCTTCCGTAATGCCATAGCATTTCGTCCGTTTGGTAATGTCAAATCGTCACAATAATTTATCAGGTTCTTTTCTACCTATATGTTCCTTCTCTAGAGAAATGAAGTAGCTGAAAGTCATGTTCCTTCATTATATATTCCGCTTTATGGATGAATTTGAGAATGTCCATAACAGGAGCATTCTTTAATTCTTCCAGAGCCAGCTGGTCGCTGTGGAATATGTTCATTTTAATTCTTGTCAACGCAATGCAGTCGCACAGTATTTGTTGCGTGGTTTAATCTTCTTCTAGACAGAGCCGGCACTCCGTATCATCAAGAATATTGATTCTAGTCAGGTGATATTTCAGGTAATAATGACCTGAGAGAAAACCTACTATCTTTCCTATATCTGCTTTGCACATATTGCGCAATTCTTTATTGTAGGTGAATGCCCTTACCAGTCTTTTGGCTTGGCGAAGCCCCTCTATCCCTTCCCAGTGTGACATTCTGAGACTATGTTCCCAGTTATCTACCCTGGATTTAGCCTCCGCCCAGTTGATACCACAATATGGCTCCAGACCTATGAGGCTTGCTGCCGAACCGGCCCTAGCCAGCTCGTCAGCAATTTCATTGCCTTCAATCCCCGAGAGACCCGGGACCCAGCAAATTGCAACCTTATTTGTTGCCCCTAGATATTGTAGGTTGTTGAAGCATTCTTCCACCAGTTTCGATTCTAAAGAATATGAAGCTAATGCCTGTAAAGCAGCTTGACTATCTGAATAGATAGCTATGTTTGCGCCCTTGATACCCGTTTTCAGATTTGTCCTCGCACAGATTGCGACTGCTTGAATTTCAGGTTCTGAGATTTTGGTATTTGGTCTATAGACCCCAGCACCGACTCCGGTATTTGTTTTTGAACCGTCTGTGAACCATTATCGACTTCTAGGGTCGACCCAAGGTCCTCCTATGTCCCATTCATCACGGTCGGAGATAATAATCTCAAAATTGCGATCAAACTGTCGTTTTGGAATCGTATAGTCCGTTTTGATCTGTTATATTTTTTAAAATATTGAAATGATCATAGTCATGAGGTTCTTGTCTAGACAAGATCTTCATCTTTAATGCGCTTCTAGCAGCATATTTTTTCACGAATGCGTGAAGTGGGGATAGTCCTATTATGGCCTCAATAGCAGCGGTTGGGCAGTTTCGCATGGCACCGGTGATTGTCACGCAAGTCTGCCTTTGAAATCTTGTAACTATTTTCTTACCAGATTCTTTTGTTGTCTTGGGCCACCACACAAGGGATGCATAGGTAATGATTGGTCTAACCATCATTACATACATCCAGTGTATCATTTTTTAGTCTAGACCCCATGTTCTACTAAAGAGACTTCGACATGCCCACATTGCTCTTGTGGCTTTGTTTATCACCGAGTGTAGGTGAGAGTTCCAATTCAGTCGCTTATCCAGAACTACACCTAGATATTTGACCTCATCGGAATATTCTATATTGATTCCCTCAACAGCTATTGTACCAAGGTTCAATTTTAATCTGTTTGTAAAAGGAACGAGAATTGTCTTGCTAGGATTAATGCAAAACCCTTCTGCGCGACACCAATGTGAAATGAAGGTTAAAACCTGATTCATAATGTCGGATACTGTTCTTTCAAACTTGCCACTAATAATGGCAGCAAGATCGTCAGCATATCCAATTGCCTCGAAGCCTAATCCTTGTAGTTTTACTAAGAGATCGTCAATAACTAAAGAACATAGAAGGGGTGACAACACACCGCCTTGGGGACAGCCTTTCATTGCCTTAACTGGTACGGCGTCGTCTCCCAGAGATGAGCTAATTTCTCTGCTTTTTAACATCGTTTGAACCCACCCAACAGTCGCTTTATCGATATTTTTGCAGAGCATAGCCCCCTCTATAGACCCGTAACCAGTATTATCAAAGGCGCCCTCGACATCTAAGAATGCACATAAAGCAATTTCCTTGGAATATTGAGCTTTCTCTATCTTTGTTACAAGGTAATGAAGCGCTCTCTCCGTGGATTTTCCCCTATTATATGCACACTGAGATTGGTGCAAAGGTATTGTTCTGTCTAGCGATTCTCTAATATGTAGATCTACCAATCTTTCCATAGTTTTTAGAAGAAACGACGTGAGACTGATAGGTCTGTATGGTTTAGGCAGTTCGCTGGACCTCTTGCCCAATGTTGGAATAAATACCACATTAACTTTATGGTATGTACACCCTGCTGAAACTGTTCCTAAAAATATCAACAAGTGATTCAAGCATTATATGCAGTCCTATTATCAAGAGGGCTGGAAAAATGATATCCTCACCTGGTGTCTTGAATGGTTTAAAGGACCCAACAGCCCATTTAACCTTGTCTGGGGTAAATATTACTCCAGACAAACTCCAGGATATTTTGTCTAATACGGCCCATTGGTCGCATGACGGCTGATCCAGTGTCATTGACACTCTAGTTGACCCCGGGAAGTGCACTTGAAGCAGGTATTCTAAAGTGTCCATCCTGTTCATTGTATTAGACCCATCTGGTCTTCTTAAAGTTGCAACACCGCCCGAGTGTTCTTTGCGTAAGGCTTTATGGAGCCTAGCGCTCTCAATCATAATCGCTTGAATCGAATCTCTTGCACAGGGTGGCCGATGCTCCTTTAGCATGGTGTAAGTTCGACTGTAGCACTTTAAGAGTGCTCAATCCCGGCGGCTTTCCGCAGCGAGTTTCTGGAGCATCGCGCCCCTAGGACCCTCATTTTTGTGGTCCCTATGGCCACCAGTATTCTTGGCTTTTGGTTTTTCGTGCTGAGGCGCTTCCGGAGCATGTCATACTGCGGGATCGCGTTTTCTTGTTGTTGTTGTTGCGCGTGCGATTTGTTTTTGTCGTTCTAGCGCGGCTTTGCTAGTCTATGGTCTGTCGGCCTCCACTTCGTTGGACCTTGTGTCCCCAGGATGCCCTTCAGCACTGCTCCGAGTGTTGGCATTTTTTGTTGTTTTGCGCTATCGCTGGCTTTCTCTGCGCCTCTGTTGCTCTTTAAAATGAGACGCACGTGTCCATAGCGATAGGCTATCTTCCCCTTGCACTGTGACAGTTTAGACAGTGATTCATTGTCAACCGCAATAACCAGGTGAAGTGACGCACCTTCGGTTGACCTCTGGATCACATTCCAATTCTTGGCTGCCATTTCATTCTGCGCCCCAATGGTCGCTAGAACTTTTTCATTGGTGAGCTCGGTGCTTTGTGGGAAGTACCCTCTGACCACATACGTTTTTGGAAAATGTGATTCCTCAACGAATGTCATCTCCAAACAACATTTCCCTTTTATCAGGCCGATGTGTTTTCTCATCCAAGTTGCCGTATTCTCGTTTGAGCATAGGAACAGTAACCATCCGTTTCTGTGTGCTAGGCCCTCAAATACTGGCTTTTCGGTATTGTCGCTGACCTCTATCATCACGTCAATAGCGGTCTCTTGGATAAGAACCAACTGTTATTTTGAGAATGGGGCCCGTACTAAATCGGTCGGAACAATTCCCAGCCGAATAATACTGGCCACCTGACTGAACGTTGGCTTACCTACATAAGGTGACGTTTTGGTCTTTTTGACAGATGGCGTTTCTGTTGGTGACTCTACTGAGCGAGCCCTTTTCGCCGTGGACCTCCTTTTAGCAATCCCTAGAGCCTTTTCTCTAGAGTGACCACTTGTCATCGCTTGCCCATCAGCAGATTCATTGTTTATTTTTAGTTCTTGTATTTTTTTTGTTGGGTCCATATAAACTCCCACGAGTATTAGGGAATATAGGTCACCCACGGCAGAGCCCTTGTACCATGGGAAGGCATTTAATTAAAACCGGAGGTCACCAGGTATCCGTAGTTCGCATATTCGAGACTAACCACCCTATTAGCCACGCATCCCTCGGCATATGCTGTTCCACCTTGGATTAGGAGTCTGTCAGCCAGTTATGCATTAAGAGACTGATGTGCGCCAATAGATATAGCACGTCACAAGTCCCCCAACGCACCTCTGTTTCCAGCCGTCACCACGTGGAGATGATAGATCAGGCTTCCATCAGAAACTCAATTATGGCATGTACCTAAATACGTGTTAGTTCCCTTGAGTTGCCTGCGGCTCTGACAGCCACGCAGCACCCATATGGGGTCCAGCAATAAGCTGCAAAGCGTATATGAGAGGTGTCACAACGGCGTACAGGCTAACAACAATGAGAATGTGCTGTGCATTTAGGACTATATACACCGATGCAGTCAGCGTCATCGGGGAAAGGATGCAAATAGATCACGCCGTAATAGAGGCCGCGGCTAATAGAAACCTGAATAGCGGGATCGAAGCAAAGGTGGTTTTAGTTGGGTTAGGGTTCCCACACCTCGGCATGATGCTTTTCGCCTAAAGCAAAAAAACACACACACACACATCTAAGCTGTGGTTGTCTGCTAATCTCTACTATTTCATCGGCTCTTATCATCAAACGCCCAGCCGTCGCCCCGCTCCCCTGAAGTCCATCAATCCTCATCCTTATCCTTATCCTTATATTACCACAACAATATAATGTATGTCCAACCATCTCAACACAATTATGACTAAACCCAATTGAAGCAAATCACACTTTTGTCTAGTACAACACCGACCCTAGTTTCTTTAACAATGATTAAACAAACTAGGGTCGCCCAGTGTTCGAGATTCGACCATATAAACAACATTTAGTTTTCATATCATTTGAATTGAATTGATTTTATTAAAATTGAAGGTAAATAATCATTTTTTTTAAAAATATGTCAAATTGAAACTAAAAGTCTGCGCAAAGATCAGTAGCCCGGGAACTTAACCTTTAAATTGAAGAAAATATTAATTCTTTTGTTACTTTTAATTATTATACTTAGAATATATATGATATTTCATTGTAAATTTAATAATTTGGTAACACGTCGATGAAAATAATATTTTTTGTAAATACACGTTCATCTTTAGCTAAATGTTATGTTCAATTTAAATTTCTTGTTCATTACTGTCAAAAATATAAAACTTGAGTACATGACCTAACTCTGCTGGCAGATATTTATGTATAACTGCCCATGCGTGAACTGGATTTCTCAATATAATGCCAATTTTATGCGCCTTGAGATTTATTAACAGTCATAGCGAAAGCTGGAATAATTGAACATTGCGTTCGTTGGAAATCGAATAGCAGCAATCTTCCAGAATAGCTGAAGTAAATGAGGCGGTAAGAATACGTTTACATCGTGCTATGCTAGTTAACATCTCACAATCGATAGCATTATTATACAATTCCCTGATTCGCATTCTTGCACCATAAATCAAAGGTTCCTTTGAATACAAATTTGTTATCATGAGAATAATGCAATTTACTTTCAATGTTTCGATCCCATTGCGACCAAACTTTGGGAATTCTCTTGCCTCGCGATTACTGAAACTTTGCAAAAATTCAATAAATGCAATTTTCTCTGGTTTGGCTCTTATATTTTGGGTGAAAGTCACTAAATGGAACGAAGCTTGCTCCAACCAATATCACAATTTTCAATTAAAATGTTACGTGTGCCATGTGGGACAACTGCCAATATTTGCCGAAATTCTCCACATTACAAATTTTTTTTTTTAATCTTGATCGTCTGTTCACAAATCTCACAAAAACTTATCTATGGGTTTCAATACTAAAACAGGGCACATAAAAACTTCATCGATAATAATCAATGATGGTGACATTATATACTAGCTGGCATATACTAGCTGGAGCACACCTCGTATACTCGTATATATATATATATATATATATATATATATATATATATATATATATATATATATATATATATATATATATATATATATATATATATATATATATATATATATATATATATATATATATATATATATATATATATATATATATATATATATATATATATATATATATATATATATATATATATATATATATATATATATATATATATATATATATATATATATATATATATATATATATATATATATATATATATATATATATATATATATATATATATATATATATATATATATATATTGTTATATTTAATTTGTTCATAATCAAATCGTGAAAATAAAAAATGCATGTGTATAACACTTATATATGTATAACACTATATATATGTATTCGCCACACAGCCGCTATTTGCGATCACTTATGTCCACAAACACCAAACATGACGGTATGTTTCTAAATTATATATCTACAAGAATGATCCTATTTATATGAAAAGCGTACTATGAACGCTATATCGTATATATATTTGGTCAGCATAGATATTAAAAAAAAACATTATTAAATTACGAAATATGTTTTTGATTTAAGCGAAATAAATGCTTTGCCGAAAAACAATTACGAGTCGCGTAAAACGTAGAAGCGATCGAAATAATGTGAAATTATTTATAAGTAGTTTCGCAAATTCAGTTGTGAATAATAATTAGAACGACATTTTAATTGATTCCAAAACGGTGGCGATAACTTCAATTCCACGCAATTTCGATTCATTTAATTGCGGTGATTTATCATAAAGTTGTTCATTCTGTGGTGCCTTACATTTCCGGTCAAAGATTACATCAGGTAGCAATGAAACCTTTACATTATATTGTCAAAAAGGTAAAGTTCACTTATCACCATTTACTCAAAATGCATTTGTTCAAAATATTTGCGTCGGCCTTAATTCAGATGAAAATTAAGCAACTTTCCAAAAATTATATTTCAAATATTCGTTCTTATAATTCTTCATTTGCAATGGCTAGTTCTGATGTCAATGTGTCTGATACAACTTTGAATGACGTTTATCATTTTAAAACATGACATGATGGGTCGTCAGCCGTGTTATGGAAAGTTGAATTATTATGTGTATACAGCGGTAAGATACAGAATGCGTGAGGGAGCAAATGTTAAATGCAATGTGAAAAATGAGCGGTGTAGTTATGGATCGCCTCCTCTTGGTGAACCTTGATCTGCCTCCGTTGGGAGTTGAAGAATCAGATCAATCGCACGACCGGATATTGGCCTAGGACCTCTCTGACGACCTATGTCTAGATTGCTATGGGCTGGTGGTTACGATTTCTGGACCCGGTAGCACAGAGGTAAAACTCCGCAGAATTGGCTCGCGTGCCCAAAGCTGCAGCCCCACGCACCAATCCATCTTCAGGTGCAAACCGCATTAACGCTTCTACTAGAGCCTATAGGACGCCGACCCTTCCACACTCACGGGGACGCGGAGGCCTTAATGAGCAAAGGAGGACGTGAACTGCATCGAACGAACCTCTGTCTACCAATTAGCTACCAGACCAATCAACGAGATTGTGAAGGAAGGCTTGACCTGATTGACACTGCAGTGATGACAGAAAATCTCCAGAAAACTGGAAATTGGTGGAGCGGGCCCTTCTTAAGGGCTACGTGGGCCTGTTGGTACTTAATAGAGGTTCATTGCCCTGCTGTCGTGAAGCTAGTTGGTACCAGGGTCACGTCAAACTAATCTCGTGCTCGGATCAACGCTCAGTAATTGAAAACTTTTGGGAGATATGGCTGGGTTCCAAACTCAAGGCTAACCCCATCCATAAAATCCCGCCGGGTTCCTTTGGAGCCTGGCACGCCAGACCAGATCTTGAGGATCCTGAAGATGAGTAACTAGGATCTCCCCACTTGCGACTGGAAAGTGGCCAAAGTTCAACCCAAAGGCATTGGTCGGCAGGTCACCATCACTCTCAATGAGCAATAATTGGCTCATCCCATAAGGGAGTGATCAACTACTGCTTCTGTTCGACCACTCTCCGAGTGTACAAGGGTGAAACGCAAAGTGTAGGGCATCATCCTCATGGAGATGCCGATGCTAAACCAGTCCCCATGAACACCAATGAGGTCAGGGCTACCTTTGACAACGGAGATAGCGTCGGCTCCGCTGATAGAAGAAGTTCCTGCCTCTCCGGTGGCGGAGATAACAACTTCTCCAATTCAGAAATGGTTAGGGATTTCTTTCATCAACGGTACCCTATGACTGGTGGCGCAGTCTTGCCTATGTCCGATGAGAACAATGTGAATGTCACCGTTACCGCCAACCCGCAAAATGCTGAAGGTTATACAAAGTAACCTGAACGGTGCTCACCGGACACCTTCTCCATTATATCTCTTCAACTAGATGAAGCAGAATTGGATGCTCATCAAGTTGAATGTGGGCTTCACTTAAAAGGGTAAAAATAACTCCATTGTCTGAGGCGCGGGCCATGCAATACGGTGAATCACTGTTAGAGTCAATCGGATAGCGGTTCGAGTCAAGCTTTGATACTTTTAAGCGGGGTCGTATTTTGATCGCGGAAGTGAGATACCGTTTAGAGCAAGCAATTCCCGTTTCTACTAGAGGGACCTATTTTTATCATTTGAGAACAGCATCCACTGATCCCATTCTTTGAAGGGAGCTATGCTGCATGGCCAACGGGGAGAACCACATGAAATTGTGTCCAAAATTCCAATACCGGAGATACGTTTTCAGCAAGTGTGGGAAAACTTACTGGAACGCTACGTCAACAAGCGCATTCAGATCAACAACCAGTTGAAGACACTGTTGGGACTTGACCCGGTTAGAAGAGAAAATGGGGGAAATTAAACGCCTACAGCGTGACATTGGTAATTGGATCGCTGCACTGACGTCTTACGGCTTCGATGTTGCGAGTTGGGATGTCATTTGAGTTTACCTGTGCTCCATGCAGCTGCGTGAGCTCACACTGTCCCTGTGGGAACAGACTATGGGGGGTCTCGCAAATATTCCAGAATGGAAAGCGATGGATGACTCCCTGTCATTGCCGTTTCATACACTCGAGGCGATTTCGGATCTCCGGTCACAAGGCTCAAGTTCAGGACAAATAAGGGTTCAGCAGAAACAAACGCGATCTACACCGGGTGCAAACCCATTCAGTGTTACCCCGCAGGGGTGCAAAGTGTGCAGGCGGTCTACACACTCGGAGCAAAATTTTCCTGCGTTCCAGGCCGCCATTGTATCAGCTCGGTGGGGCTTGGTGCGCAAACACGGGTTGTGCGTGAATTGTTTGACCACTTCACATAGAGTGGCAAATTACCCCAGCTCCTTTACAATTCTAATGGACGCTCCTCCCTGGTCCCTCTAGCCGTACCCAAGTCTTCCTACCACGTTGCACAAATATCGCGTCCAACAGATAGGGCGGGGCCGAATCTAAGTCATCCGGGGGGTCGCCTCACCAATCGTGTTCTCTTGGGTACAGCCTTAGCCAATATAGAATATCAGGGAGTCTGGTACACGGCCCGGGCTCTGATAGACCCTCACTGGGAGGGGTCCTTTCATTCGGACAGCCTCCAAAAACGTCTTAATCTACCGGCGAACTGAGTACATGCCCAGGTATCGGGGGTCAGCAATACCCTTGCTGGCACTGATACCAATTGCGTGTCACATCACCATCGGGGCCCCTAATTGCAAATGAAACGGTCTTTGGTTAGATCTCGCGTGCCAGTGTCTGAAACTGCTTCGCTCGACCAGCTTCTACGACAGTTCTGGGAAATGGAACAGCCTCCGCAAGATCGAAAGCTCTCCCAAACTGATCAAGACTGCCTTAATTTGTACACCCAGACTACTCGCCGTTATGCTACGGGGCGATACATAGTCTCTCTGCCGTTAAAACAAGGATTTGTTCCGGAGAAGTCTCTAGGAGCGTCGCGCAATATTGCCCTTTGGCAATTAGAGCGTAATGAGTCCCGGCTGGTAAAGAGCCCGGCTGGTAAAGAGCCCGGCCGATAAGCGACATTACGAAGCGGTGGTACTCGAATACGTGACGTTAAATCACATGTGCAAGGTTCCACCACCGTAAGTAACTCCTGTACCTCATTATTGCTTGCCGATCATGCAGTAATTAAGCCAGACAGCACAACCAAAAAACTTCGTGTGGTGTACAATGCCTCACAGGCGACTTCCAACACGGTCAGCTTGAATGACTTATTACACACAGTTCCAGTGTTACAAGCCGATCTGACCGGGCTAATAATCCAGTGGCGTTGCGCTGTGTCCTGAACGGGGACATACAAAAGATGTATCGTCAGATTCTGGTTAAGCCAAACCAGGCATCATATCAGAGAATTGTGTTTAGGGAATCTCCCGACAGCGAGATCTCTGATTATGAATTGAAAAATGTCACCTTCGGGGTGAATTGTGCTCCTTATCTTGCAATAAGGACACTTTTGCAATTGGCAGACGACGTGGAGAGCAGGTTCCCGTTGGCTTCTCAGGTGTTATGTGGTTCGATGTACGTGGACGACGCTCTAGTGGGTACACATGATATTGCTACTGCCATTCGCACTAGGGATGAGCTGATTGAGAGTTTGGATACAGCCGGGTTCTCAATTCGAAAATTTGCAGCAAACTCCACAGAAATTTTATCCAGGACATCTGCTTAGGGAAGATTTTCTCCAATTCGAGGAGACCAGCACCACTCGCACTTTGGGCATTCGATGGAATGCACGGGGGATTGGTTTTATTTCCACGTGGCAGCTTTGCCACTCGTTGCCGTATACACCAAACGTAAGGTCCTGTCGGTCATCGCACAGCTGTTTGAACAGCGGGATAGTTGGCACCTATTGTCATCTCCAGCAACTTACTCCTACCACTTTAACAAGGTGGGCACACTTCTTATCGCAGTATCAGGCAAGTACTCGTGCCTCGCTGGGCACGATCTGCACCTGATCGCGATATTGAGTTCCACGCCTTCTGTGATGCTTCTCAGCTGGCATATGCTGCAGCCCTTTACGTTCGATGTAAAGGTGAAAATTCCATCTCTACCCATTTGATAGTGGCAAAATCGCGTGTGGCCTCATTGAGAACTATCTCTCGTCCACGTTTAAAACTAAGTGGGGCAACACTTTTAGCAAAATTGATTTTCCCTCTTAAACCTCCATTGAATATTTCAGATGAAAACTAGTTTTGTTGGTCATACTCTACGATTGTGTTGGCATGGCTGCGATAACCACCCCACGTAGGGAAAGTCTTCGTGGCGAATCATGTCACTGCCATTACCAGCAAAGTAGGTGTGAACAACTGGAGTCATGTCCGCTCAGAGGTAACCCAGCAGATTTAACTAGCCGAGGTGTGTCACCTGATGCACTGCTCCGCAAAAAGCTCTGGTGGGAAGGCCCGGCCCGGCCTGGCTGCAGCAGGAGCGGGAACGATGGCCCCCTCCATTGGACGAAAACTTGTTAGCAACTGATGAAGAGCAACGGCCTGGAAAGTGACATGTGGTGTATGTGTCCTCTGCGGACGTCCCAATGTTGCGCTTCTCCTAATTTTCTAGGGACCCTCCGAGTGTTGAACTTTGCACGCCGCTTTATGCGCTACTGTTCGGTGAAGCATCGGGATATGACTCCTGACAAGGGGTCACCGCTTACTCGGGGAGAAATCGCTGAAACGCCCACTTGCGTTATTGTGCTTGCGAAGCAAAGGTATTTCCCAAAGGAATACCGGCACGGGACCCGATTTCCAGCTCCAGTTCGCTTTTGGCTGTGATTCCGTTCGTGCACTCCGATGGTACTCTGCGCGTAAATGGTCGGTTGGCGCTCACTCCATATTTGCCATTTTCAGAGAGGGCCCCGATTATTCTGCCCTACTGCGCTCACTTTACTCCTCTAATGGTGAAATTCATTCATCAGGTGTGCCTACACGGGGCGAGTCAACTAATGCTGCTTCTAATCCGGACCCAATATTGGATTCTAAAAGCGAACACGCTGATTAAAAGCACATTTCTCCAGTGTAAAACATGCAGTCTGTGGAAGAAGCGTCGACCGGTTGAACGTACGACGTGTCGACATCCTTTTAGCCATACTGGAGTTGATTTTGCGGGGCCGTTCAACATCAGGCACTGTAAAGGGTGGGCATGCCACGTTACGAAAGGGTACGTCAGCATCTTTGTCCGCTTCGCTACTAGTGCAGTTCACGTTGAGGTGATTAACGATCTAAGTACTCCTGCCTTCGTTGCAGAATTGTCTCGGTTCATCGCCCGCCGGAGTTGTCCTTTAAAAATACACTCGGATAATGATCGGTCCTTAGTGGGCGCGGAAAAGTCGTTGAGGCTTGATTTCCAGCGGGTGCTCCGCGAAATTTATGTCCGAACCTTGGTGGGTCACTTTCATAGTCAGATCGAGTGGGATTTTAATGCCCCCACGCTCCACATATGGGGGGTCTTTGGGAAGCAGCAGTCAAGAGTTTCAACCACCATTTCCAGCACATGGCAAGACAACTTAAGTATATGTTTGAAGAATTTGTGATTCTCTTAGCGCGCATCCAGGCGTGTTTTAATTCCAGGCCTCTCAGCGCTCTGTCTGAGGACCCCATGGTCATTTCTTGGTGGGTGGGCCACTGTGCGCACCAGTGGAACCTCCGGCTACCACACATTTTCTCTCGATTTTGAACCGTTCACAAAACGAATATCTTCTCGAGTATCAACGGCGGAGTAAGTGGCGGACGGCTCAAGTGAATGTCAAAGTAGGTGAGTTAGTTGTTGTGCCGGAAGACAACCTATCGCCTCAAGAATGGCGGCTGGGCAGATTCACCGATACGCACCCGGGCTCTGATGGAAAAGTGCGTGTTGTGGATGTGCGGACCGCATTTGGAATGCTATCCTAACCTATCACGAAGGTGGTGATCGTACCGGCAGAAGAGCCGCCTCCTACCAGTGGAGGGGTATCACGTGCCTTGTACTTTTTTAATTTATATTTTTTATGTTTTCCTTTAGCTCTATTCCCTTCTTGTACTATTCTGTACTCATTACTGTTTTTATTTTTCTCAGATCTCGGCCCACCAGATGCACAAGGGCCGCTACTCGCTGTCTGATATGTGCCGCTTTAAGTTTGCCTTTTTTCGAGTGTGGCCGTGCTGCCGCCTCCACTCCCCACGGCGGTTCCATCAGACCCAACAGCGCCTCGTCGGAATCTTATCACGGCTGAAAAGACGAGATCTTCCATCATTATAGTATATTTTATGCAGTCAACAAATAATTCGCACACTGGTGCAGAATTATAATATATATATTTAACTACTAATGTAAGGATTTGAATACAATTGTCAATCTTTTGAGAATATGCAATTAAAAATCTGAATTGAAAAAAAAAAATAAATATAGATTTATGTTGATAAAACGAAAACAAAAATATTCTGACAACTTACAAACGTGAGATTGATGCGGCGGTGTTCAGACAACATTTTAGTATGAACATGAGAGTGCTCACTCATGTCAAAATGAGTCGGCTCTCTGAGGTTAATGTGAACATGGTCTAAGGACTATGCTGATAGCGACAAGGTACGGTGACATGGGTGAGTGAGTATTGTATTTTCATAGGTTTTTATCTAAATTTTTTTTTATTTTTAATACTTCATTCGGTACACAATATCATAAAGTGGATGCTGTTTTTAAAATAAAGTAAACAATTGAAAACCTTCTGGGTGTAGTTACGATAATACAGTATCTCCCTGCGGAAAACTGAATGGTAACACGGGAATAAAACTACGTAGCTATGAATTTTTATTTATACAAAATAAAAATTTTACACCAGGAGAATCATGTCAAATTTCTAGTTTTATTGTCTACCTCTCGTTTGAACTTTATATCTTATATTCCGGCTGCTAGTATATATATATGTGTATAAATTAAAATTGGAAGTTCAATAAAAAATTTCATAATCTAGTTTCGGCATATTTGTTTATAATTGCAGAAGAGTGTCTATTTAAAATTCCAGTTGTTGATATTTTCATTTGTATTGTTTCCAAATTAATACGTATATGTATATATATATATATGTATATATATATAAATATATATATATATGTATATATATATATTTATTTGGCCTTAAAAATTGTGGCAGATTGTACATAAGGACTATTAATAAACGAAGGTACGTAAAACTATTGTAATGAATCATTGTTGGCAATCTTAAATTATAAAATGATGTCGTATATGTAGCTGATTACTATGGTATAACGTTTATTATAATCATAAAAATAACGATAAACTATAATTTTTTAATCGTTACTTTGTTTTTAATGTTTATCACATAAAATCTATAACTAGATAACAAACAACAACGCATTTATGTAGTAACTTTATACACGCTTATATATTACAGAAGGCGCATATAGTCTACATTTACATTGTTACCAAATATGCCAAATCAAATAAATTAGTAATATATATTATAATAATGTATATCATATTGCAAGTGCCTTATCACGTTGAAATTCCAATTGAAAGATATTTGATTCATGATCAAAGTATCCAATGAACCCAAAGTTTAAAAATCGTTTGAATAGGACATATTTAATGGAAATATGCGAAAATAGAAAAATTAATTAAATGATGCTTACGCTTATAAGCTTATTCAGTGTATAGTCACTATTACATTCAAATATTTTCATTTAAATTATATCTGCATCTATGAAAAATCGATCAATTTTGCCTTCGTACAGTGTCGGTTATGTTTGTGAGATGAATGTGGGAAAACAATCCTAATAATTTCTGCTAAGTGTGATTATGTGATTATGTCTTAAACAAATTCCACAGAGATATATTAATTCGCCACAAAAAATACATTTGCTGGGCATAGACGTTATCATTGTGAGATGAAAAATACGGGAAAACATGTGATTATGTGATAATGTCTTAAAAAGATTCCAAAGAGATTAACTAATTCGCCATAAAAAAATGTATTTGAAAGGCATAGAAGTTAAAAGTCTCGACATATTCATTGATACAGCAAAGCCAGTGGAATTGAATTTCCCTGTCGGAAACAAGAAAAAACACATAAGCAAATGTAGTGGCTACCTAATACTCTAAATAGTGCTACTTACACTAGAGAGACTTTCAAATATTTTTTTTAAATATCAATACCAATTACGTCTTGCGATTTTATCTTGTGATTAAAAAAATACACATTATTACAAAATTTTAACAATAGATTGTTTGGTTGAAGAAAATTTATAATATAATAATAAGAATCTATATATAGAAAACGTGGCAGAAAGAGTCTGTTTCCTTCAGTACCTGTAATTTTCCACCAATTTAGTTAGTTTTTTTTACGGTACGAAGGTAATAGGTAAAAAAACATTTAAAAAAAAGCGAAAGAAAAATTAAATACAATTACGCTCACGCTTATGTATGAGCAAGAGAGAATGTACGTATGCACATATCCCAAGAATGATAGAATAGAAGATTTCGCCACACGCAGGTCCGCTATTCCTCTCTCGATAAAAATTCAGCACAGCTGATCGCCTGTGACGTCATAAGGAGCTTTAAAATATTTTTTTCTATATGAAAAATGTATGTGCAAAGGCAATATGAATTAAAAGGACTTTAATTATTTTTAACAATATATAACTTTAAAAATGCACTAGCAATTAACGAGTACAAATTATTGAAAAACTTGTTCGATAAAAAGTACTTAAGCAGCGGATTAAACGGATTTTCAAGTACCAAAAAAGAAAAGGTGAATTTGGGTAGCGATTTAATAAATATACATATAATAATATTATATAAATATACATATATTTAATAAATATAACATGTATTAGAATTTTATTTCCCATAATTATTTCATTTTATATTCCCATTATCGCACCAAAACAGGAAATAACAGCTTTCACGGCACAAATTTAAACAACAAATTATTGAATAGAGCAAAAATTTTGATGTTAAATCAATTGAAATATATTATTTCACATTTATTTATATTAATATTATAATAAAATGCGATAAATATTAAAATATTTAATATTAAACACAAATTATCACATTTCACACACAAAAATGAATTCATTTTGGCTATTCTCTCATTTCGTGTGCGCCTTATGACGATATGCGCAGAGAGCGGAAATTTTCGTACCAGCATTGACGGAACCTTCTATTTTATCATTCTTCCGTCCACTTAAGTGTTTATGCTCAGCGAACTCAGAAAATGAGAGCTCGCGAGCAAAAGCTATAGAGTAAAAAAGAATTCATTTTGTGTTTTTCAATACTTCGAACAAATCGTAGGGGACGTTTGAAATTGTTTGAGTTAATTCGAAATGGGTACATTTTTTGTGGTGTTAAATATATACATGTGTACATTCATATAAATGTGTGTGTTGAAAAAATACTGTTAACCTCGAATGGTTTTTGTGGTAATCTTTTTTTGCGGTTTTCGATTAGATTGTTACCTCAACATCGAAAAGACAACACATTCTAGCATATAGTTTGGCTAAATATGGAATTGTTCAAAGTTAATTTGAAGTGGGTGCATTTTTTATGGTGTTTTAAATGTATGTGCATTAGGGTGGATTTATCTTATAGGGTAAAAAAAAATGTCAGAATTTATTTGGGGGCACCCCCTAAAATGTTTCTTTCTGTCAGATTTTAGGATTGCCAAAGTTTGAGCACGATTGAAAGATGTTAACACGTGCCACTGGGGCCTCAAAGTTTTGAAAATCTCGATTTTTTAGCAGTTTGGCCACTTTGCCGACCTATATCTCTAGAACAGTTTCGTATATTTGCCCGTGTCATACATCAAATTGAAGGCGATACTGTTTATAATATTTTATATGTAATAAAAAAATACGTAAGTAGTACTGAATTCGAGATAATGAAGCCAATTCCCCTAAAAACGTGACTAGGTACCCCTTAGAGCGAAGATCGAACCTATTGTGAAAAAACCCATTTTCCTTCCTATATTATCAATTTTTGGAATGAAAACAATTATGTATTTAAAAAATTAAGTATAATAAATGTCTTTTACATTTTATTCTTATTTAAATTTATTCAAGGGACTGACATAATATGGTTTTGGAGCTATCTGGATACAGCTGACGGCATCTGCTGACTACTTGGAGAACGTATTGTTTTTGTTGCTCGCCCTTTGTAAGTAATTGGTTGTAATCTGTGATGAGCTTGACTCCTCGCTCTGCCATGTCGTTAGTTGATGCCCCTCCTGGTAGTTGATGTTCTGCGGCCAAGTTGCAGGATCTTTTTCCAGAAATTCGGTGTAAATGTTTAATCTCTTGAACAACAGGTAAGTTTCACTAGTAATTAGGGCTGGGAGACCTTTTTCTAGGAATTTCGGCAGTTGTTCTATTTTTAGTTTGTGTCGCATATTTCTGGAGCACTTCTCAGTTTCTTCTGCTTGATTTGTTAAGATTTTTGTCGCGATTTGGCTCTTTACGGTGTTTTGCACTGTCGGGTCAAACAATGCCAGGGCGACAAGTTCAGGACTAAGATACCACAGGTGATTTATCATTTTGTTAATTCCTTTTTCTGATATTTTTTGTCAATGCTTTCGTATTTCAATAGATTTTCAATGAGGTCTAGGTTTTCTTTTGATGCCAAACACGCTCTGGGGGCGTTAAACCAGGCTTTACAGGAAGAGTTGAATTTTCAGACAGTAAATAGCTTTTGACATCCACCGGGCATGGTGTACTGGACCTGGAGACCTGAAGCGCACATCTTTTCCGTCAAGATGGCCAAGATATATCAATGCCAACTGTAACAGCTCTTTGTAGTCGTCTCTTGGCTGGCATTCCATTAGTTTTCTTTGCAGTTCTTCTTTGATATTCTCTACGTCTTCTTTGGGCAGTAGTTTCAAAACATTCTTGCCTACATCGAACTTGGATTTATCAATCGCCGACCATTATTTTTGAAATCTCTTGAATATGTCTGGTTGAGGTCCCGATGTCCTTCCAAACTTGCAGTCAGAAACCCCTCCCAACAAGACTTCTAAAACGTGGTGTCGGCACGCTAGGTACAGGAGCTCTCGACCTAACATCTGCTCCAGAAGATTGCACGCTCCATTGAGTCTCCCAGCATTTGATGCAGTTGTATCGAAGCCACGACCGAGCTGGCGAGACCCCATTCCTCTAGACATTCGTACACTGATAAGGCTTCGTCCCTCCCCTGAGCTACTGTCAGTTAAAGGAACGCCCAGGAGTTGTTCTTTAGTCCCATGTGATACCAGAACAGCAACCCGTTCTTTCTGTTCTGTTTTGAGGATACCTGGTAGTAATTTTCCATCCCAGTGCACGCAAACAGCCTCGTTTTGGGGTATCTTAAGTCTGTCTTGAATTTGTTCCGTGTATTTTTCACGGTTTATTCTCCGCTGTTCACGGATAACGCTTCTGGAGATCTTATATTCTTTGGGATCCTCTCCGAGAGCTTCTACTGTAGCCAAAATGATACGAGTACCGTTCCTATCGGACCTTACAGCGGTCCAGCAACAATGACAATTTCATGGTTAGGACCTCTTTGAAGCCACGCTTGATTCTCTTGGGGGCAGATGATCCTTCAGATTCTACGTTCATCACGAGCTCTGCATACGGCGTTTCACGTCCTTCTGACTCTTCTGTTGTCTCGTCGTCCGTGAGCTCCACCGCCTCTGTGAACAATGAGATGAGACAATAAGTATAAAGTTAATATTGATGGAAATTTCAGCTAGTGATAAAGTTTCGCTACAAGGAAAATATATATATTTTTTTTTAAAATGCTTACCCAAATTTCCCGCTTCAAGTTGTTTGTCCATGACCTTCCGTTGTTTCTGTAGTAGTCTTTCTGCAGCTTGAGCCAACTACAGGTCAACTCCGAGCATGGAGCCTGGTCTTCCTTTCTGTTTTTGTTTCAACAGAAACTCCTTGTCTTCTTCTGAAGTCATCATCGTCAGAACATCTTGTTGGGCAATATCAAAGCGATCATCCAACTTTAGGGTAAACTGTTTTACCGCATTTCTTGCACTTCCCGTTTTTCTATCCTTGTACTTTTGCATTTTTCTCCAATCATCGTACAGTTTTTCCAGCTTTACTATGACATTTTTCTCTTGTTTTGTAGGAATTCGAGCTTTTGTCCAAAAAACGAAAACCTCGTCAACAGTAGTTGTGGCAAAGCCTCTCACATTTCAACTTCACAGTAGGCAAATTGTAGAACATAGTAGCTAGAACTTGTCGATTGGAGGGCAGCTTACATCCAGTTATCTGATGAGCTGGATAGTCAATTAGAAAAATTTTGTCTCTACCTCTACTTCTCACGCCAGATGTAGAAGCCATCATTTTTACGAGAAATAAAAATGTTCACTAGAAGAAAGAATAAATGACACAGAAAGACAGTAACTAAAACAAAAAGTACGTGCTAGTAGGTACCGACCTAATTAAAATAAAAATGTCTTTTGTAGTTAATATTTTATGGGTTTTTTTAAACTCGATCACACGAACTTAGAACAAAATACGACTTTCACTGTTCAGCGAATACTTTTCAACTGACCAAGAAACAAAATCATAAAAGCAAGAACCACCTAGCTATACTTTTCTTTTTTTAATAACAGACTCTGAACCCCAATTAACACATAAGAACATAATTTGGAATAATTGTATCATTATGTTCCCTATCAAATCCACTTGAAGTATGGAGAAATTTTTAAGACTTCATGACGGAAGATATTTTGAACAGACTTCGCCGTAGTACGTCTCAAATCCACACTTCCTGTACATACCGGAAATGCATAATGAATCATTGATCATGATTGAAAACATTTGCTTAACAATTGGAAACAAAGCATTGGCAGAACTTGGCACAGTGTCACCAAATCGCCAAACGCATGATCTGTTTAACCGAGATTTGCAGCGTGCAACATATTGGATGCATTTGGTCAAGCAAATATTCCAAATTGAACAATGATGAAAAAAATGCATACGGCACGATTATGCATGTTGTTAACGATGAAAGTGGTGGAATAGATTTGTTGGACGCGCCTGGAAGAACTGGTAAAACATTATTGATTTCGTTGCTTTTAGCAACGATACGATCGAAACGTAAAATAGTACTGGCATTGGCTTCTTCTGGGATTGGCGGTCGAACAGCACACAAGCATTGGATAGAAATCAAGATTTGTTTGGCTGTGCTTTGATACTATAAGCTGCAACTATATTGCTGCTACTTTATTGTATGGCGGTCGAACAGCACACAAGCATTGGATAGAAATCAAGATTTGTTTGGCTGTGCTTTGATACTATAAGCTGGAGACTTTAGTTACGAGTCATTCCTCAATCTACTGCTGCCGATGCAAGAAACGCATGCTTGAAAATTTCAATTCTGTGGAAAAATGTAAGATCACTCACACTAAAAACAAAAGTACGCGCTCAATTGGAAAACGGCCCATCAACAGCTGAATTTTCAAAACAATTGTTGAAAATTGGGGATGGTGCAATGCCCTATATTGGCATATTTTTATAACTAACGACCAATACAATATTTTTGGGCAACATTTTATATAAATACGTATATTGACCCTACAAAGCCATACACAAAAAATGGGGTCGATCAGATAATAGGCACGCTCCCTCTATTGAAATCAACTCAAGGTACCCTGCCGAAAAGGTACCCTTTACCTTACAGATATAATCAGAGTCGCTTTCTAAGCAATTGTTATTTTGTCCGTCCGTCTGTCCGTCTGTCCGTCCGTCTGTCTGTGGCCACTTTTTTCCTACTCTATCTTAAATAAATTATGCAAAAGTATAGTCTGGACAAAGATATAGAACCAGATTGGTATATGGGCCAATTTGGTCAAAGACCACGCCTACCTCCCATATAAGGAACTTTTCTCACGTTTCTTCAAATGACTATAACTTCGGTCCAATTGATGGAATAGTGACGCAGTTTAGTTATTATGCAGATGTGGATGTAGATGTAAACACTATACAAAAAGTGGGCGGTATATATTAACTTCCACGCCCACTATTAACAAATATTCAATGTTTTAATATCTAGTAGAGATACATGTAAGAAATTTTACGGGTAGGAACATGTGGACATTATAAAGCTAACCCCAAGAAATTGGGTTGATCAGGGAAAAGACACGTCCACTTTTGATTAGCCTACCTATGCTCGTATTGATGCCATCGTTACAAAAATTGGCAGAAATATACATGGGGTCCATAATAGTGTTTATGCAGAATATGGAGATCATAATTCAACTGCCACGCCCACAGATAGCCAAAAATTATTAGGTTATTTTTATAGCCGTCTATTAGTACGTATATGGACCCTACAAAGCCATATACAAGATTCGAGGTCGATCAGATGAAGGATACGCCTCCCTCCCATATAATGAACTTTAGGGACCCCACATAAATACAATTTCCATATCTATGCTTCTAGTGATGATATACGAATACAAATTGGTAGATGTATACACTGGGTCTGTACTAGCATGCATTCCAAATACTATTGCCACACCCACAATAAACAAAAAATCGTTACTAGGTTCCTATTAAAGATTTCTCAACGAAAGTTCACAGGAAGGTTGCGGGTAGTAACATTAAACACCACACAAAAAAAGGGCGTGTTATTTTTACAGCCATGCCCACAATTGACGTATTATTATAACTTACGACCTATACAATATTTTGAGACGAAATTATATATTTGGACGTATATGGACCTGCAAAGCCTCATACAATATTCGGGGTCCATCAGATGAAGGATACGCCTCCCTCGCATATAATGAACTTTAGGGACCCCACTTAAAAGCAATTACCCTATCTATGCTTCTAGGGATGATATATGAATACAAATTGGCATGTGTATACATTCGGTCTGAATTAGTGTGCATTCCAAATATGGGCAGATTATTACTACTGCCACTACCACAATTAAGAAAAATCATTACTAGATAAAAGATACATCAACGAAATTTCACTTCTGACAGTAATGTTGTATTCTAAAAAAGCTCTCTGTCTAAAATTGCTGGCAGGTGACAAAATTTTTGAATGCACATGAACTGCAGCTAACAAGAACCAGCTGGTAACATTTCTGGCCAGAAAAAGCGACAAAGAATAAAAAAATTTTTTGGAGTAGTAAAATAAAATGAATATACATACGAGGGCGGATTGATATTGAAGCTACCTACCGCTAGATGACAGCACAAACACAACAACTTTTTTTTTTACAAATTGCGATCTGTCAAACGTCAGCTGTTAAAATTTCACCCAAATTCTGCGATTAGTTAATTTGTTGTAGTCGTTTGAAATAAGCAACTTTTCTTGAAAAATGGAAAAAAGCGAATTTCGTGCAGTGATTAAAAACTATTATTTGAAAGGGAAAACGGCGAAATCGACAAAAGAAAAGCTCGATAAACATTACGGTGAGTCTCCTCCGTCAGATTACATGGTAAAATATTGGATTGCTGAATTTAAACACGGCCCAACAAGCACTGCAACAATACCATCAACAGGAAGGCCAAAAGAGGAGGTTACTGAAGAAAATATCAAGAAAATCCTCGATATCATTATGAATGATCGCCGAGTCAAGTTGCGTGAGATTGTTCAAATGGTAAACATATCACATGAACGTGTGTTCAACATTTTGCATGAACATTTGCATATGAAAAAGCAATCGGAAAGATGGGTGCAGCGTTTGCTCAGTGTCGAACAAAAACGAGTTCGACAGACCACTTCACAGCGGTGCTTGGACATGATAAAGCGCAATCCTGTTGATTTTTGGCGTCGATTAATAACTGTTGATGAAACGTGGGTCCACCACTACACACCTGAAAACAAAAATCAATCGAAACAATGGGTGGAAGCTGGTGGAAGTGCTCCGAAGAAGGCGAAGGTAATGAAATCGGCTGGCAATGTTATGGCCACTGTATTTTAGGATGCACACGGAATATTGCTCATCGATTATCTTGAAAAAGGATCCACAGCACAGGAAAGTATTATCGTGCAATATTGGATCAATTGATTGATACAATCAAGGAAAAACGACCACATTTAAAGAAAAAAAATGCTCTTTCTTCAAGACAACGTACCGGTTCACACAGCATTAGATACGATGCTAAAATTACGTGAAATATACTTCGAAGTGGTTAATCATCCACCTTATAGTCCAGATTTAGCTCCTAGTGACTTTTTCCTGTTTCCAAACTTGAAAAAATGGCTATCAGGAAAAAGATTCATCTCAAACGAAGAAGTGATTACCGAAACTAACGCGTATTTTGAGGGGTTCCCGAAATCGTATTATTCAGATGGTATAACAAAGTTGGAATATCGTCTTACTAAGTGTGTCGAAGTAAAAGGAGACTATGTTGAGAAATAAATGGTTTTTGAAAAAAAAGGTTTTTTTCCTACTTAGGTAGCTTCAATATCAATCCGCCCTCGTATATGAAATATGATTGACGAGTATGGTATGTTTTGTGCTGGCAAAAGAAAAAATAAAAGTTGCAGAATAGAAGGTGTTCAAAGTCATTAACGAATGACAGTGATTCTTTCTCTAAACAGGAAGCAGTCTCTATGAAAGATTTTCGTCTTCCAAAAGATTTGGCTCATCCAAGAATTAAGTTGCCACGATAGGCAAAAAAGAAAACCTGCCATTCACACTCTGATTCCCGGCGGCGTTAATTTCATGGGCATTGGATGTTACCTCAGTGCCATGGTAGCAATTATAAAACTGATATGAGCCAGCCTTCAATGTCTCGAACAATTCGAGAAATTGTCGAAATGTAGTGCGAGTAAAGGGATATGCTGTGCGATTCCCAAGATCTCAGGACGAGTTCTGTTCTTTAAAGCTCAGGTAAGACAAGCACTTTCATTTTTCCTATTATTTTAGATTCTATCAAAATTTCGGAATTAATGGCACCTATAAACTGCGCACAAGTTCCCATTCACTCGCCATCATCTAAAGATGTCACTACCTCACTGTCCCTGTATATGAATCGCAAGGGATATTATAGCATCAATGTCTAAGCGGTAGGTTTCTTAAATAAAATGCATAAAAATATATTTAACAAACAATATTTTCACATATATGTGATCACCGAATGCGTTTCCTTGCGGTTAATATTAAATATACTGGATCATGCCATGATTCTGGCCTCTAGAGGACATCTACTACTCAGTCGAAGCTGTTCGAAATATATACGTCAGAGGAAGACAGTTGGCTCATCGGGGATTAGGGCTATTCTTGGAGTCCTGGCTCCTCATACCATTTTCACAGTCTTCTTCAAGGTAGGAGGAGAAATTCAACGCACTCCATTCGAAAGCCAGAAATCTTATTGAGGAAGCATTTGATGTTTTTAAAGCGCGATTCGCCTGTCTCTCAAAAGATCTCGTCGTATATTGTAGCCATGAAAGAACTGGCAAGACTATTTATGCTTGTGCAATTTTGCCCAATTCTCTGACTGATGTCAATGCCACCCTACCTACCGAAGAAGATGTTTCTAATGAAATAGGTGAAGGCGGGAGCGTGAGCTTCGCCAATATCTGTGACCATTTTTTATAGCCAACAGATAGCCGGATATGTAAATACTTTGCAGCTTAATAACACTGCGCAACAAAAAAATATTTTTTTTTTGGTGCCTGCCTTTGTTGAACTGTTTTTATAATTGGTGACTTTAATGCTTTGAGTCCACTTTGGGGTTCTACCTCATCTAATCAACGTGGCAAAGTGATTGAATCCTCTCATCAAATCTCATAGAATTAAATGATGGATCTTTCACTCATTTTTCCACTCATAATACACTCACACAAATAGATCTCACACTCTGTTCCTCAGACTTAACACCCAAATGTAATTGGACTGCATTAGATAACTTACATGGTAGTGACCACTACCCAATAACATTTGAGATAAATTCTGCTACAAAAATATTCAAGAATAAACCAAAGCCGAGATTCAAAGCCGATATAGCAAATTGGAACAAATTTGGACAGATCTGCGAGCAGCTTTCCATTACTATACCATGTTCAAATCATATTAATAAAGAAGCTGCAAAAATCTCAAAAATTATCCGAACTGCTTCTCATCTATCTCTTCCTCAAACAAAGAACAATTATAAGAAACCATCGGTCCCATGGTGGAGCCCCGAACTCGCAGCACTACGAACCGAAAAACAAAATTCATGGGCAATTCTCAAACGTTCTTGGTCCAGAGAAAATTGTTAAACTACAAAAAGCTGGCAGCACGGTTCAGATACAACGTAAAAAAAGCAAAAAGGAGGTGCTTGGAAAGTTTAACCAGCACAATCAACCCCTTGTCGAAGCCTAAAAAAATTTGGTTTGATATTAAAAAGCTAAGTGGGACTATTAAACAAAATTAAATTAAGATGATAAACACCAATTCTGGTCCCATATCTAAGCCAATCGATATTTCCAATTACTTCGCGCGTAAATGGTCAAACTATTCTCTAGACTGCAATTTTTCTAAGGCTTTTGGCACCGAAAAAAATAAATTTGTAGTGGAGTCGAATAACTCACATCTACATATGTGCTCCTTCGCTAAATATATTGAAACTGATATTTCCCAAACTGAATTTACTCTTGCTCTGAATAATACAAAAGGAAAAACACCTGGACTTGACAGAATATCATATCCAATGTTAAAAAACTTGCCTCAAGCGATGACATCTAGATTAATTGATCTTTTCAACAATATTTTGCATTATGGCATATACCCTCAAAGCTGGAAAATAGCGAGTATTATTAATTGAACTATCGGGATACCGCCCTATTTCATTACTCCCCTGTATGGGAAAACTCATGGAAAAAATAATTGCCACAAGGCTTATGTGGTTCATCGAAAGGGGTAAATTTGTAAACTCACATCAAGTTGGATTCAAAAAGGGACAAGGTACCATGGACGCTCTACTCTACTTTGACCATTACGTAACGAGAGCACTTTCATGCAGGAACCATATCACAGTCCTTAATATAGACTTTGAAAAGGCTTTCGACCGAATAGGCCCACACATGGTACTTAAACAATTGCTCAAATGGAAAATCGGACCAAAAATATTTAATTTCGTCAAAAGTTTTTTGTTAAATCGTAAAATCAGAGTTACGATCGGTTCAGCTTTGTCGGAAGTTAAGCCTCTCGCCAACGGAATCCCCCCAGGATCACCGCTATCTGTTATGTTCATTATAGCATTCGACGAAGTCAGCAACATTACCACCACTGCATATATGCCGATGATGTCTCTATCTTCTCAAATTGCCAAGACAACAATCTCATACGCAGAACTTTCACCACTATTCTTGAAGACTTATCTAAATGGTCAAACATCTCTGGAGCGATTGTAGCGTTTAACAAATGCAGCACCCTACATATTTGCAACAAGAAATCAGGTGCCGGTTTTGATATAAGCTTTCGAAATGCAATCATTCAAAACGCAAATACGTTGAAAATCTTAGGCAAAATCATAGACAGTAAATATACTTTTAAGGAACACTGTTGTTACATTAGGAAAAGCCTTGACATAAGACTGAATATTATCAAATTCCTTTCTTCTAAATTCTGTCGAACCCATCCTAAAACCGCACTCAACACCACAAGGTCACTTATCTTGTCAAAAATTGAATACGGACTCCCAATATACGGAAATTGTGCAGCTAGCAATATTCGACGTCTAGCCGCACCATACCATACTGGTATAAGAAGAAGCCTACGCGCATTCCCAACAACACCTACGAAAAATATTCTAGCTGAGGCAGGAATGCCGTCAATAGAAGAAAGAACTAGCCCTATCCTTCACAAAGTGATCACAAAATGTTTAAATCACGAACGACCGATAAAAATTCTTAGTACCATCGATAAATGTATCCGATTTGTAAAACAAGAACAATTAATTATTAACCCTATCAAAAGATCTCATAATCAATATCCATCTTGGATGCTCAGTGACTCATCCTTTATACTCGAAATGTTAAAATACTCCAAAAAGGACACTGACAGCGCTACCTACCAGCAAATTTTCCTGGAACACAAATCAAGATTAGAAAAATCGTGGCAATATATTTATACCGACGATTCAAAGAGTATTGATGGGACGTCTTTCGCTGTAGTAAACAATAATGGTGATGTATCCAGCATTGGTCTACTCGGCAACCATAGCTCTGCTTTTACTGCAGAGGTAACAGCAATCAACAACGCAATTACCCAATCTGCCAAAGCCAGGGATAAATTTATAATTTGCGCAGACAGTCAAGCAAGTATGAATTATATTCGCAATTTATCAAAAGGAAGTGATACAGTCTCTAAAATTCGAGATAAACTTATAAAATTCAACAAAAAAATCAAAATAATGTGGATTCCAAGCCATTCTGGTATTCGCGGAAACGAATATGCTGACGCAATGGCCAATATTGCCCGAAGGACTCCAGCTTACACTTTAAACACCATCGAAAAAAGAGACATACACCGGTATATATATGAATATATGCTAAAAATACAAAAAAGATCTTGGGCTGACTACGTACACCATTATGCTTCAATCAACCCATTGAGACTTTGCCCTAACTACCCAGCACATCTCAATTGGTCCGAGATCAGTCCATTCATTCGCCTCAGACTAGGGCACATCAAAAGGAGCCACGAACACCTGCTAAATGGATCAGGCACACCAAATTGCCAGTTCTGCAATACACAATCAGTCTCAATAATCCACATATTGGACGAATGCCAGCACTTCAATATTGCATGGAGCAATCTTCTTTCGGACAAAATCCCCAGCGAGCTGCTAAATAACCCTTCAACAGATAATATAAAAAAATTATATAGTTTCAAAAAAAATACTAATTTAACTAATTTCATTTAAAAATAGTAACAAAGTATACATACAACACGTATTAAATGTGAAAAAACTGGTACACCATATATATTACACAAGAGCTGAAAGCCGCAGTTGCTAGTGCTCCTCGTACAAATTGTACAATAATTAATTTTTGTACAAATAATAATAATAATAATAATATATAAATTTTTTCCGCTGATTTCAAAACTGTAAACCATTCTTCCCTAGCAGCTCTAGTTTTAAAGATATGCACATACATTTACGTACATATGCATATCCCGACTAACATAATGACGCGCACAGCAATGGTAGCACATATACTCGTAAGTAGCACAAATGTTACTTCAAAATATTGTTCTAAATATTAATATTTTTGCAGCTGTGCTTCTTATTGACAGCAAAAAGTCCGGCTATGTCAATGTGCTCAATTTGCCGTTATCAATGTTGTCGGCGTAGCGCATATTTTGCTTGGACGTATAAATATCACATATGAATTTGCAGTTTCATCATTCAAAGTGGTGTTGATTAGGCGTGCGTTATTTAATCTGTTGTGTAGATTTTTTTTATATTGTACTGTGTAATATTGTTTATATTGTATAATATTGAGTATGAATAGGAGAAGATGTGTGAATAAAGCTGATGTGTTTTGTTACATTTGTGGAGAATTTACATTAAAACAAAACAGAAATTCAATTTCTGAATTTGTTCAAAAGTCCTATTTGGCGTACTTTGGGGTTAGACTTGGTGACCAAGATAAAAATTGGGCTCCGCATATTGTCTGCAAGACTTGCATTGAACATTTACGTCAGTGGACCAATGATAAACGTAAATGTCTGAAATTCGGAATTCCAATGATTTGGCGAGAACCTAAAAATCACATTGATGATTGCTACTTTTGCAAAGTCAACATCACTGGCATAAATAGAAATAGCCGTGGCAAGTGGAAGTATCCTGATATACCCTCAGCAAGACGTCCTATTCCTCATTCAAATGAAATTAGAATTCCAACATTTAATGAGTTTCTAGAGCCCTCAGCAGATGAATCAATTGCTGCAGGTGATGCTTTAAATAGCGATCGTGATTCACACAGTGACTTTACAGAAACACAATCAACTCCGCAAAGCTTCAGTCAGGAAGAGTTATTAGACTTGATTCGAGACCTTCGTCTATCAAAGGAAGGTGGTGAATTGCTTGCTTCGAGATTGAAAGAAAAAAACTTCCTGAACCCCGGAACAAAAATAACTTTCTACCGAACAAGAGAGCAAAATATTTTGTAATGATATTACTGGACTTTTAAAAGAAATTTGCATGTATAGATATCAGATGTAACATGAGCATCAAGGTTCACTACCTGAACAGTCATTTAGCCTACTTTCCAGAGAATTAAGGAAACACAAGTGAGGAGCAAGGTGAGCGTCCATCAGGACATAAAAATAATGGAATCTCGTTACCAAGGAAGATGGGATATTCATATGATGGCAGACTATTGTTGAAGCTTAATAAGAGATTGCGCTCCAGGTACTCATTCTAGAATGTCCCGGAAAAAAAATGTTTTAAATGTACATTAAAATTGGTAAATATATTTAATCATTTTACATGCAATTTACAATAAATATTAAATTTTGACAAAAATATTTATTTTTTGCCTTTTTTTAAGTTTCAGTCATAGTTGAGACCATCGATTGTTGTATCCTGAAAACTATAGCTGCTAATAAAAAACGGTATTCATATTTGAATTCAGCACAACATATTTATCTATAATCAGCTCAAAAATCTTCGGCACCAAAATATCTGTTGTGTAATTTTTTATTTGTAATGGTGCTTCAGAAACTACATAATATGAAACTTTGTCCATCATTTCAATTTTTATACCCTTTACCTTTACAAAAGGTAAATAGGGTATACTAACTGTGCTTTTGAGAGGGGTTGCAATTTCAAAAAGGAGGCTTGGGAGGTATTGACATATACTCGTATATACAGATATGATCAGAATCACTTTCTAAGCAATTTTTATTATGTCCGTCCGTCTGTCCGTCTGTCCGTTCGTCCATCTGTGGCCACTTTTTTTCTACACCGTTAGAGCTATCTTAAATAAATTATGCAAAAGTATAGTCTGAACAAAGATACAGAACCAGATTACTATATGGGCCGATTTGGGCAAAGACCACGCTTACCTCACATACAAGGAACTTTTTTCACCTTGTTTAAAATGATTATAACTTCGGTCCAATTGACGGAACCGTGACATTATTTGGCAGTTATGGAGATGTGACTAAACACTGTGGGCGGTATATATTAACTACCACGCCCACTATTAACAAATATTAATAACTTTAGATCTGGTAGAGATTTATGAACGAAATTTCACGGGAAGGAACATGTGGACATTATAAAGCTATCTGCAACAAATGGGGCTGATCAGAGAAAAGACACGCCCAGTTTTTATATAGGGAACTTTTGGGTCTAAAATTAAAATTAGCCTACCTATGCTCGTATTGATGCGAGCGGAATATGCGGAATAAATTGGCAAAAACGTACATGGGGTCCATAATAGTGCGTGTGCAGAATATAGAAATCATAGTACAACTGCCTCGCCCACAATTAACCATAAATCATTACTATTAAAGATTTCTCAACGAAATTTCACAGAAATGTTGCAGGTATTAAAATTAAAAACCACACAAAAAATGGGAGTATTGACGTATTATTATAACTTGCGACCTATACAATAATTTTGGACGAAATTTTATATTAGTACGTATATGGACCCTACAAAGCCATATACAGGATTCGGGGTCGATCAGAGGAAGGATACGCCTCCTTCTCATATAATTAAATTTGGGGATCCCACTTAAAGACAATTACCCCATCTATGCTTCTAGTGATTATATATGAAAACAAATTGGTAGATGTATACACTGGGTCCGTACTAGCATGCATTCCAAATATGGGCAGATTATTACTACTGCCACGCCCACAATTAACCAAAAATCATTACTAGGTTCCTATAGAAGATTATTACCATTTTTTCTTAGTCCTTTAACCCACATTATTAATCATTGCATTACGACTTCGTGCTTTCCTAATGTTTGGAAGGTTGGTTTCGTTATTCCAGTAACTAAGAAATCATCTGCATTGTAGCCAGGTGATTTTAGACCTATTAGTATTTTACCTTCTCTATCAAAAGTTTGTGAATCACTTATGGCTGAGCAAATTTCGGGTTACTTTCCTCAAAACAATCTTTTCTCTCCATTGCAGTCTCGTTTTAGATCGGGGCACAGCTGTGCGACTGCTATGCATAAGGTTATCAATGATATATTCGTGTAACGTATGACCAAAGTCTTCTTACTTTTCTATGTATCCTGGATTTCTTTAAGGCTTTTGATAGCGTTAATCATTATTTGCTCTGTTTAAAATGAAAGCGGTACTATCGGTTGGGTGACAGTGCAGCTGGTCTTATAAATAGTTATTTAAGAATGAGAATGCAGCGAGTAAAGGTGTCCAATATCTATTCTGATTATAAGCATATTTTTTCGGGTGTTCCACAGGGATTGATTCTTGAAACCAGCTGATGGCCTCGAGCTAGTGCTGTTAATTTATTATTTTTTGTATATTTATATGCTTAAAATAAATATGATTTGATTTGATTTGATTCTTGGCCCACTCCTGTTACTATATTTAAAAATGACATTTTCTCGGTCTGTAAATACGTAAATATACATGCATATGCTGATGACCTACAGATTTATCTTTCTCTAAATTATATATTTGATTGGTCAAAAAGAAATGGATTTTCCTAAATCCGTTTAAAGTCCTATGTTTTACCAAACTCGAAGAAGAAAATATAATTGGACAAACTTCTATTAATATCTATTGGTGGCGCACAGCTGAAGTTCGTTGAATGATCATGTAGTTTGGGGTTCCATATTAATTATTCTTTCACTTGCACTGCTCAAGTAAATAGTATAGTGAAGAAAGTTTTGTGCTGAGACAGTTAAGTATGTCAGCAGAGTTTACCCCTATCGAGACTAGGAGAATGTTGGTTAAGCAGCTGGTTGTAACGATAATTTGCTATTCAGAGCTTGTATATAGTAAGTTGGATTCAAACTTCCTACATAAAATACAAGTTGCATTTAACTATGCATACGATATTTGTTTGGATTACGTAGGTTTGACCATATAGCTTCCTGGAAGACAAGTGTTCTTGGATGCAGTATTGAGAACTACGTACGTATTTTTCTACACAAGCTGATTGATTATCACGAGAACACCTAATTGTCTCTTTGAGAAACTGTAGCAGAACCAATCAAAAGGAAGTCGGAGCATGATAATACCTAAATTTGCCTATGCTAATTGGTGGATTGGTGAGTTTAAGTATTTAGCTCTCTTAATTTTACCCTTGTAAATAACCAAATATCTCTTTTATTCGTCTTTTCTGACAGTATTCTTTTAATTTCTTATTGTATTAATTTATGAATTATTTATTATTTATTAGTTATTTACTTATTCATTTTTTATTTATCTATTTAATTTGTTTTTAAATATCTATTTTAATAACTTCGAAATTTTAAATTTAATTTGAAATATTTTTTTGTGATTGAAGATAAACGAAAGGAAATCAATGTCAGCGAACGAAAGATCATGGTTCATCTTTACCGTGAAATTGGCGCAGTTGTAGACCGGGCACATTCTTCTATACAAACTTCAAAAAGACGGGTAAATTAACCTCAAAACGACGCTCAGGTCGTCCATCACTATTAAGTACCAAGGGAACCCAGGGTCATATAGGGCACGTAAAAGTCAATTCACGGCTAACGGCAGCAGAACTGGCAAAGGATGTTGAGGAGAATCACATAAACAAATTATGTGCCGATATTGTACCAAAAATTTTAAAAAACGAGTAAAGAAGTCTGAAGTCGGGTTAGACAGACTTCGAAATACCCTTTACCTTTCCTTGTGTGTCCGAGTTAACAATGGGGATGTTTTCTTCATAAATCATCATTAGGAGAATATCTACGGTAACTTTCGGTCGGGTACCTTGAATTGATTATATTAGTTGGAGGGGTGGCCTTTATCTGATTGACGCCATATCTTGTATATATCTTTGTAGGGGCAATATCTATATTAATATCAAATATCGTCTAAAAATATTGTATTGATCGTAAGTTATAATAATATGTCAATATATGTGGCTATTAAACTAAACCGCCCATATATTGTGTGGTGTTTAATTTTTAGTATCCACAAACTTCCTCTGAAATTTCGTTGATAAATCTTCTATAGGAACCTAGTAATTGTTTTTGTTTAATTGTGCGCGTGGCAGTTGTAATATTCTGCCCATATTTGGAATGCAGGCTAGTACAGACCCAATGTATACTTTTACAAATAAGTATATAAATATAATTGCTAAAATCATAGATTGGGTAATTTCTTTTAAGTGGGGTCCCCAAATTTCATTATATGGGAGGAAAGCGTATCCTTTATCTGATAGACAACAATTCTTGTATTTGGCTTTGTACTGACACTACACGTGCAAAAATATTGTATAGGTCCTAAGTTATAATAATATGTTAATAATGGACGTGGTTCTAAAAATAATATGCGCATTCTTTTTGTGCTATTTAATATTAGTCTCGAAACCTTCCTGTGAACTTTCATTGGTGAATCTTCTACTGGAACGTAGATTTTTGTTTATTTGTGCGTGTGGCAGTACCAGTAGTCTCCCCATATTTGTAATGCATTTTAGTACAGAGCTAATGTATATATCTAACAATTTATATTCTTATATCATCACTAGAAGCATAGAGAGGCTAATTGACAATGGGGTCCCCAAAGTTTATTATATAGGAGGGAGGCATATCTTCCATCTGATCGACCACGAATCTTGAATATGGCTTTGTAGGGTCCATATACGTACTAACATAAAATTTCGTCCAAAAATATTGAATAAGTCGTAAGTTATAATATTATGTCAATAGTGTGCTTTGCCGGCGTGGCAATAGAAATAACACGCCCATTTTTTGTGCGGTATTTAGTGTTACTACCCGCAACCTTCCTGTGAAATTTCGTTGATAAATCTTAAATAGCAACGCAGTAATGATTTTTGGATAATTGTGGGCGTGGCAGATGTACTATGATCTCCATAATCTGCACACATACTATCATCGACCCCATGTACTTTTCTGTAAATTTTTATGCCGCTGGCATTACTACAAGCATAGGTACGATAATATTAATTTCAGATCCGAAAGTTCCTTATATCAACAGTTTTTAGTGTTTAGTAGGTCCCACATCTCCATAACTGGTAAATTGCGTCACGATTCCATCAATTGGACCAAAGTTATAGCCATTTTAAAAAAGGTGAAAAAAATTCCTTATATGGGAGGTACGCGTGGTCTTTGTCCAAATCGGCCCATATATATCTGGTTCTGTATCTTTCTCCAGACCATACTGTTGCAAAATTTCATTAAGATAGCTATAACGGTGTAAAAAAAATTGGCCACAGACGGACAGACGGACAGACGGACAGACGGACAGACGGACGGACAAAATAAAAATTGCTTAGAAAGTGATTCTGATTATATCTGTATAGATATGTCCATACCTACAACGCCTTCTTCTTGAAATTACAATCCCTCTCAAAAGCTCAAAATTAATATTCCCTATTTACCTTTTTTAAAGGTAAAGGGTATAAACACCACTAACATGGGCGTATCGCTCGCAAAAAACCGTATTTTTCAATAGTTAATGGACTAAAACAACAAGAATTTGCCCAAAAATATTTAATTTGAAGGACGATAGGACCTAAGATATTCTGGACGAAAGGACCAAAGTTATTCTGGCGGAGACCCAGTGCAGCCTTCCAAAAAAATCACAGCAGTAGAGAAGTACCTGGGGTACATGGCACCTTCCGCAATGGGCAAATTGGAGTTTATTGAGAATAAAAGATTCTACCTAAATATCTTCAAACAGAAGATGAAGACCAGCGCAAAAAATCTTACCTTATCAAAATCATCCGACTTAAATTTAATTGAATATTTTTAGGGTGTACTAGAACGGTGCATTCGAAATCACCATGTTTCCCCAAAGACTATGCTCAAAGACCTAATTCGGGCGGAGTTGGCAAACATTTGTACCACAGAGACCGAAAAATTGGTCTAATCAATGCCGAAATATTTAGCAGAAGCGGTTAAGAGAATGGGTTATCCAACCAATTATGAAATGTAATATTTTATATTAGTTTTGAAAATTTATTTATTTATTTATTCTAGTAATCACAATAATAAATTATTATGATTAAGAAGAAAAAGAGGAGCGCTAGCTGCTGGGCTTTCGACTCGAATAATTATAAATTTTTCGTATGTAATAATATGAAAATATTTAAAAAATTTACAGATTAATATAAATAGTTATATAAGATTAATTATGTTACATTCTTGGAGGTATTTCTCGACTTTCATAATATTTATAATATTTTCCAAGTTAACAGTTTTGAGAGACTCAATAGGATTAGAGCCACCGAATACATTTTTTCTGATACCGCGGAGTTAGAGGCAATCGTTGAAGATATGTTCAATAGATGGTGGAAGAGTGCAAAACGGGCAAGTAGGAATAGGGTCTCCACACAGTAAATGTTGGTGGGTAAGCTTTGTGTGCCCCAATCGGAGACGAAAGAAGATATTTTTTTGCTGGCGAAATGCGGTGGCTGGGTAGTTGACTTTATGGCAGTTGGAGTTAAAGTTTTTGTAACGGTGGCTATAGTAATACCACTAAGCGGATCTAATTGACGTTACATGATTGTGGATGAGCCTCAAAAGATATCTGTCTTCGGAGGTGTGAAACGAAAAGCAAGGTGAACGGATGGCTTCATTTGCAGCATCATCAGCAAACTCATTTACAGGTATGCCCACATGACTCGGGACCCACATTAGTTTGATCTTATTTGGATGTTTGATGCAAATCTTTCTAATGTCCCCAATTAGAGCACTGCAATGGCCAATATTTTTAATAGCTTCGATTGTACTGTAGCTGTCGGTGCAAATAATAAACTTTCCTTTCGTTTTTGCGGCATATTCGGAAGCAATCTTTAAGGCTAGGGCTTCTGCATTAAAAACGTAACAGTAAAGTCCGATAGACCCGGCAGTAATTAATTGGTCATTATGTTGAATCACGGCGAAAGTTGTGCTGTTATCTGTTTTCGATCCATCAGTGTAAATGAATGTCCATTGGTTTAGGAAGTCCGCAAGCTCATTTAAACTTTGTCGATGAACCGATGGAATAGTTGATTGTTAGGTAGGCTAAGCAAATTTAAAATGAATGAGGACTCTTTTGAGGAGCCACGGTGGTTGGTTGTTACCTTGGACTCTATGTGGACGGATGTAGATCTGTAGATTCTTGATAAATTCAAGGCAACGGTTGATTGTAGCTTTATTTCTTGGCTCTTTCTTTTGTTCCTTTCATTTATATTTTCTGCATTGAAATGCGCCCTTTTTGCATTTGAGTTCAGTTATTTTTTGTTTGTTATTGTTATTGTAAAATTTTTTTTCTTTTGCAAAAACACCTAAGAGACTATGATATTGCACCAACAAAATTTTAAAAAATTATCCGAAATTGAAAAATTAACTTCAGTTTGATATTTTCATATGTTGTACGTAGACTTTTTCTGCTAAGTGTATATATATATATATATATATATATATATATATATATATATATATATATATATATATATATATATATATATGTATATGTATATATATATATATATATATATATATATATATATATATATATATATTATATATATATATATATATATATATATATATATATATGTATATATATATATATATATATATATATATATTATATATATATATATATATATATATATATATATATATATATATATATATATATATATATATATATATATATATGTATATATATATATATATATATATATATATATATATATATATATATATATATTTAAAAGCTAAATTTTTAGCCAGAGCTTTCTCTCACAGTATCTTGACAATGGAACCTTTCACCACACAATAGCAAAATTAATTCTCACACGCAGCTTTTGGTCTAATTCGCATACAAAAGAGAAAAATGTGCTCTCTGGAGATGTTTAATGCTTCGCTCTGTCTTTTAATTTATGATGCTACTGTAGCCCCGTTCTGCTACTGCCGCTACTGCAGGCTCATTCTGCTGCTGCGTTATGCGGCCCATAAACGATACATCATGATCATACTCATATATAATAGTATGTGTGAAAAAGAGAGAAAATATGCAGGTATGTGTCTATGATCACTCACTGATCTTCGAAAATCTAAATCATTTTGATTTCGAGGGGAAATTTTATTACGATGTTGATCATGATGTATGTATGATCGTCGTTTGTGGGCAATTTGCATGCAAATTTTGCTCATTTGAGTTTGACTGACAATGTGTGAATATGTGTGCGGATAAAAATAATAAAAATGTTATTCGCTGGAGTCTCTTGAATGCGATTGTACTATTTTTTCTGCCTTTCTTTCATCCAAAACCGTTTTTTTTTTCTTTTTTTGCAATTTTTCCTTGCACAGTAAAAGCGCTAGCGCACACAAAACTTTATCATCCAACAGATACAAGACGACCTCACTCAACGACGACTATGAAAAAATGATGATCTTCGATTCTGATCACTCGGCTGTGGCGGAGCTTTATTCAACACGTACACGAATGAGTATGATCGTGATGTATCGTCTATGGGCCGCATTACTGAAGGCTAGTTCTGCTTGCCAAAAATGACATCCACGCCCAGTTTGTTAAACGCAATTTGAAACACGAATGAACTTTATGCAATTTTCTTCGCGATTCACCAAAATTACACCGACGCACACATTGTTACACGTAATTTTAAACAGGAACGATCTTATGCCATTTTCTTCGCGATTCACTTAGCGTGTTAGTTACTTTAAAAAAAAAACCTTTTTTTATTTCGGATTTGCTTCCACTGAAGCCGAACAGAAATCAAATCACTATTGGGACCCATGTCCCGGGTTTCGGCACCAAAAATGTTAAGACGCAATCGTGTTTGCATTCCCGAAATATAAAAAGATAATTTGTTTTCTCAATTTCAAGTGTTCTTATTCTTAGGTTTGTTAAAAGGAAAAGTTAAATTACCGTTACTATAATATGTAAAATTAGAAAAAGTTTTACCGTTACAATAATATGTAAAATACAACAAAGAATACATTGCATATTTCAAAAGCAAGTTTGCTAAAGCAAATACTTAAAATATTCATAGCTTGCTTTGCAATTCGAAACAAGGATTATTATAAGCGCCATTATAAAAATTCTCAAGGCACTTTTTCTTTTTATTTCATTTAAGTGATTTGTTATTTCACTTCCATTTCCGTAGGTCTTATTGGTTTTGTTATCCAATAGGGTTAATTTTTAATTCACTGTATTATGAAAATTATACCAACGATGGTCTACCCTGGCTTAATACATTTAATTCCTGAGTCGTTAAAATGTCGTTTGCTTCCTTCGTAATTTTTTTTCTTAATCTGGTCAAAGTTACTGAGTACTCTGACTGCCCTTTTTATATAGTGACATAGAATTCTGCGCTCACTCGCGCAAACTAACGTAAGAAGTAATTCCCTCCGTGAACTTAAGTAATGAACACACCGAATCGTGCAATCAATTGTTGGAACTTGGTAATCAGCTAGATCTGCCCTATATAATTATATTTTCAATGATTCGATTTTTGTTCGTAGCGTTTCGGTATGGGTTGCTATCAACCTACTACCTAAATCAGAATTTGAAGAGCGATCTTTCAAAAACTTTTTTTTGAGGTTATAGACATTGAAAAAAATATTGAACAATTGAACACGGAACACAGGACCAACGCCGGCATTACAACTTACGACGCCGACCATGGAAAGCGGAAATGGGACAATGGGTCCTGCTTTAGTAACACCACTTGTCCAACGCAACTTTCGCGGCGAAGCTAGCCCCTCGTTATGATGCCCATTACCGAGTGAAGAGCTTTAGTGCACCCGTGACAATAAAAACGACTCATCTTAGCGAACTTTAGCCGTTCTACACGTCCAAAGGAACTGACGAATATCACGATGCTTAAATTACGTGCCGCTAAGTAAGGAGAGGGAGTTTGAGGATAAAATGAGGGGATAATTTAACCCACACATAATGTGATCTAAAAGACCTTGCACAGCACACGAAGAAAAGCCAATTTTAAAAGGGTAGGCTTTGATTTTCGTTGTGGATAATTTGAAGAGAATTTAGAGTGGATTGGAATATCAAGCTACTCGTAGGAAGAACAAAGGAAACGTATTGGTCGAAAGACTCTCATAACCGTAGCAGAGTTTTTTTCGGGGATCCTTAACCAAAAACGTAGGACTATTGCAGGACGACCAAACTGTTCAAGATATCCAACATATATCCAGTATATGGTGCGTCATTATTGTAGCAACTAAGTTTAACATTTGTAAAACGAAATACATCGGTTGAAAATAAAATTCATTTAGTTGCCGTAACAGTTTCAGTTGTGAAAATAATTAAATAAGAAGTATTTTTCGGTAAGAACATATTTTGAGATTGAAAGAAAATCCAAGGATCTTGTCGATACATTTGAAATAAGGACATTTAAAGGACTAACAAGGATATTCAAGAATCCTCACTACTGCAAGGAATATTTCAACCAAGGTCACAGAGTCGATATCCTTGAAGGTAACAAGGATATGCTTGGCGTATCCATACAAAAATTTGATTCACTTGCTTTGACTCACTGCTTTTTTTTTGAACTCATATGATTTGTTGGAACTCCGTTACATGTTAGATTGGGAGTTTAAGCTCATTTTCGTATGCATAAAAACAACGATTTGCTTTTTTTTGTGAGCTGATGCTGACATTTTGTTGAGGCTGCCCTATAGTTGACTTGTGTATTAACAAGATAGCATGTCTGAATATTTTGTGCCAGAAAAAAGAACTAAGTGCTATCAAAAGCGAAAAACAAATTTATTAAGTGAAGATAAACAACTATACAGGTTTGTTTGCCGAGTTATTCAGATATTTTTTAATTAAATATTTGATCAATACATAGATTTGAAAATAGCAGCATCTGCTGGTTGGCTAATTACTTTTTGGAAAAGACGGAAGAAACGCGTTGTGGTGCCCTCAGCAACATTGATAAAATGTGGTTATATTTAAGATTTTATGTAGGTCCCGGATTTCAGAATCGTATAGCCACAATTCACCAATCAACTGTCTCGCGAACTATTGCCGAAGTTCCAAATATTATATCTGCAAAACCAAGCGAGTGGATAAAATACCCGACGACTGCAGATGATATGAAGACTGCACAAATGAAGTGGCAGGAAAAGCACTGCTTTTTTTGTAATAATATTTTATATTCTTTTAGCTTTTCAACTAAAAACGAATTTAAATAGTCATTATTATTATTTTCATTTTTCTCACCGATCTCACATTCACTCTCGCTTGAAGCCATGTTTGCACAATAAACGTTAGGTTTGATCTCATTAATCACAAGTCACTCATTTTTATGCATACCAAAATGAGCAAAAGCTGTTGCTGCATGCTTGAACTCAAACTATAAGCAATGGCTCACATGACTCAACTAAGCGCATTTACTCGTTTTTATGCATGCGGCCAAATGTCACCTTCTCTTGTTGCAGAGTGGTGAGGACAATCTCTGCAAGCATTGCCAGAATTCTTACTGCATATGATTGAGGTGCTACCAGTGAAACAACGAAGTCCATTTGAAATGTTACGAGTGACAAATGCTTCGTAAGTCACACTATATTCATATATTACAAGTCGAAGCGGATGGAATGAAATGCCAGTGCTACAAAGTTCTTGCCGTTATCGACATGAATATTTGACTGGAGTCCCCTCAGAGAAACAAATGTTTTCAAAGCCTTAAGAAAGGGGTCTGAAGTCGATATGCTTCGATACTGCGCTGTATTCAGCTTGTTGGATCTATTAATCCTCGCTTTATGAGGTCGTTCGATGGTTCGAAGAAATAGGTGAGCTAGACGGTAAGTTTGCCATTTCTCCAGTCGGTGACATTTGGTATTCCAAAACCGAATTTTATGATAAGATGACTGACGAATTATGATAAGTAGAAGGTTAGGGCCAGCGTGTAACTTTTGTCGATGTTAGGTGATAATTCGTTTCACCAACACATCGACATATACATGGTATGAGATATTTATTATATTTCAACGGCATCAACTGTCAAAAGAACCACAGAATCAATGAAGTGTAATATCTTTGCAAAAGAACTCTGAGTAAATTAGTAGATTTCCTCAGTGATGTAGGGTTTTTGCAACTAACAAAAGGAATGCAGAAATGCGAATCAAGAATGATTCATGTCTGATGAATTTCTTGAATTGACGATTCCAGGATGCAGTAACGTAAAATACATTGTTGAGATCTGAAAACTTGTGAAATAGTTGACCAACTATATCAAGTAATTTTAATACATAAACTACAAGATGGTGATTCTTATATTCCTCTGTTATGACTCCTGCGGTTTCTCTTTAAAATTTGGGTCTGACTCGGGTCACGTTGATTCTGATTCAGACAGCCATTTCGTCCCGCAATCAGCTTCTTTGTTGCCAATCCTCGAGTGGCTACGTCAAGAAGTTTGTCGGCTGACTCGATGCGTTTCCAAGGTGAATGTCACTGAAACCAATACTGTGCACGGTGACACAAATTGCAGTGTATCATAGATTTTGGCCGGAAGAAAATCCTTCGACTGAACCCTCCCCGAGAGTACAGGTTGGAAATTTGTCTAAAATGGCTTCGCTTGTCCGAAGGTCAGGATGTAGCACTCAGCGTTTGATACTCCTAAATAGTTCAGCATTGAGAAAGACTTTGACTATGGTTCAAGGGAAGGGGCTGGATCAAGGTGTCACGCGACCCGTGCTGATGATCTGCCAGGCTAGAGGCCCTGTTAAATAGTCCAGTCGTGAACGAAGCCCCCGAACAAAAGGCGTTCTTCGATGGTAAGAGCCTAGCTCGGATATTGCGGATCTCTGTCCGAGTGGTCTTTATATTTTGTGCAAAAAAGAATTTTTATGAAGAGAAATAAAACAAAACAAAAGATTCCGCCGGAATTCATCGCAATTCAATTGACAATGCAGTTGGAGCAAATAATCCTTGATGAGCCAATCCTTAGTGGTCAACCACTAAGCCTCAAGTGCGGTCAATGAATGGATACCTTCATCCGTAACCGAAACAGTGCGTGGACCTATGGGTGCTACAATGGCATTAGACACGATAGATGGTGTTGGAATTCAGAAACTTTCCTCCAATGATGTGCCATCCACCTCTGCTGCAGAGGCAAACCTAAGATCCACTTAACAAACTCCCATCTCCTCTAAAGAGAGACTCACGACACTGGGAGTATAACTGGGAGGTATAAAGAGTAAACCAACCCTACCTACCAACTCTCAGCAGATCTCCAGGATGAACACGGGAGGAATCCCGCTTCCTAATCGTGGTCAACCTGGAGGTGTGAATTACCCGAGAAGAAAGGAGCCAAGAGGAACTGGAGTCAGATGGTATCTTACCTACCAGGCTAAAGGCTGTGACCTATTGAAACCCAGCCAAGAAGAGGACGGCGGCGACACCGTCAGACCCAACTAGTCGTGTAGAGTCCAAAGCAACAGGTAGTTATGCTAGGGTAGCGCCCGTCACCAAGGTGGCTGTAGCTGGTGCGGACTACCCGAATACCATCGTGACCAACAAGGAGCTGACAAGTGCTGAGCAGATGTTGCTTGGAAGGCTGCTTGGGGAGTGGACCAAAGAAAGATCCTTCCATGGTATCCACTTAGAGCAAGGCTTCTTAAGCATTGACTATTATCGACGGACTCGTTGGAATGGCTGAAAGTGGGCGTAACCAGTAAGGGACGGTGTCAGTTTGATCGCCAAAGTGGGAGATATCCTTCGATCACACACAGTTTTCCGTTTCCTCTCCTCGTAGAAGTGGACGAGGGGTGGTTGTCTGTCAAGTTTCTCTCCAGCCAGAGTTTCTGGAGAATGTGGAGTTGCAACGACGGGAGCAATGGATAGTTCTTGTCCGTGGAAATATATGATGGGTAAATGCAACTCATCAAACGCTCTGGGTATGCGTTGAACTACCGATTTGGCAAGGTCTCACTCAAGAAAGCAGTGGGGTAGTAAAATATCCCACCTCTGTCTAAGGTAACTACGAGTAGTAGCCTACCGTCAGTTGTGGATGAATATATAAAGTAATAGAAAATCCTTTCTATTCAGTTGATAGTACGAGACTGCTTTTATTGACATACGTTTTACAATCAATGTTGTTTGTTATTAGGTAGGTAGGTAGGAATGGCCGCCCAGTTTGCAAAAAAGCACACTTGATGGCACATTGTGATACCACGGTGTGGCGCCGTTCAAGCACTGACTAAAAAGTTCCTATATTTGGGATGGTGATAGTCAGCGCAAGGACAGCGCCTGGAAAGGCACGACTCCCCCGTCATGTTTCAGGAAACCATCCTGATACTTTGATGAACCTGGCTATGTCCCTAGCATTAATGGATGACAGCTTTGTCAGGCTTGTAAGAAATGGGGCACCAAAGGTGCGAATTCTTCTTCTGCTCTAGGATGGGCAGTGGCATAACAGGTGGAAAACCGTCTCCTCCTCCTCCTCGGAGCCACAGCCTCGGCAAAAGTCATTTGAGGGTAGGCCCAGTGTTTCTGCGTGCTGTCCCATTATGCAGTGGCCGGCCAAAACCGACACAGTTATCGACAGTGATACGCGATCAAGTCGAAGAAGTTGATTGGATCTGTTTTTGTCCATTCTTGCCCAAGTTAGTCTAGCCGTGTGGCAGGATTTAGCCCAGGTTTTGTAGGCGTCAGCCAGATATTTCCGCCTGATTTCGAGCTTGGCTGTTGCCAGTGGAATGCCGATGTTTGCGGAGGGGTGAATGTCGTGCATTAGCGTGCCTGCCTTGGCAAGCTCGTCCGCCTCGCAGTTTCCCGGGATTTCACTATGTCCGGGAACCCAGAATAGGTGCACCCGAGAGTAACTTGCGAGCTCATTTAAAGATGTTCTACATTCATGAACTAGTCTTGATGTGGCCGTGGAGCCAAAAAGGAGATTTAATGTCGGCCTGGCTGTCTGAGAAGATAGATACGTCGACTGCGGCGATATCACTACTCAGCATCCATTTGGCTGTGTGGTAAATGGCCATGACCTCAGCTTGAAAAACGCTGCAATGGTCTGGGAGACGTAGGGAGATGTTTAAGTTAAGCTTATCGGAATAAATACCGCTGCCGACTCTACCTCCAAGCTTGGAACCCTCAGTGTAGATTTCGACTGTTTCGCCGACTATTAGGTTTTCTGAGGACCAGTCGCTTCGACTTGGAATAGTGAGGTCGAATTCCCTGTTCAAATCGGGATAGACCGACATATACTCGATAAAGTTGGGGACTGGTGGATCCTGATTCAGAATTGAAGCATGGGCTGTCAGGGTTATGCGCCAGTGCGAAAGAGCGTTAAGTCTAATCGCTGTCAGCTTGGCTTGTTGTTTAAATAGGATCCCCGAGGGGAGCCAGTGCAGCATGGCAAAAAGGGCTTTCGTAGGTGTGCAACGAAAAGCGCCAGTGATCAGTAGAGTAATGGATCTTCTGTTTTTATCGAGGGGTTTGATATTACAGGCTTTTTCGAGAGCGGGCCACCAGAAGACCGACCCGTATAACAGGTTTGGTTCAACGATGGCCGTGTAGAGCCAAACCACTACTCGAGGGCGAAGTCCCTATCGTGCACTAACTGCTCTTTTACAACAGTATATAGCGCATGTTGCCTTACGTGCCCTCTCAGCTAGTTTGGCTTTCCAATTAAGCTTTGCGTCGAGAATCAGGCCTAAGTACTTAAAGTGTGTGCTCAAAGAGAGCGGAGTGCCGTTTTGACTAGGCATTGTAAACTTTGGAATTTTGTACATCCTAGAGAAAAGCATAGTCTCGGTTTTGGATGGGTTAACCCCAAGTTCGAATTCACGACACCATTTCGACACAATAGAGAGTGAATAGTTCAGTTTTTCGGAAAGTGTTTGGGGGAATTTGCCGGATGCCGCGATTGCTATGTCGTCCGCATAGGCTATCACTTTGCATCCAGTAGATTCCCCCCTTGTGGCGTGCCCCTGTTAACCACCCTCCTGGATTGGGCACTGCCGATCGTGGAAGTGATGATTCTATATTTTAGTAGAAGCTCTATAAATTTAAGAAGGTCTGAATTCAGGTTAAGGTTATAGAGTGCGGAAATGAGAGCGTTGGAGCATACAGTGTTGAATGCTCCCTCGATGGCCAGAAATATGGCAAGTGTGAATTCCTTGATCGCCAAGGATTTGTCAACTTGAGAAATGAGAGAATAAAATGCTGTCTCAACCGATTTGCCTTTAGAGTAAGCGTGATGAGATACAGAGAGAAGAGAAGGGTTGATCGATGTCCTGATATGTAGGTCAAGAGCTCTTTCTAGAACCTTTAGAAGAAAGGATATTAGACTTATGGGTCTGTAATCCTTAGGTTAGGTGTGTGAGGCCTTCCCAACTTTTGGGATGAAGACGACCCGAGCCGTGCGCCAGCGTAAGGGAATATATTGCAATCTGAGGCTTGCATTATATATTTGTAGCAGCCCGGGAAGGATAATCTCTTCCCCATTTTGGATATCGGCAGGAATGATACCGTCCGGTCCGGAGGACTTTTATGGTTTAAAGGTTTGAATGGACCACTCAAGGTGACTTTTTGTCACTTGGAATATGTGGAGGCTATCAAGGGAAACCTGCTCCATCTGGTAGAGTGCTTGATCCGCTGAGGCTAAACTCCCTGGGAAGTGGGTGTCCAAGAGATATCAAGAGTTTCGGCGCTTGAGTGAGTCCAGCTGCCATCTGGTTGTTGGATACAGTCAAGGGCTTTGTTAGAGGAGTGGAGAATTTTACGAAGACGGCTAGGCTCGGACGTCGTTTCAATGCTTTCGTAAAATTCCCTCCATGACGCTCGTTTCCCTCGCCTAATGGCGTATTTAAACTCTTTTTGTTTATTTTTGAAAGGGGCCCAATCAGCTGTAACTTTAGCTTTGTTGAAAAGCATTCTACAAGTTTTGCGAAGGCTTGCAATTTTCGAGTTCCACCACGGAGGTTTAGGTTTGCCCCGTGGTTCGGGAGTGATGCAAGAAATATGAGTGGCTTTTTTAAAAGCTGTGGTCAGATCGTCGACCGCCCGACCAATGTCGGGAGAGTTGTGAATAATGGGGGGAGTCGTTGCTAAGCATGACCCCAGTTTGAGCCGGAAAAGAGGCCAGTTCGTGTTTTTTCTATTGACTGGGTTAAGAGATCCTGTATTGCCTGTAGTCTCCCTCGAGTCAATGTCAAAGATGATATAGCAGTGGTCCGAAAAGGAGCATTCTTGTGAGACGAACCAACTGCTTATCATGTTCGAGTAGTTATCGCTGACGAGGGTGATGTCAAGCACTTCCTTCCTGACGGATGTAAGGAGGGTCGGCTCATTTCCCCGGTTAGCAATGCCTAAGTTATTTGAAATGATAAAGTCGAAAAGACACTCACCTCGATCATTTGTGCCGCTGCTGCCCCTTATTTCGTGATGGGAATTGGCATCGGCGCCGATAATTACCGGAATCTGTTTCTGGGCTACCGCAACCATTTGCTTTAGTATGTCTGGTGGCGGAGAGTCGCCATAGTCATGAGCCATATAGTTAGAGGGGATCCAGAAGGTCCATGGACCCATTTCAATGACCATGGCAACATTGTCTTTGTCACTGAATCTAGGGAGTAAAAGAGCATTAACGCCGTTTTTTTTTTACCAGAATACAGGATCTTGGTGTTTACCTTGATTCTCAATATATACCATACGATATCCGTAGGTATTGAGTCCAGAAACCCGGTCATCTACGACCCAAGGTTCTTGGACGAGAATGAGCTCCTGTTTGTGAGTCAATACCTTAGCAGCCGCTGAAGAGCCTGGGGACAACGAAGAGTTCTTGGGTGGCTTATTAGCCGAAGCTGTGGTGCTTGTTAAAGGGACAGTGTTTATGCTGCTTGTCTTCGAACCAAGGGCGGGGGTGTTGCTGGTGGGCATTTGCCTAGCCAGGGTTTTGCGCGTCCCTGAGGCGATGTGCGCGCAAATTTTGTGTGTGTTTGTGTTTGTGTTTTTATTTTTTGTTGTGTCCATGCAAGAACGGTCGCCACTCAAAGCCGCTATCTCAGTCCGAACGTGTGGTCACTAAATATGGTCCCATGGTTATCTGTGCAAGCAGGGAGACCATGCGAGGGTTGGCACAAGCCCTTGTGGGGTCAAATGCTAATAGGGAGTTCCACCGAACCGAACCCACATTACCGACTCAAAGGTAACAGACGTCCAAAGTACTTTGAGGCCTGCCAAGGTTTTAACGGGACGGGGGCAGCTGCAACCTTAGATTGGAGCCTTTCACACTCAAGTTTCACCTTGGTGCTACCGCGACAAAAGACAGGTAGGTACAGAAAATTACAGCTACCAGCCCAGGGCAATCAGAATAGTTACATTGGTCCAAAGAGGAGTCCGGGGACGAAAGATGGGGGTCGTGCCAATTGGTGCTACTAAACTCCCGTGCAAGAAAACTGCAGCACCTGGGGTAGTGTAGACCATTTAGCGTAACTCAGGTTGCACCACGTGAAGGCGATCTACATTACACCCCTGTTTGTTATTAAAAAGGAAAAAATTTGCAGTAAATGATATAAAGTGAGTTCAAAATATAGCATACATTTAATCTATTAAAGAAGTCAGAACATTTAGAAATGTAATTAGGGAATAAGTTCTTGACCTGACTTTCTGTAGTACAGGGCTTCCTGATATTGTTAGTAATTTGATAGTTTTGAACAAACCCTCTCTGTCGGATACTATTATTTAGTTCGATATAAGTATGAGAATTTACTACTCTCATACTTAAAAATCCAAAGAATATAAAAAAATCCGGCGAAGCAAGTAGTAGTGTCAATAAGCCGAAAGAAATTTTTTCTGCATCCTATGTTATGTCCTGTACTCTAAAGACTAAATAAAAAGGAAGGAATGCCCCCTTTTAGACTGTCTAGTAGACGTACTAAGGAGGGTATGGGCGACTGGATAAATACAAAAAATAGTTGACCATTTATAACAAAGAAGTCAGAGAAGCCCAAAGAGTCCTAATCCCTCTCCAAAAGAGCGGTGAGGTTGTGATTCCACAACCTGCAAATATCACTAGGGCAAGTCTTGCACCCTTTGTGAAATTATTCAGAGGAGCTTATTAGGAGCTAGTCCAGGGGAAAAGTATTGCAAATCAATGGGTCCAACCACCATTGTGCCGTTTGTTAGAAAAAGATCTCTACCTAATATGAAACCTATCCTTCTAAATGGTACACAGGTCGATATTAGCTCTGAGACCAAATACCGCGGAGTCATTTTCAACAAAAAGGTATTGTGGAAAGCTCACCTGACTGCAACCACCAATAGGGCGACAGCTTCCATATTGATATCCAGAAGGCTTGCTAGAATAGAATATATTGGGGATGTAACTCAAAAACTGTTCGCGGGATGTATACCACGATGGTGAGACCATATCCTGGTCAAATAGTCAGATTTAAGACACCGAAATCTGCCTTAAGTAGAGTTCAATGGCTTACCTGCCTTGTCATCACTGGAGCTATACAAACCTGTTCAACGGCAGCAATGGAAGTTATCCTAGATATAACATGTAAATCTAGTAAAACAAGACTTTGCTACGAAATCTCTTAGCAGAATACAAGAAATCCAATTTCACCCAAAACATATTCATGTCAAGAAAATGGGCTACTAAAAGATATGCCCAGATCAACATTGACAGGGAATATCGGGGGAAAATCATCGTGATACTATCTGATAGTCAAGCAGCACTTAAGAGTATGAGCTCACCCTTGGTGAAATCTAAACTTGTATGGGACTGTATTGGGAAGCTTAACTCCGTAGGCAGTATGAACAAGTTATCTCTAATGTGGGTACCAGGCCACATAGGAGTAGAGGGAAATGAGACGGCTGATAGCTTGGTTAGGAAGGCTGCGGCCTCCCACTTCAACAGCCCTGAACCCTTCTGTAGACTATCATCCAATACCATTGGAGGTCTGCCGAAGAACTGTACTGATGCAAAAAAAAGCCAAACCTCGAAAGTCTTCCGGGATTGAAACAGTCCAAAGTTCTGCTGGAAGATTTTAATCCTAAAAGAACTCAGCAGTTAATAAATATCCCTCGGAGTAAATTAAGAATCATCACAGGCATTGTATATGGATACTGTAGACTCAAATACCATACGAATAAGTTGGGTGTATCTTCAGATGCTATCTGTAGGTTTTGTAGAGAGAGTGACGAAATAACACTGCACTTGATTACGGACTGTGGGCCATTGGCACTCAAAAGACAGGTGTTTTGAAGAATACGTCTTAGATATGAGCAAGATCCCTCAACTTGATTCCTCTAAATTTTATGAAGTCGTGTCGGAAATTAACCTCACAGAAGATCTATAGATGAGACTATCCTCATAAATTAAATAAATGTGGGCATCATAATATATCTTTCAGGTCGCGGTATAAAACACCCTTAAATAAATGAATTTAAAATATAGTTCTAGGGTACTATTATCACAGTATTTTAAGTAATACTCGTAAATAAATAAATATTACAATATTTGGCTAAATAAAATATATAATATATATCATATCATCCATATTGCATGCATTAAGTATGTGGCTGGTGTTAACTAAAAAAAATACGATACTATACTATACTACACATGTGAAATAAATGAAATTTGACTTTTAAAATTGATTTCCGCTACCTCTCTATTAAAAAATTTTAAAACAAAGTAATACGCGGGCTGAAAAACTAGGGTCAACATTCCAGATCAAAATCCAAGTTTTCACTTTGTGAAATTCAAGCCGACTTGAAATTGTTGGCCCTCACAGACACTGGCATGCAATTTTGGATGCAAGTCTCAGCTAAGATGTATCCGAAATTGAAACCGTTGGTTTTATAGAGTTAGCATATGCAACTTACGAACTTACGAATAATTTCTAAGTTATCAAAGCATTTCATTGGTTTTTATTACATTCAAAAATAAAAAGTGACATTTGAAATAATTCAATTAACTTTTTAAAAAAATCATTATTTTACGGTGCACTTTTAATGCAGTCGTCATGAGGCTCTGCACAAAAAACTCTTATGTTTGTTCCGTCGCTAGATTTTAGATTTATTTAATAAATGCTAATTCTTTAAAATATTTTATTGTTATTCAATTCCAATAATTTGCTATTATGTTTTGTAGTTTTACTAGTTTATGGTCATTAGAAAGAAATTACTTCCGTACAACAATTTATTGAAACCGTTGAAGAATAAAAGACTACGTATAATTGGCACGAACATCTTTTGCTGTTAGCGATTAGAAGCAACTTGCAAGGAGTTGTAAAATTATGGGTTGACGCTTAATCTATATTCAGAAAATGGTGGTATTTCGTAACTAAATTTCTTTTCGTCCGTGGTAAATTCTCTGGACTTTCGTATCGATTTAATTTTGAAAGCTTAATCGAATACTGTTATCGAATGTTAACTATCGGTCGGTGGGGGTCATACAGACCTGGGATGTCCGACGAAGTGATGATTGCACAAACCCTTTTGATGAAGGCCTCGAAAAACGGACACGGAAGCAAACGTTTTCTTCGACTTTCGGGATATTTTAGAAAATTTGTTCATCAATACGCGCACATCGTCACACCATTAACACGTTTGTTAAGAAAAAACATTCCTTTCGAATGGACACCCTATTGTAAAGCTGCGTTTCGAAAATAAATCGACGTTTTGACGAGTGAACCAGTTCTAGGTGTTTACGATGTGGAAAAGGAGCATGAGATTCATACGGATGCAATTAGTTCTGGGACTTGCAGTGATTCTAATACAAGCAGAGGGACACATTTTACAACCCATTCCGTATTTAGCCGAATGTGCTCACGCATAGAAAGCAAATATCACGGATATGAGCTTGAAATGCTTTCTCTGGTTGAGGATTGCCAACGATTTCGCACGTATGTACTTGGTAAATCATTTAAAGTCTTTACAGACTCTTCAGCTATATCGAATGTGAAGAAAACGCGCCAATGAGTCCCAGAACGCGCTGGCTACTGAAAATGTCTGAATATGACTACACCGTATATCCTCTTTCAGGACGACTGATGAGCCACGTCAAAGCAATGAGCAGGGCTGCAATAGAATCGTCTCAAGAGACGGAAGATGTACCAACATGTTTGATGGCGATTGATATAACAGACAACAAATTAAATACCATCGAAGCATAAGAAAGACTCGAAGCTATGTGAAGTAATTGATATTTTGAGAACCAAAATTCATTCATCTCAACGCAACCTACATGGCAAGGAGTTTATCAAGAAAAATAATCGACTTTACAGACGCTATATCGACGAAAATGAACTTTAAGTTGTTCCTTGAGATGCAAGATGGCGAATTATCAAACCATGCCATGACGATATCGGACATCTGGGTGTGGATGGGACTATTAAAAGTGTTTTAAAGCACTTTTAATGCCATTGTTGTGGGAATTTCGAAATTACATTAAATCTTGCATTGAATTCCTCTACAGTGGAGCACCTAAACTAAAAGAATGTAAATTTTTTGGAAAGGAGACTCCCTGAATATCTTTCGAAGTCTTGCACATGGGCCACTTAGGGCCGTTTATTCGTGTTCACCGTGGATGCGAATATATTGTGGTTGAAGTGGATATACTGATATACAGTAATCATAGCCGTGAAATCAACAAAAACACAGCTAGTAGTAGACGCTGTTAGAGGAACCGCCAACATTCGCTGAATTCTGCAAAAGCAACAACATCCAACATATTAAAGTTGCCGTACGTACACCTCGGACTAAAGGATTAGCCGAACGTATTAACCAGTATATATTGTCTTACCTCAAGACATCGAAAAACGTCAAAGATTGGGAACTGGAATCACGGGGATTACAATGGAAAATCAACACAACAGTGAATTTGACGACAAAATATTCACCGATCGATTTTATTTACGATATCCATTTGTGGAACATAAGTGGCAATAAAATGTTAGCAGCCCTTCATGACGACGACTCTTTATATGAAAAATCAACTTTATCTGAAGGGCGAGAAACCGCGATAGAACATAGAAGCAACACGACAAATCTGGAAGACAGAAGTGGACATTAAGTACAAAGGCCCTTATACTGTTTCTAAGGTCCTACGCTACGATCGTTATGTTGTCACCGATATGGACGGTGTTCAACGGGCTCGAAGAAAGTTCTCTACTGTGGTGAGTTCCGAGAACATGAAGCCTTGGTGCGCTCTGTTTCCTGAGCTGGACGATGATTATGATCACAACGGTGATGGAGACGAGAACACTGGTGACTGTGATTTAGATGAACACCACTAGTGCCAACTCGAGGACGAGTTATTTTGTAGGATGGCCGAGATGCAATCATCATTTCTTATGTTTTCATTATCTTTAACTTATATATGTATAAATATTATTTTTTTCTCATTTTCTTACATATTGCTGAGAGAATAAATCAGTTCTTCTTCGACGTTTAACAACAATAGTCGTTTCGCGCTTGATTATTTAAACGGCATATGCCTGCAATGTTTGGGTTTTCTTCCGGAGGGAGGGGAAATCTTAAAAAAAAACACGCGGAGGTACGCACCACCCAAGAGTGTGAGGTTTGTACTTACTAAAACCACCCCCCTAACCTAACAGTTACGCTAAGCCTCAAAGACTAGATAGCTCTTTAGGAAGGTTATTAAACAGATATACAAAGATATACAAAAAGAACTACTCGCGGTTTGAAAGAAAATGTTATTTTCGATTTCAACATATGTTTGGATTCATTCAAACAAACCACCTCTGAAACTAAATTGAAATCATAACACACACCAGAGAACGGCACAAGTGCACCGCAACAATAAGTATACCGCATACATACTCTATATTTTGTATACCCAAGTGCTTAACACACCATAAAAGAAATTGTTCGGTGTTGATTGAACTTGTTGTTAATTTGTTGAGAACTTCATGCGATCATAACAAGCTCAATGATTTTAGTTCTCTACATATTTCTACTATATAAAAGAAAAGAACTCGAAAAACAATGCCAGTATATATTGTGACCAAAATGAGCGAAATTTTGGGTAATATGCGTACAAGAGCAAAACTAGCTCGTGTTAGGTACATATTATGTACTACATAACTTCGACTCGAGCTCGTCTTGTGGATGACGAACGTACTCAGCTTCTACACATATGTAGTTCTTTTATGTATGTAAGCGCCGCTGATATTTGTCATTGAGTGCAAAAAGAAATACGAACACAAGAAGCAAATAGAAAAATGTTTTTGCCAAAATTAGGGAAACGTACAAAATTAAAATTTATTTCATTTATTACATTTTATTCATTTCATACATATTAAACTAAATTAAACTGTTGAAAAAGTTTTGGAAACAAAAATAAAATAAAATTGTTTTTCGAACATTAAGGAAACTTAATAAACTTAAATTTCATTCTATACTCTTACATTTTTGACAAATTTTTGACATAAGAATTTCAAAACAATAAACTATCCAATCTATTTCTTTTTTCGGTAACAATATTAGCCGCTAATGAAAAAGCGCGCTCCGACGCAGCACTACTTGCAGGAATTGAGTGAATTTGCAATAACATTGCGGTGGAAATGCGAGTGGCCATAAACATAGTTATCATTCTTCACTACATTACTCACACACTCCTTCATCACTCTGCACAGATCAATATGTTTCTCTGCATATTCTAATACATACTCGTATATTATTTAGGTTTTTCACGCGAAGTACGAGTGCGATTGTCGAATGTGAAAACAACAATTTACGAAGCAAACTAAAGTAAACACCGCGAACGCGTATGCTTAAGTATGTTAGAATCTCAAACCAAAAACAATATACAAAAAGACCTTTCATTGCTCTCTTGAGTGAGAATCAACATATTGAAATTGATGGCAACCACACTGGAATTCTGATCGGCAATTTCACGAAGCAGTCGTAAAGATGTATCCATCGGCAGTCACACACATGGCTATTGTTGTTCGCACATTCGTATGAATAATTTAGTGTGTGTGTGTCTGTGCTCACAACAGAAGCCACTAATTTGTAATCAAATTTTTATTTTCTGTTCTGTGTGGCTGGATTAAAATACACAAGAATGAATTTTCTGCATGGCAAATGTTTTTTATACGGAAAGTGGGGCTTAAAACAAAGCATTTGTGGTTTTGCGTAAAAGAAAGATTTGCCATGGCATAACGAAGCATTATGCGTGCATATTAGAATACTTGACAATATAAACTAAATATGCATGCATAGGATATAAGAGATCAGAGCGCAAGTCATTTAAGCGTTGGTCTATCGATTTTATGATGCCGGGTTCAAGACCTCTTTTTTTATTGTTCATCCATTTTTTGAAAGCAAACTATTAATTATTTTTATAAAAAACTAGCTGACCCCGCAGGCGTTGCCCTGCGTGAAATTATGTGTTTTGAAAAGAAAAGAAAGTTGAAATGAGTATTGTGTTGAAAATCATTTATTTGCGATTTTTCAACATTTTTTTCAATGTAACGCAGCTTGATAAACAACATTTTTTGTTTTCTGTTCCGGTGCGTAAATGTGCAGAGAAGATAGTTTTCCAACTCGTGAACACGCCACGTATAGCTGGCCGTGTGAAAAACATGGCATTTCCAGATTTAGGCCACACACTTCCACCGACTGTCCTTGTGACCTATTGATTGTCATTGCAAATGCAAGTTTCACTGGAAACTGAATACGTTTGAACTGAAATGGCAAATCGTTGGAACTCAAAGGAATTCGTGGAATCAAGCATTCTACCCCCTTGTAAGTCCCTTTCAAAATTCTTGCAACTATCACATTATTCGATAGCTGCGCCACAATCAGTCGGGTTCCATTACACAGTTTCGGCGCATGAAGATTGCGAAGCATAATAATGACAGATCCAACTTTGAGACGCAAATGATGCGGCGGCATGGCAAACAAATCCAAAGAATTTAGAAATTCCACTGGATAATTCACGGCTTCATCTTCAATTTCAACACGATCGATCGATTTGTATGAACGCAAATCTCCCGGATTTTGACTTTGAATCGTCCAGTTTGTCATTAACATCGGTATTTCGGCAGCTAAAATTGCGCGTGCACTCAACCAATCGTAGTTACGATAATTTTGGCCAATGTTCGGATAAATATTCGTGATGAGTTCAGCTTTCGTTGAAGTGAATTGACAAATGGCAGGTGGAATTGATATCAAACCACTGGAAGTATCAACCGGAATTTGCGCATTTCCAATTCTTAGCAGTTCTTTAGAGAAAACTTCTGCGATGCTATCCTGTTGCAGGAACACTCGCATATTCATAGTCAATCGTATGGTTTTCACGTACTGCCACAAATACGATGACTTGAGACATGCGTTCAATTCATCCGCCGCTGTTGATTTCGGAATAACAGGAAGTGTTTGTCGAAAATCGCCTGCTAACAGTATCATTGCGCCACGAAAGCGACGATTATTATTCCGCAGATCATTCATTGATCAGTCAAGAGCTTCTAGAGACCGTTTGTGAGCCAGTGTGCACTCATCCTATACTATCAGTTTACAATTCTTCAACACTTTTGCCATAGCTGATTGCTTTGAAATGTTCCAAACAGGTGTTTCATTGATTTGCATGTTTAACGGAAGCTTCAGTGCCGAATGTGCCGTTCTTCCACCTCCTAGTAGAGTTGCAGCAATCCCAGTAGATGCGAGAGCCAACGCAATGCCATTTTGAGATCGTATTGTTGCCAAAATCAATGATATCAGGAACGTTTTCCCAGTTCCGCCGGGCGCATCAAGAAAAACTAGTCCACCGTTTCCATCATTGACAGCCTTCATCAATTCATCATACGCACTCTTTTGCTGCTCATTCAATAATGGAACATTACTTTGTACTTGTTGTTCCAAAGTTATTCTGTCGTATGCACGCTCACGTTCCAATTCACGATTCAGTACATCTCTGATTTGACGATTTGGCGCTTGCATATGAATTTCAGTCAATAGTTTGCCACTCATAAGCAAACACAAATCTTCAATCAACACCAATACTTCATTGTAGATTTCATCGTTCATTTGCAATTCTGAATCCCATGTTGCCACTCGAATACGATGTAAAATGTCTTCGGCAATGTAATTTTTGTACGTATCCCATAATTGACGCGGATTTGAAGGCTGACATGTCGCAATGATCATCGCGAAAAGTGTGCGCACTTCAGTGGCATCGAAGTAGCTATCGCATCGTCCATCGTTTGATTCCAGTAACTATCATGTTCCAGCAATTGTAATTGCTGGCATGCTTCTCAAAAAGTTGCACACACTGTACCATTCACAGTACGCAATGACTCAAATGAAGTTGAACCGCGTACATTAATCTATAGCAACCGAAGGTAGAAGCAATCGTCGTTTTTCGGGTGGATTGTGTAAATTCGTCCTAATGCATTAGTTCGGAACACACCTGGATGTCCATCTATTGGTTGGCCTTGCTTTCTGCGTAACCATTTGTTCGACGATGCATTCCATGTATAATATCGAGGCGTTTCCGAATAAAGCAATGTTCTCGCAAATGGATCACTGGCGCAAGTTGAGAAAAAACTCGTCAATGTTGTTGCTGGTGGTGTTTCCGCTCGCTGTACTGCATTCTCTGGGTTGAAATACACTCCATGGCCATTCTCCAAATGAACTGCGAGATGCACAACAGTCGAAAAACGGTTATGAATTACAAAAGAAAATATTCTCCAAAGCGCTTCATTGCAGTTCACGTATCGACCCATTTGATACTTGCTGATCTCATCTCGTTCAAGGCCAATAATCGCCATGTCGCTTCCTTTGGTGGCGTACTTGCAAACGTATTTGATCGATTTCACAGAACTGCAATACTCAACATTGATATGAGTTTTGAATGTCTTAGACAATATTGGCGAATATGGTACGATCCATGTGTTGTCAACTTCGATATTCACTCCTCTAAATTGAATGCTGAATGTTCTGCCATTGTTGTCTGATGAGCGACGCAGATAGAGTGGATATCCATCATTTCAACTTTGCGTTTCCGAAAGAAAAGCACGTGGATAGTGTTTCGTGCATTTATTGTCAGACATACAAACCGAAGTGGGATTGTAGTGTCCGCAAGGTCCATGAACCATATTGGTTTTCACCACTTCGTATAATTCTGGATCTATCTCTGGATCAGGAATTTCCGCAGAAATGATGTCACCAATTTGATCTGGTATAATCTTGTCCACCATCCAAAGAAGAATGTGTGCGTGCGGCAAACTTCTTTTTTGCCACCCAACAGAGTACATCCAGCATCTAACAGCACCATATATACGTTGCAAAGTCCATCAAATATCGTAGCTGTTGTTTGAAAACTCGTGCTGTGACATCGTGACGACCGCAATTCAATAATTCCGTTATCTGTGGGCATTTTGGATTGCAAGTGAATGTAAGAAACAAATCCGGCCGTCCATAATTCCGCACGTATGTCATCGCATCCTACGAGTACTCGTGCATGTGCCTTGGGCTGCCAATGTATGTTGATGGCAAAATCGTAAGTCGGCCAAGGTTTGACACATCTTCATCGCTATTGACCGCATCTCGCAAGGCAATATACTCTTCAGATCGAAACTTGGTCTGATTGAAGCGAATAAAATTGAGTCGTTCTGTCTCCATTGTCACGTAGACATCAACTGCATACTGTTGAAATAATCGGCGATATCTCAAGAGATGGTTGTCAAATCCTTCTCGAATCATCAATCGATACGCGTAAAAGTTCATTGCACTGACCTTCTTAATTTTATCGACACCTAAAAGTTAACAAAAAATGAACTTACAATCAAGAGTGTTGTTGATCATGTTGTATCTCAAGTGATATCCATCTTCACCACGGCAGAACATAAGCGGATATTGTAGTGAGTCATACGATCGATGAGTTTCATTGATTCGCTCGAATGCATCTCCAGCTCGACGTTTAATAACAATATCACGGGATTCTAAATTATCGCCAACAACAACAATTGATATTTCATCGGCCGTCGGTGCATTATATTGCCGTTCATGAGTGCCTGCTGGTCGGTTGTCCGCTATTATGACGATTCTGTGATCATCAGATGGCATCCTTTCTAACGAAGTTTTGAATAATCGAATTAGTTCGTTGTGTTCATGCAACATTTCTTGCAATTGCTGCACAATTTCTCTCTTCGTCGCATTGAAAATTGCACAACGTCGATTCACTTCTTCATTTGAATCTCCAAGGAAATATATTTGGAGATATTTGTGATCTTGATCAGGATGCGGCAACAGCGATCCAGCAAGAAGATAAATTTGCCCGTGAATCTGTATAGTTGCAGACAAATATGTTAATTTCTGTATTTTTTTGGCGAGATAATAAGTGTTAGATTGTTGGTGAACTAACCTTGAATGTGGGATTGTAATTATGTTCATTCACAATTTCCCCACCAAACGACGTCATTTGAAAACAATCGTTATACATCTTGGAATTTTGTAAAAAATGATTCGAATTTGGTGATTCACCGTAAAGCAACGACCGCAATGGCTCTGGTGGAGGAAGTAACTCTGATAATTTCACTTTTCCGATTGCGCAACACAATCCGGCCGGTTCTTTTGGAAATTTCAGTGCATCGCAATACGGGCAAACGACAGACATCGAACCAAATCGAACTGATGCGTGCGCACCGTATTCAATGTCTGGCTCATATCGAAAGGCTGCACGTTCGATATTCAAATTAGGCAATCGTTGTTGTTGCTGGCGTTGTCGGTGAGCAGCCAAACGTTGTTCTCTTGCTTCATGAATTTCCTGAGCACGAACTTGTCTTCTTCTCAATCGTTGTTGCTCACTGTAAGCTTCGTGACCGTCTTGTGATTGTCGCGCACGATGTTCAATCTTACCGATTCGAGCAGATTCGCTTGCAGTAGCATTTTCCTCTTCCGTACGACGTGCTGTATAATTACGTTGGTCCGTTGTACGTCGGGAACGCCGACCGATATTAGCGCGACCTCTTTGTGGCATCGTAACAAATTTCAATCTGTAATTGATCACTTTGTATGAAACACACATAAAGTTTTCACGGAATAATTTCAATAGTTTACCTTTTGAATAGCCGAAATAAAGAAAGCAAACGACCGAAATTAAACGATTCAAATAATTTACAAATCAGCTGAAGAAATAACACAAATAAATTCTAATAGAAATGAGGTTAGGTATTCACCAACAAACGAAAATAATGAACTCACTTTTTTTGTTTGATATGTCAATAATTTCACTCAAAAACTGATGATCCACAGATTTAGAATCAAATATTTCGTGAATGTAAACCTTTTAACAATTTAATGTAATGAATTTAACTCGAGAAATCAATTACAATTTGGAAAAATGTCAGAAAGTCAATTGACCGTGTCCGCACTGTTCGAAAAAACAAATCAGAAAGAGCAAACAATATACGCAGCTGTAAAAATCAATAAGCGTCTACAACTCCATCTGTTGAGTTATTGGAGTATCAGTCAGTGCTTACAACACCAATATGAAACTAAATGTGCGCGAGCAACAATTTTCTAATTTTCGAATTTTCCGAATTTTCAGACTTTTCCAAATTTTCTGACTTTTCCGAATGTTTTGAGATCGATAGATTTGCAAGAAACAATTGGAAAAAAAATTTGAAAGAAAAAAAATGTGAATGGAAAAAAGTCCTTTTTGGAATTTTGAAATTTTCCGACTTTTCTTCAGGAAAAGTATAAGGTTTTTTTATTTCTAAACCTTCCCAGATCCACAACGAACAACCTCTGAAAATTCCATCCATATTGGTCCAGCCGTTCTCGAGCCTTAGCGTCACTAACAAAAAACATTCATTTTTATATACTCGTATATAGATAATAAGAATAGTTTCTACTTTAGCATAAATTATCCAGTATTAAATAATTTTACTAAACCACAGTCAATTGCTGCTGTTATAGCAAATCATTACAGCAAATAAATTTATAGCTTCTAAAAATAGTCGTAACGATGTTACATTAATTCATGTGTGCATGAAACTGTGTTAGTTTTGTACGATTTCAATACCTTTGTTTATGTTAGTTTTTTTATGCTTTTGCGCAATTCGTCTGAAGAAGCTCATAAACTTCACAAAATCTAATCCAATCAAACATTTTGTTCCTCAATGAATATTTGCAATTTTAGGAAGTTTTTGTTTTTCCATATATGCTATGTATATTAAATAAATTGTTTGATTGGATTTTATTCTTATGGTAGGAAAAGGAAGAATTTTGCAGATGTATTAAAATTTTTGATATTTCTTTTATATTAATACATTATTTACAAAATAAAAACGAGTACAAGGGTCTGAAGTCGGGTTAGACCGACTGTGAAATACCCATTACCTTTTCTTGTGCGTGCCAGTTCAACAATGAGGATATTTTCTTCATAAATCATCATTAGGAGCATATTCAGGGTAATTTTTGGTAGGGTTCCTTGAAATGATTATATCGACCCCATTTCTTGTGTATGGCTTTCTAACGTATAACCACTAATATAAAATTTCGTCAAAAAATATTGTGTAGGTCGAAAGGTATAATAATATGTCAATAGTGGGCGTGGCTATATAAAGAACACGCCCATTTTTTGTGTGGTGTTTAATGTTAGTACCCGCAACCTTCCTGTGAAATTTCATTTATAAATATTTAATAGGAACACAGTAATGATTTTTGGCTAATTGTGGGCGTGGTAGTTGTATTATGATCTCCATATTCTGCACACATACTATTATGGACCTCATGTATATTTCTGCAAATTAAGATCTACCAGATCTTAAGTTATTAATATTTGTTAATAGTGGGCGTGGCAGTTAATATATACCGCCCACTTTTTGCTCAGTGTTTAGTAGGAGCCACATCTCCATAACCGCCAAATAATGTCACGATTCCGTCAATTTGACCGAAGTTATAGTCATTTTAAAAAAGGTGAAAAAAGTTCTTTATATGGGAGGTAGGCGTGGTCTTTGTCCAAATCGGTCCATATAGCAATCTGGTTCTGTACCTTTGTGCAGGCTACACTTTTGCAAAATTTCATTAAGATAGCTCTAACGGTGTAGAATAAAAGTGGCCACAGACGGACAGACGGACAGACGGACGGCCAAAATAAAAATAGCTTAGAAAGTGATTCTAATCATATCTATATATATATGTCCATACCTACCACGTCTCCTTCTCGAAATTGCAACCCCTCTCAATATTAACACTAACTTTTGCAAAATTGTTTTTTTGTGCATAATTATTCTTTCTTCGGATAGACTCAAAATATGTTTGATCACAGGCTGCTAAAGCGAAAATATGAAATATAAGATCGAAAGAATAAATTGTGCTGATATTTGTCCATACTGAAAATATTGACATATCCAAAATTTCATGACAAATTGAATTCTAATTCTGCTTCACTTTATATTTAAAGAAGCCACACCGCACATCATACAACAATAACTCCAATCGAGAATGCGCTTTATTTTCATTTCATTTCATTCTTTTTATGGCACAATTCGCTACCTGACAAATGATCAAAAGACAAATATGTGCATACATATGTACATTCATATGCATGGATGGATGTATATGATTTGTCAAGGTTGAATTTCATAATACTCCATCTTCTATAACAGGCATGAAATAATTCTGCTCTAGTGTTGGTCCAGTAAAATCATATAATACTGGTTAATTTATGGAAGATAGTAAAATACTTTTACTACTATTTATAAAAATGATTATTAATAGAAAAAAAAATCCGATAAAACACAGCATTTTGCTGGGGCTCGAACCCTAAGCCACAAAAACTGTAGACCAACGAGCAAACCTTTGAGCTAAAGACACTCATACTATTTTTGTTGATTTTGGAGTTAACTAAAATTTCTATAATTCTGTATATAACATTCCGCAAAAAATAACTTTGTCTTCTGCTAATGCAGCCATGAAGTTTTGCTGTGTAATTCGATGGTGGGACAACAATACTGAAAGTTAAGAGCGATTGACGGTACAGCAACCTAGCAAAGCGCGCAAGGGTAGCAGATCCGGGGCGAAGTGCCAGCTTTAAGAGCTTTTTAAACTTTAAATTTAAAAAAAACATAGTAGAGCATTAAAAAAAAGAACGAGAATGATTATTTAGAGACAGAGTTTTGGGTGCTACCAAGAGAATGTACTGGTGCCCAGTTTTGCCAGCAAGAGATTTAGTGGAGATACCCATGCATTTTAAGAATGAGGGTTTTTGGGCGGATCCTGAGTTTTGGAAGGCGAGACCAGTCGAGCTACTGTTAGGAGCAAATATGGTGGTCAGAGCCATTAGGGCGATAATGCCAAATGAGGTGCAAGGCATTGCCATATATGAGAGCATGTTTGGGCTAGTCATTTTCGGGGCACAACCCTGTGAGAGAGATGAGGAGCAGGAAGTTGAGCAAAATTTTGTGGAGACTTATACTAGAGATGAAACAGGGCGTTTTATTGTGACAATTCCATTGAAAGAGACGGTGCAAGGTTTAGGCACTTCAAAGGCAATACGCCGGTTCAAAAGCATTGCGCAGGTTTATGTACTTGGAGCGAAAATTAGAGAAAAACTCAGAGCTGAGAGAGCAATACGTAGAATTCATGAGAGAGTATGAGAGATTAGGGCATATGAAGTGCGCTATACAACCACCAAGAGTGGACGAGCCAGTTTATTATATCCCACATCACTGTGTTACCAAAAAATTTCTGGTGGTTTTTGACGCTAGCTGCCAAACGAATCGTGGCATATCTCTGAATCAAGTGCAATGTTTACGCGAAATTGTCATGAGATTTAGGCGTCATAAGATTGCGATATGTGCAATTATCAAGAAGATGTTCCGACAAGTACGTGTTGCCGAAAGGCAATGAAATTTGCAAAGAATATTTTGGCGAGAGCATAGTGGTGAGCCATTACGAGAATAGTGTTTAACGGTTGTAACGTAGGGAATGACTTCCTCCGCTTATAATGCTGTGCGAGCTTTAATACAATCTGCTAGGGAGGCGAAAGATGAATACCCAAGAGCAGCGGACATCATAGAGAGTGACTTCTATATGATGACTGTGCTACAGGCGCACGATCTGAGCAAGAAGCAATAGTGCTCGCGAAAGAGACAGACACTGTCCTAAAAGGCGGCGGTTTCGAGCTGTGCAAATGGAAGTCGAACTCAAAAATACTACTCAGGGCAATGAGAGCGGAGAGAGAGGAAGAGATGTTATTCCCGAGAGAAGACGAGATGTCAGTGCTAGGGCTGAAATGGCTGTTAGAAGAAGACAAAAATTCACCCTTGTGGGTAAGACTCCTGCATTGCGAGAGAGCTAGTTTGTAATAAGCTCTGGTTGGCCGGAGTGGTTACGTAAATCAGAAATCAGTTAGCTAACATTTTTGAGCCGGAAAAACCAACTAAAGGGCTTAACGAGCTGGGAGCTTATCACGTGAAATCTTCACGCGAGTTTTTGCAAATATTTATACCGAGCAGGGGCAAGAGCATGGCGCTGATTGACTATGCGCGAAGTCTAGACAAGAGCATCAACATATTGAGCTACATCATCAGGTTTGTGCAAAGGGCAAGGCACAGAAAGAGGAGGCGCAGAACTCGGCACAACAACCGAGTAGTGCCAGCGCCAACAGTGGAAGAGAAATGTGAAGCAACGGAATTCCTGCTTAAGCAGGCGCAGGAGAGCGATTACAGACAAGTGATAGACAAACTAAGAGAGATTGGGCAGGTGCAAGAAGGGAGCAAAATTAGTGCGTTGAATCCAATAATGGACAGCAAGGGCCTATTGAGAGTGGGCGGGCGATTGGGGAGATCAGAAGAAGCCTATGAGATGATGCATCCGGTGACAGTGAAGGATGGTTCTCGAACAGCATGGCTGATAATGGACCACGCTCATCGTATGACTAAGCATGGTGCTGTGCAAGTGATGATGCAATTCATCAGACAAAAGTTTTGGATTCCAAAACTACGGAGCCAATTAAGAGCTTTTCTCCACAAGTGCGTGGTGTGCGCGCGCTATAATCATAGATTTGAGCACCAGCTGATGTCTGAATTGCCAGGCGATAGGGTGAAACTTGGTAAGCCTTTTCTACATACAGGTATTGATTGCGCAGGTCCTTTTAGAGCAAAGGGAGTGCAAAGAGCAGGAGAGCGAATGAGGGAGCGTAAGTGCTGGGTGGCTATATTTGTTTGCCTAAAAACAAAGGCCATTCATATTGACATTGTTCTTGATTTAACCTATATAGACTTTATTGCTTGTTATGAACGCTTTATTTGCAGAAGAGGGAGATATGAGCGAATATACAGTGACAATGGTACATCATTTGTAGGGGCGGCAAGGGAGCTGAGAAGAGCACGAGAGATCTGGCAAGTAAGAGATGTTTTTGAGCATTTGAGCAACAAGGGGACAGAATGGATATTCATGACGCCAGCAGCACCGCATCATGGCGGAATATATGAAGCTGCTGTGAAGTCAATGAGTACCACCTCACGCGCATTGCTGAGCAAAAGATTTTAACACAAGAGTAGTTATCTACCCTCCTAGTAGAGATCGAAGCAACTTTCAACTCAAGGTCTTTGACACCTTGAGTGATGATGCGGTAGATATTCAGGCCTTGACGCCAGGGCATTTTTTGATAGGGGAGCCATTGATCATTCCCTTACCATTCGTGAGGGAGCAGCATTCAAACATGAAAGGAGCAAGTTTATGGAAAGCACGTCAGAAAATGATTAAGCACTTCTGGAAGAGATGAAGAGAGGAATATTTTACGGCGCTGCAAGAGCGTAAAAAATTGCGCAGAGAACGAGAGCCAATGAGCCTGGATCAATTAGAGCTGATCTAGAGTGAACTTTTTCCACCAGCGCAATGGGCTTTGGGCACAATTAGTGAGCTAATAAGGAGCCGAGATGGTACAATACGCTCAGTCATTGTGCAGACGGTCACGAACCGTCTGACAAGGCCTTTTCAGAAGATATGTGTGCTTCCAATTGCACCGAGCGAATAGAGGGCGGCTTTATGAAAGCAAAGACAAGAGGTCCTTCGCTTACTCGCGGGGACTGTATCAAATGCAACCATGCGTTTGAGTTTTCGAACATAGCGAAAATAGGTTCAGCGAGTATTTTAAAGTTTAGTTCGTTTCTGACGATGGAGCTGTGCGGTTGTGCCAATGGGGCAGTGCGTGAGAGCACAAGGAGCAGTACAGTGCAATCTATGTGCAGGGAGCTGAGCCAGGAGAGCGGTGCGGAGCAGGGGATTTTAGAGCAGGAGCCTATACAGAGCCTATACACAGGAGCAAGTATGAGCGACAGGTATTCGAGAGCATAGTCACGTTTAGATTATATACGCTGACAATATTTATGTTCACATTGCATTATACATTATTAGGGCAACCAAAAAATGGCACTAAAAAATAGTTTTTCAGCGCTAAAAACGTGCCATAAAATCTTAAAAACTGGCAACTAAAATTGGCATTTAAAATGTTATTTAAAATAAATAGTTTTTAGTTAAAATTTATATTTTTATTCATTTTTTATTTGATTTTTTAAAACAAAAAAAAGGTACAATAATTCACTTTTACTCACATATTATCATTCAGTCGAGAAAACATTAAAACAAAAAACCACGAAAAAAGGCGTATAACTAAAAGAACATTACTTCAATAGTAAACATTTCAAAGCATAAAAATTTAATTAAAAAATTAAGTGAGGTTGTTATTGCAGTACACAACAAATATTTCCGCCAAATTATTGAACAGAAAACTGTGCCTGTTTTCACGGTATAGGCTCTTATACATTGAAAACGTTCGCTCTACATCTACGGACGTAATAGGCGCATATTTAATAGCCTGCGTTTCGGAAATAGTGTATGTGGCATTGTGACAAGGAGAATTAACTTTTTTCCTTCAATTTGGGCTGCAATTTTTTTTATTTCAATGAAACCTTTGTTTTTAGATAAAACTGATATAAGCTTCTCTTTAATCTCCGTACATTGCCCTTTATCAATTGCTTCCTCGACTTCTTTGATCAACTGTATTTGTGTTGTTTTTTAACATGCATGTACAAAGTAGCGTTCATAACTAAGATTGGCAAAAATTAGCTTTTATTAGCAGAATTAGCATTTATTACCAGAATTGGCAAAAATTTGCATTTATTGCAAATTTGGCAAAAATTGGCTCTAACATATATAGCCCAAATCATTCAAAAATGTCTAAAACATGTTTGTAATTGAATAACTTTGTCATATCTGTGTTTAAAAAAAACTTGCTCGTGCAATTTTTTGGTTGCCCTATACATTATATATATACAAAAACGTACCTATTTACACATACATATGCAGGTCCGTTCATGCATATGAGAGCAATTGGGCTAAACGCGCAAGAGCTTGTGCATATTCACTAATTGTATATACATATATACATGTATCGCATACATGCCGATTTATTGTTGAGCTACATAGGTATGTGCATAATTATAAGAGCAATAAAAAGTGGTTTTTCGTATGCTTTTCCACTTAAAACAATTGTGTTTTTATTTAAGTCGGATTGCAGTAAGTATTGCCATAGTTTCATTGTCGATTCGATACACTTGCAAAAAGTGGGCTGTATATATTAAATGCCACGTCCACTATTAACAAATATTCATAACTTAAGATCTGGTTGAGATTTAAGGACGAAATTTTGCGGGAAAGAACATGTAGACTTTATAAAGCTATCTAAAAAAAAATGGGATTCATCAAAAAAATGGGATCGGGGAAACACGCCCACTTTTGATATAACGAACTTTCAGGTCTAGAATTAAAAGTAGCCTACCTATGCTCGTATTGATGCCATCGGAATAAAAATTAGCAGCAATAAACATGGAGTCCATAATAGTTTGTATGCAGAATATGGAGATCATAATGCTACTGCAAAAATGAGTACTGGATTCTTATTAAAGATTGTTGAATGAAATTTCTCAGGAAGGTTACGGGTACTATCATTAAACACCACACAAAAAATGGGCATGTTATTTTTGCAACCATAACTTACGACCTATACAATATTTTGCACGAAATTTTATATTAGTACGTATATTGACCGTACACAGCCATGCACAAATGGGGTCGATCAGATAAAGGCCACGCCTCTCTCTATTATGATCAACTCAAGGTACCCCACCGAAAATTACCGTAGATATTCTCCTAATAATAATTTATGAAGAAAACATCCCCATTGTTGAACTCGCGCGCACAAGGAAGGTAAAGGGTATTTCTAAGTCTGTCTAACCCGACTTCAGACTTCTTTACTCGTTTTAATATATGCTTTATTTAATCTTCTCCTGCAGAATCAATTGCAGAATTGTTATTGTCAGACAGTCAGAGGTACTCCGTTAATGCACAAAAAGTAGTGCAAAATATCCACTACAGATCCAATGCCGCATATTAATTAATGCGAGATGACTTTGGTTTCAAAATGCCAGCTGTGAGAACACTACAACGCTGGGGACCAGTGAATATTGTTCACACTGGTATTGACCCAATTGTAATCGATAACCTCCAGAAGCAGGTAGCTACTATAACGGATACGGAACGACTCGTGGTTCTTCTATTAAATGAAATACAGATTCGTATAAATCTGTCATATAATAACCATTCCGATCAAATCGATGGGTTCGGAGATTGTGGAGGAAGTTGTAAACGAAAACAGTAAATGCCTTGTTGTCATGGTTAAAGGACTGGTTAAAAATACGTGGTCAGCTATTTTGCCACAGGATTCATTGAATTCGTTAACCTGAAGACAATCCTTCTATCAGTATTATATGCGACCAGGGTGTCTTGAACATAGGTCTAAAAAAGGAATTAAAAATTGTACAAGAAAAACCCCATTTTATATATAGAGAAATAAAAATATATTTCCTATGTGATTATTGCCATTTATTTAAATCAATAAGAAATACAATATTTAAATCTGATGCGCAAACTACTACTGGAATAGTTAGTACAAAAGTGCTGGAACGCATATACGAGTAGAAGGAGGATAAAATTAATTAATTTCAAATTAGGTCCAAAACTAATTAGTCGTCATTTACACCCAGCAAATTATGAAAAATGTTCGGCTAACAGTGCAAGTGTTGAGCAAAACAGTTGCAGCAGCAATTTAATTGTACGAAGACATGGAACTGTTTAAAGATAGTTACACAAAGAAATGTGTAAATGCAAATAGACTGTTTATATAAAAATCAAATGATGCTTTTGAGTTATTAAACAGGAATAATTTACCTTATAAAAATCCACTTCTTCAGATGAAGGATACGCCTTTCTTGGATTTTTAAATACTTGAAATAATTTTTTATACATTTTTGATTATAATAATTTTCAATTATGAAGTGGTTTATTATGCGTTAGAACACAATCTTGGTTGACCTACATTTTTCCATAGAAAATAAATGTTTATATGTATGCAGATTATTGCTTTATATACGGTTTTGTTTACAAAACTTTGTAAATCAATGTATAACAAGAACATATGCATTTAATACTAGATATTGAAGTTCATAAAATTTACTTCAAACATGAACATATCATATACTATGTAAATGCGGAGAATCAGTGTTCATAGATATGTATGAATGTATTCATGTGCTTACGAGTGGTTTAATTTTTAATAGAATGTGGTTATGTGTTTCAAGCTGATCTGACAAAGAAAAAAAAAAAAAACGTTTAAAACCTTGATTTTTTTGACTGTACCCTTAATCTAAAAATTTTTTAGATAAATTTTCTGATGGAATAGGCAACAGACGAACATATGAATATTAAAATATTAACACTAATTTTAGCAAAATAGATTTTTTGTGCATAATTATTCTTTCTTCGGATAGACTCAAAATCTGTTTGGTCACATGCTGCTAAACCGAAAATATGAAATATAAGATCGAAAGAGTAAATTGTGCTGATATTTGTCCATACTGAATATATTGACATACATATCCAAAATTTCATGACAAATTGAATTCTAATTCTGCTTCACTTTATATTTAAAGAAGCCACACCGCACATCATACAACAATAACTCCAATCGAGACATGAATGCGCTTTATTTTCATTTCATTTCATTCTTTTTATGGCACAATTCGCTACCTGACAAATGATCAAAAGACAAATATGTGCATACATATGTACATTCATATGCATGTATGGATGTATATGATTTGTCAAGATTCAATTTCATAATACTCCATCTTCTATAAAAGGCATGAAATAATTCTGCTCTAGTGTTGGTCCAGTAAAATGATATAATACTGGTTAATTTATGGAAGATAGTAAAATACTTTTACTACTATTTATAAAAATGATTATTAATATAAAAAAAATCCGTAAAACACAGCATTTTGCTATGGCTCGAATCCTAAAAGCCACAAAAATTATACACCAACCCGTGAACCATTGAGCTAAAGACACCCATACTATTTTTGTTGATTTTCGATTACATTAGAGAGTCAAAGTATTTGCTGGTCCAATTCTGAATTAACTAAAATTTCTATAATTCTGTACATAACATTCCCCAAAAAATAACTTTTAGTCTTCTTCTGGTGCAGCCTTGAAGATTTGCTGTGCAATTCGTTGGTGGCCTTTTTGGGCATAAAGAAATAAGTTAAATAAATATACATATGTATATTATTATTTACTAATTTTATACACCAATTTTTTCTCTTTTTTACTAATTTACAATATAAATTTTAAAAAATATTCCCATAATTAGTTATAGAAATATACATGCCTACATATGTACGTAAATGAAATTATTCAAATGCAAATAACAAATAAATAAAAATAACATTCGTACATTCATATCCATACACACATATGCATGCCGTAAACATGAAAGCAAGCATACAAACATTCGCATTGCCGAGCACACTTCGGGTTTTGGCTCCATAGGCAGCCACGGTTTTTTAACTCATTTCGCTGAGTGAAGAGAACTATGTATTGTCTTTATAGTATATTGTCTTTGCTCAAACGCAGCAATACTCGAATTGACAACGGTATGGTAAATACTCATATAAAATTAAATGCGGTGGCGATTATACCGCAACCACTTTTTAGACGAATATACTTAGAGTCATAAAAATAGGTACTCGTGCAGTTCTCTGACACATACAAGGAGGCAGCGCAAAATCTAAATAGTTCCGATTACAAGGATGGAGATACAAGGTAGTTAACTTTTTTGTTCCTCTTTGCAGGAGCATAAAAGTGGCGAATGACCAGCAAAAAACCCTTTTTTATTTCACCACTCTTGAGTTCAAACACAAAACATGCATTAAGCACAGTTCTACGGGTTTTAAGAGAGGGGAGACGAATATGTTTAAGGGAAGTTGAAAATTACGAGTTCCATGTAAAGGAACATAGGCAACACAATCAAAACCGCATTTGAATTGATTCAATAGCGTCAGAGTAACAGGCATATCTAGAACACCAACGCTTGCGTATTCTAATGATTTGTTAACTATAGTTGCAACGAGTTTACCAAAATTAAATTTTGGTCAAAGGTCACACCTAAGTCGCACATATGATCAAGAGATTTCAGAATGATTGAAATAAGGATGAGCAGATTGGGATGATCTGGAAAAACACATGTTTGCATTTCCTGTAGTTTAGTTGCATACAATTTATATTGCACCAAGAACATTTAAATCATCTTGAAGCAACTGCGATTCATTAGGTTATTAAATGAATGTAAAATGTTTACATCATCAGCCAACATCAGAATGTTGCAATAGGATACAAGCGAAGGAAGGTCGTTTATAAAAATTGAAAATAGTAAAGGATCAAGGTGGCTACTTTGCGGCATGCCAGAAGACGCCGAAAATTCATCAGATAACAGTCCTTTAAATAACACCTTTTGGGTACGCTGGGACAAATATGATGTTACCCGTTTTAAAAGTAATGGTGCGAAACCAGACGTAGAGAGTTTAAGGGTGAGAAGTCTATGGTTTACTCCATCAAATCCCTTTGGATTAAATTGAATTTAAATAATTTGGGGAATATTTAGAAAAGTACTGATGTTCTTTTACTATCATATGTCATCATTTTCGTTCAACTTGTTATTAAACATATGGTTTAGACCCCGCTCACTATTTCACTTTACCAGATTATACTTAGGATGCTATGCTGAAACATGCGAGCTATTAACAGATATTGATATGCTAATGTTTGTAGAGCGAGGTATTCGGAGGTCTTAGTCAGTGTAGTAAACGGTATGCTAAGGCGAACAACAAGTGCATGCACAATTATGATGCTGCTCAACCATCAAAGTACTTGATGTACTTCCACGTAAATAATCAATATGATTACGCATTTTCTCAATATCTATCCTATAGTGAATTTAATTGGGTTGAAGATTTAGAAAATTTCAAAGTTGAGGATATATCTGATGATTCAGATATAGGGTATATCCTTGAAATAGACTTAGAATATCCAAAGCTTTGGGTCTCATGAAAGATGAGAGCAATGGTTGCATAATGACTGATTTTGATGGTCCCAGATAAAAAATGTATGCAAAACGGCTAGAGTGTAAAAGTGTGACCAAAAAGTGTAAGGAAGTGAAAAGGCATGTAATCAAAAATACAATAATATTTAATGACTATGTTGATTGTATTAAGAATAATACTAATAAAGTAATTGAAAACAATTTATTTCTGTCACAGAAACATAAAGTTAACAGCATCACTCAAACTAAGGTCGCTTTGAATCCATATGATAACAAGCGATTTTTAATATCTGATACTAAACACACTTTAGAATTATGAATATAGATTAAAGAATAGTATATTGAAACATAAATGATTTCATGATTTTAGGGTATCCTCCATTTGTTGTAACTAACTAGTTCACCACACGACAAGTAAATATATGCCACCACACAATCTATGCTTTAAGCTAATCTAGAACCTTCTCGAAACTTCTTTCGAAGTGTGGAGAATTTTCTAGACTGTTCTAGTTCACTCACGAAAGGTACATAAGCCTCCACACAATTAAAGTCGACACGGTTGAACAGTGATCGTAACAGTGTGTACATCGTGAATTTCAATAGTAACAGTAACAGTATTAAGAAAAGTGATTAAATGAATAATTAAATAAAGTGAAAAATTGTATAAAAGTAAACTTTAAGCCAAAGATTAACTGTGCAAACTGCAATAATTAAATAAACTTACTTTAATTTATCCAAGCGATTGGTTGATTACTACATAATCTATTGGTACGAATTCGGTTATTGAAAAAATAGGATTGTGTATCAGTAATAAACAATGCTTAAATATGAAAAACTGAAACTGAAAACTGAAACTGAACAGGAGCAGCACAGAAGAAGCTTAAGCGATAAAACTTGCTAACACAAGGGCTTAAAGCGGAGGTGCAGATGCGGTTAAGAAGCAATTTAGAGGAGCAGGGTATAGATAACGATGAGCATGAATTTCAAATTTGAAGAGCCAACGACATCTCAACAGGAAAAAATATTGCATGGAACTAATCCAGGTAACTTTGACATGAACTCACATATCGGGGCAATACAGTTGCTGTTACAACAACGCTGAGAAGACGAAGCAGCGCTTACATCAGAGTGAAACACGACTTACTCAACTAATGGAAAAATAACTCATAACAGATGAAGAAAATTTCCGAGATGGTAGACAGGAAGGTTTGTGAAGTTGAGACACAGCAGGAATCGTACGAAAAATCTGTAGAACAAAAATTCATTCTGAACAAACAAAAGCTGAACGAATTTAAATACCAAATAAAATAAACAATCCCCTTACTACAGGAAGGTTCATTGCCTATCCCAGATTTATCCTGAAGTATCCGACCTATGATGGAACCACCACATTTAGCGTTTTCAGAATGCAGTTTGAGACTACCGCTTGTACAAATGGTTGGAGTACTCGCGAGAAAGTGTCGGCATTCACCGTGGCATTAACTATTCTCTACAACAATTTGCGGCTGAAGTGGAACGGTTGTCCCCATTTTTCCTATCCAGATGAGATTCCTGTGAGATGTATGATGACACCTTCGTATGCAGCATTATCGACGTGGAGATAAAGCATGCAGCAATAACAAATGCGAAAGCTAAATATATGAATACAGTAGCAAGTGCATTTGAACATTAGATTCAGCAGCCTTGTTGTGGTAGAAAGCGGACAAAGTTGCACGGGCATATGCTTTACCTGCGGTCCAAACGTTTTACATCATGCTCGCCTGAAAGACCGCCACAGCAAGTCAGATTCTAAAATAAAGAATTGGGAAATGTTATTCAGCCGTCGGCAAAGTAAATGGAGGGTGAGGATCTGCCTCCCACAACATGTAGCCCTACAATCACTATATCTTAGGTTACGTTAGACTGGTCGGCCGTGAAGTCCACACATAGACCTGCAATGTCCTTTGCGGTGCTATAGTATGAATCATTGAAAATCGAGACGCTCTTAGCAAATCTTAAGAGAGAAATTATCGATAGTTGTGCGTCCTCTTCTAGTTCTTCATACCAGGGGGCTCCCAGATGTGATAAGCGCGTTTTAGATATTGACGGGCATAGGCATAGTAGATGTTCCAGAGTTTCTCTTGGGCCGTGCTCCCCACATTTCCTGCATTCATTGCTGTTTATGAGTCCCATCCTTTTAGCGTATACCGCCATTCGATAGTGACCTGTGAATATTCGTACTACTGTTCTGCAATCCTTTCTTGGTAGTGCCATTATTGACTTGGTCTGAGTGCAGTACGGTTTGCACAGAGCTTTCCGATCTCACATGTGGCAGTACTCCACCGTCCTTTCACCTTTCTCATCATGTCATCTTCAATACGTTTATTGATCATTCTTAAAGGTATTAGTGCGTTATTTACTTGCTCGTTTGGTAGTAAGATTCCGCTTTTTGAAATGGCATCCGCTCATTTCTCATTTCCTTATATGTTCTTATGCCCGACACCCAGTAGATATATAGCTTCCGATTGGTGACCAGTCTATTCATTGCTGCCATGCATTCCAAAGCATTTCTGGAAGATCCGCAGCATGAAGTAATGCTTTGATCGCAGCCTGGCTGTCTATGCAGAAGTTTATTATGGAGTTCGAAGTTTCAGCTATGCAGGCGAGCTCTGCGGCTTTCCATGCTGAAAAAACTTCCGCTTGAAAAATGCTGAAGTAGTTTGGTAGTCTGAACGACTGTTTGATATCTAGTTCGTGGCAGTAGACACCTGTTCCAACACAGTCCTCCATCTTCGAGCCGTCCGTGAATAGTTTTGCATTTAGCATTCATGCCTCTATGCCATCCTCTTTCTTAATAGTTGTTTTTATATGTTTCCGCAGGCTAAGAATAGGAGTCACATACTCAGTGTTGACCGTTAGACTTCGATATACAGAGGTATAACCGGGCGGGAGAGAGAATTGTTTCGTAGCTAGCAACCTTCCCGCAGATTTTGCCGCAAGCCTTTGCGCAAAGAGCTCGATTGCGGGTAAATTGAGAAAGGTGTTAAGAGCAGCCGTAGGTGTTGTCCTTAAGGCCCCGTCACACACAGTGCCGCAAGTCTTTAGACTCTTTCGATAGGTATGCAATAAGTTTTCTTCATAACAGCATTCCACCACTCCAAAATACCGTAGAGTAAAATATGGCTTGCTATGGGTGTATAGCACCACTGCATAAGAAAAGGAGAGAGGTATATCCAAGCATTTTTTACAAGCATATATAGCGTTGGTAGCTTTCTTTACACTTTCCTCCACATTGAGCTTCCATGAAAGCTTACTATCTACTATTATCCCTAAGAATTTGGTGTGGCTTTTTAGCGTGAGTACCCTACTGTTCAGTTTTGGTGGTCTCCACGGGGGGATTTTATACCTTCTACTGAAAAGTATCAGGTCCGTTTTTTCCGCATTGACACTTAGGCCTGCTTCTGTCGCCAAGCTGTATATGGCTTTTCGAGTGTCGGTCATTAGGTCACTGAGAGTCGAGAAGCATTTCACTGTTATAACTATGGCTATATCAACAGCATATGCCACCAGTTTTGGAGATATACCGTCAAACTTTTCCAATATTTTGTTTACAACGAGCGACCATAGTAGTGGAGATAGGACCCCTCCTTGTAGAGTCCCTCTGCACGTCTCCTTTATCGATTGGGATCCGTTTCACTTCTGCCCTTTTCCTTCTGCCGCTCAAGAGGTTTCGAATCCATAGAAAAGCCGAATAATTAATGTTTGTAGTTCTAATACCATCTAAGATGGCATCAGTTGATACATTGTTGAAATGACCAGCTATGTCGAGGAATACTCCTAGGGAGTATTTTTTATACTCCCTTTCAACATTTACGATTAGTTAGTGTAGAGCTGTCTCCGTTGACCTGCCATTGGTGTATGCATGCTATTCCTTTGAGATACCATCTGGACCTATAGAGTTCCTCATGTCGGCATCAAGTTTTTTTCAAGATTTTTTAAGAGAAATGACGTTAAACTAAGTGGTCGGTAGTCCTTTGAGTAGAGATGATTGATTTTACCTGCCTCCGATATAAATCGCTTCTCTCCAACTTACCGAAACATAGTTATACATTAAGCATCCTTTGTATATTTGCCTACGCCAGGGTGTTACAAGAGCAGAGCCTTTTGCAGCATGGCTGGGAATATTCCGTCAGGCCTTAGTGACTTGTAGGGGTAAATGAGTTTATTGCCCATTGAATCCCTTCCGTTGTAATCAAGTCCCCTGTAAAGTTTCCACCTCGGATCTTGGGGTTCGAGATTACTTGTATCTTTAAATCCAGGAAAGTGCGCACTAAAGAGCGCCTGAAGCGATTCCTGACAACTAGAAATTTATTCGTTGTTATCTTTACGGATATGACTCGGCATTGGTATGGGATGCTTTGCTAGCATCTTCCTTAGTATAGCCGTCTCACCCGATCGATATTGTCACGAAGTAAGTACTTTTGAATATTCGCACTTCTTTCTTGTATATTCGTAGCGTATCTTTATATTTACCCCAGCATTCTTTAGTAGCGTTGGATGTACAGGCGCATCACATTCAATAATCAGAAGGAATCTCGTAAGATTGCGTACTGCAACTGGATATGATGCAACAGTACTTGGAAAAGTTACGCGAAAAATCATTATCGGGCCACAACAGTGACGCACGAGTTTGTAGATGCAAATAGGAAAATGGTTCTCAATGTTGGATTTACAAACCACAGGCAAGTGGCAGTAGACAAAGAAGACAAGGACTGCATTCCGTGCCGGTGATGGACTATGCCAATTTTTGGTGATGCCATTCCAACTGTGTGATGTTCCAGCTATATTGGAACGCCTAATGGAACATGCCCTAAAGGGTCTCCACTGGAAGACGTGTCTGGTGTACATAGATGACATCATCGTTATGGGCAAGGATTTCGAGGACCACTTTAAGAATGTGGGAAGTGTTGATGGGATTAGGAGCTTCAGGGTTGAAGCTTAGCCCAAAGAAATGCCCATTATTCAAGAGAGAAGTCTTGCACATAAAGTCACACCTGGAGTACACACAGATCCAGATAAAATAGACTCAGTAAGGGAGTGGGCCAAGTCCAACTTATCTGCATGAGCTACCCAGCTTTTTGGGTCTTTGCACATATTACAGACGTTTACGTTACAGCCATGCAGTTATGTAACGCTCGTTAATAAGTATTTGTATGGACAAAAGTTCTTGTTCGGATCACCGTGCTCTGCGCTCGCTATTATAGTTTAAAAAATTCTGAAGGACAGCTGGCGAGATGGATTGAGGGACTAAAAAGCTATGATTTCATAATGGAAAACCCACATAGAACTTTATTGTGGTGCACAAGGCAATAATAAGCGAAATTCGCAAGGAATACCATAGTGGGCCAAACGGAGGACATTTGGGAATAACTAAAAGAGTCGAGAAAGTTTAAACTCGCGTTTATTGGGTTGGTTGTCAGCATCAGTCGTTGACTGGAACAGTGCTTGTGAAAAGTGCACAGGGACCCAAGCCTTCGCTTTCAGGGGGAAATACATTTATAAAACGTGGGAGCGCCATTTAAGCACATTGCAATGGACATAGCACGTCCGTTTCCAATGAGTGATCCCGGAAACAAGTATGTTCTTTTCGTAATTGACTATTATAGGAAATGGCCAGAAGTACATCCCATTTCCGATCAAGTGGCTAAGACCATTGCAGATACATTTATCGATAATTGGGTCTGCAGATTTGGAGCTCCCCTTGAGTTGCAGTCGGATCAAGGCAGAAATTTAGATTCAGCGATATACAGGGAAATGAGTGGATTGATACGCAAAACTCGAACAACCCATTTACACCCGCAATCCGACGGAATGGTGGAAAGATTTGATCGTACGCTTGAGGAACACCTAAGGAAAGTTGTGGAGAGGAATCAGAAAGATTGGGACCAACGTGTACCCCTTTTCCTAATGGTATCTGCAACTCACGATAGAACATCTACAACAACAGCTAAAGCTATTTTCGGTTCTGATATAAGATTACCTGCAGATCTTAAATTCGGTGCCTACTCATCTACAGAAGCTTCATGTAGCAGTTAATTAAGCTGAAAAATCAGAAATCATACACTACTGATGATTGATGAAATGAGAGACAAATATGATGAACGAGCAAACACCAAGGGATTTCAGGAAGGGCAACTAGTTATGGTTCAGAAATCGCATAAAACTCATGAGTGATAAAATGAAAGTTATGCTTCATAATTTGCTAAGGAAACGGGAATTATCGGAAAAACTGCAAACATACTGGGAAGGTCCGTACAAGGTGATATAGCAGATGAACGATGTTGTATACCCCACTAAGTTGGGGAGAAATATCAGGAGAAGATAGCTCCTTATAAAGGTGGTCGCCACGAACAAGTGAAACATAAATGATTGCATACTTTTACGGATTCCTCTATTCGTTATAGTTCACCACACGGGAGAGATGTATATAAGCCAAAACAATCCATGAGTAAAAGCATACTCTAGAACAGAGATTCTCAACCACTGTGCCGCGACACTTTTGTATGCCGCCAAATTCGTAAAGTTGCAGCCAAATTTTAGAAATGTATATAATAAAAATTAGATTGCTCATTTTTATAACGAGTAAAGTTTAAATTAAAGATAAGTACTTATATATATGAATATGTTAAAATTATTCATTTATATAATTTAAAAAGAAAATGTAGAATTTTTTTTAAAGAAATAGGTATTTAAATCTATAAAAAAATTTTAATGACTGACTAAATCTACAGTGAAATTTTGGCCCACACTACAGGTGACAGAGCCCCAACTGAACTATACCCACACACACATCACGAATAATAGACCCGAACAAGTGCATCAAAGAAACGACCACACTACAAACCGAGCAACTGCGTTGGAAACGTAACGAAAAACTGCTTACATTGTAACCAATCAGCGCAGCAGTGGCGGGAGCACAGTCTAACCAGCAGCGTATTATACCAGTTGGAATAATTAATACTGAACTAGGATTACAACAAATGCAACCACATGCCTAGCCAACGTTCTTACCAACCAGCGCTACGCTTGCGAAGCGATAAGACACAGCGATGAATAATGCAACAAATACATGCACGAACTCAAGCGGTGGAATTTCCCGAGTACACTCGCTCGGTAAATTTTACACTAACAACACGCAGACACGTGAGCAAATCTCAAGAGGGACTAAGACAGAGCGACCACCAAGCCAACCGTCAACGAGTACATAGCAGAAGGAGGAAAAGAGAATCAACCTTCTAGCGCAAATTTAAATTGCAATATTTAAATTTAATAACAAAAACAACACAGGAACCGAATACGACTTCGGACAGCGCTGCTTGCAGCCAATAATACTGCAGGCAAACCAGAAACCGCTGGAGTGAGGTGGCTGACAGACAGTAGTTGAAGGTGGCCCAAAGGCAAAATGCTACAACAACAACAAACCTGGCCACAACAATAACAAGCGAGGCGATTAGCAGAAAGCGAGGCCGGCCAACGGAAGTGAAATCACACAACGGTGGCCCGCCAACAACAACATGCACCAGCCGCTGTGACCAATTGGGCTATATAAGCATGGGGCCCAAACAGCACTCTCTTCTTCAGGGAATAACTTCTGCGCTGACAACAGCCTTCACGAGAACCATACGCCGTCGAGACTTAGTAAAAACATCAGGTTTTCAATCGGTTTCTTACTAAGTCCAGCACATAGCAACTCAGAGGGAACATCAGGTTTTCAATCGGTTTCTTACTGGGGTGCCTATGTTGCTGAGACGCATACGTTACTAAGCCAAACACGATACAGAGCCTTCGAAACTTAGTGAGAATATCAGATTTTCAATCGGTTTCTCACTAAGTCACGTACACAACCAGGACATAGCAACTCAGTAGGTAGGTAGGGTAGGTAGGAGTGACAGCCTTTGTCGCAAAAAGCACACTTAAGCACATAGAATGGCTCGTTGTGGTACCACACTAAGACGACGCGACTCCCCCGTCTAGAATTTTGGGAACCACAGTGATTCCGAAATGAACCTGGCTATGTCCTTAATGTTGATGGAAGATAGTTCGGTTAAGGAAGTGAAGAAAGGTGAGCCTAGGAATTTTAATCTTCGCCTGGCCAGAGCTGGGCACTGACACATGAGATGAAGTACTGTTTCTTCCTCCTCCTCAGAGCCACAGCTGCGATAGAAGTCATTATGGGGCAGTGTTCGTCTTTCAGCATGTTTCCCGATCAGACAGTGTCCCGTGAGCAAATTTATTATAGTGCCGATGGAGTTCCTGCTAATATTGAGTAGCTGACTAGTACGCCTAATGTCGATAGTGCTCCAGGTTTGTCTGGCAACACTACAGGTATGTTCCTTTACCCAGGCTTTTTTCGCTGACTCAAGGTAGTCATGTTTTATGGCCCATTTGATCGTGGCCAGTCTGACACCTACATCAAAGGAGGGGGAGATGTCAGGGAGCAGCATACCTATTTTGGCCAATTCATCGGCCTCGCAGTTTCCGAGAATATCGCTATGTCCAGGCACCCAGCATATCTGAACTTGTGAGTTACCTACTGAGACGACGTTCAGGGAGGAGCGGCAATCGAGTACAACGGGTGACTGTCCGTGAATATGCGTATCATCACATCGCATACTTCATTGCGAATAAGCCACTTGGACGCTTGGAATATTGACATTACTTCCGCCTGAAAGACGCTGCAATGGTCAGGGAGACGATAGGAGAGCTTGATGCCAAGTTTTCTGGAGAAGATGCCGCAACCGACCTTATTCTCCAGTTTGGAGCCATCCCTATATATGTCAATGGAACTGCCAGTGACACTAAATTGTTGGACCTTTCCTCTATACTAGGAATGTAGGTGTCGAACCCGTGGTTTAGATTAGGTGTAGAGCACGTATAGTCAACGTCCGTCTGTACGGGCGTGTCCTGCATCAGAATATTGGCGTGGCCCAGGTTCAGCCTAGTCCAGCGCGATATGGCATTGAGTCTGGTTGCCGAGCATTTTGCTTGTTGCCTGACCAGAAGCCTAGTGGGCAACCAATGTAGGAATGCAAATAGAGCTTTGGTAGAGGTGGTACGCAGAGCCCCTGTTATCAGAACCACTGCTGTTCTTCTAACCATGTCAAGAGGTTTTAGGTTCACCGCCTTGTCAGTTGCGGGCCAGCAGAAGACAGCGCCGTAGAGAAAGTACGGCTCAACCACCGCCGCATAGAGCCAGGACATGGTTCGAGGTTGGACGCCCCATGTTGTTCCCATGGATCTCTTGCAACAGTACAGAGCACACGGGGCTTTCCGTACCCTCTCCGCCAAATTTGCTTTCCAATGGAGCTTAGGGTCCAGGATCAGACCTAGATACTTGACGCTATTGCTTAGGCTAAGCGTATTCCCATTAAGTTTGGGTAAGTCAAAACTTGGTATTTCGTACTTCCTGGTGAAGAGCATAACCTCAGTTTTGGAAGGATTGACATCTAGGCCAACTTCAAGACACCATTGGGACAAAATGCTAAGAGTGCAGCTTAGCTTTGCTGATAGTGTTGACAGATATTTACCGGAAACAGAAATAGCAATGTCGTCCGCATAAGCTACAGTGTTGTCTGATCTAATCTCCCAAGTAGTGTGTTCACCGTCAGATTCCATATGAGGGGTGAGAGCACACAGCCTTGTGGAGTACCTCTCTTGACAGTCCTTTTAGCATGTACGTATCCTATTGAGGAGCTAATGACGCGTGTTTTCAGTAGCTGTTCGATGAACCTAACATAGCTGGGGTCCAGGTTCAGGCTTACTAAGAATTTAGTAATGGCGGAGGGACAAATATTGTTGAATGCCCCCTCTATATCGAGAAATACTGCAAGAGTATATTCTTTGTTGGCAAGAGATTTCTCTACTTGCTCAATGAGCACGTGAAGCGCTGTTTCCACAGACTTGCCTTTAGTATAGGCATGTTGTGATTTGGAAAGGCACTTGGAATTAATAGAGCTCCTGATTTGTATATCAAGGACTCTTTCCAGTGTTTTCAAAAGAAAGGAGGACAAACTAATTGGTCTATAGTCCTTAGGCTTGGAGTGGGTCGACTTTCCCGCTTTAGGGATGAAAACTACTCGAGCTTCTCTCCAGATTTTGGGAATGTACGACCATCTTAGGCATGCATTATAAATATGCAGTAGCCAAGGCGCAACCGCACTTGCAGTGTGCTGAATGTCCGCGGGAATGATACCATCAGGCCCGGGAGATTTAAAAGGCTTAAAGCTGTTGATGGCCCACTGAATATGCGTGTTGGTCATTTGGAATTGGGTTGAGTGACTTAAGTAGTGGTTGGTGTTAAGAGACCTGCAATCCACAAAGATTTCATTCCCCGGAAAGTGTGTTTCTATTAGGGCGTCTAGAGTGTCGGTTTCAGAGTCAGTCCAGGTACCGTCCGATCTCTGAATACATTCCAGAGCCCGAGGGGTGGTATTGAGAATCCTCCGGAGTCTACTTGTCTCGCCAAGACGCTCGTTTGGATCTCCTAACCATATACTTGAGTTCCCTTTGTTTGTCTTTGAAAGGGAGCCAGTCATTTGTAGCTTTGGCTCTGTTGAAGAGCTTGCGGCATTCTTTTCGTAGCTCAGCAATTTCCGAATTCCACCAAGGGGGTTTTGGTTTTGCTCTTGGCTTCGGGAAGTTGCAGGCTGATTTGGCAGCAGAGTTAAATAGTGCTGTAATGGTTTCAACCGCTTAATCTATTTCGAGGTGATTGTTGATAATGGGAGGAGTCGACTGCAGGCCCGACTCCATAATGGTCTGGAATTTTGTCCAGTCAGTTCTTTTCCTGTGAGTGTGCATTTTGCGCTCTGCCGTATCTAACGTATCAGAGATCGCAATTCTAAAACAGATGTACCAATGGTCCGAGAAGGAGCATTCCTGCAAGACGCGCCAGCTCGAAATAAGGTGAGACGAGTGATTATTGCCAAGGGTGAGATCGAGAACCTCCCTCCCTCTTATTTGAAGTAATGAAGGTTGGCAATGACTAGGTCGTTAGTAAGGATGAAATCAAAGAGTAACTCACCCCGCTCGTTGGTATCCGTGCTGCCCCACACCTCGTGATGGGCATTGGCATCGGCCCCGATGAATACCGGGATGCGCTTTCTATTAGCCTCCGCTACCAGCAGCCTTAAAGCATCCGGAGGCGGCGTCAGCCCGTGGTCGTGCGCCATGTAGCTGCTAACGATCCATGTAGCCATGGTGTTGGTGGAAATAACCATGGCTACATTATCCTTGTCGCTGAACCTGTGAAGAGGAAGAGCGTTAATATTGTTCTTAACAAGAATACAGGCTCTGGGTTTACCTCGATCCTGCACGAATACTGTGCGGTATCCGCTTATAGTGAGTCCGCGAACCTGATCATTTACGACCCAAGGTTCTTGGACCAGTATGAGTTTCTCTCCTTTTTGAGTCAGGTGGAGGATCAGGGCTGCCGAGGCAGCCATGGAATGGTGACGGCTAATCTGTAATACCCTCACCATTCACGGAGGTGGCCATCATCGTCACGCTGGCTGCCCCCTCTTCTGACAGAGGAGAATCACCAACGTCGTCGATATTAGTTATCGGACGTCCGCAGAAACTGCCTACCGATTCTGAGGCCGAAGCGTAACTCTCCCCATCATCGAAGGTGAGATCCGGTTCGGCCAGAATGGGGGCATGTATGCTCCCTGGTTGTCGCTCCTATAGACCTTGAGTGAGATCGAACTAAAGCCATAGTTGATCTCTCCCTTTTTGGCATTAATAGGGGCTAGAGAGTCCTCATTAAGAATAATGATGATCTCTCGAGAGTTGCCTTTGGGCTCGCTTATTTTTGCGACCTTCCAGTCATCCGTGGGGAGGTCGTGGTTGCTGAGCCTAAGCAACTCCAGAATTTCTTCCGGCGAGGAGTGCTCTGCCGGAAGCCAGGCCCTAGAACGCGGGCGGTTCGGGATCTGGTCTCTGGGAACAGCGAAAAGCTTGGCCCCCGGCCAGATTTCGCCAACCATTGAGATGGCCATGCGCTCATCTGAGCACGCGATGAGCTTCACGTGCCCCTGATACCATCCCGCGTCCCGGCATACAGGTGATGGGCCAGGATTGGCCCTCAGGATGTCCCTGTAGATCCTGAAAAGGGCCTTCTCCACCATTTTCCAGTTCGCTGGGGAAATGGTACCGTCACTGTTTCCAGTGCCAACAATTGCCCAGATGAGGCCCTCTTTGTCTACCTCATTAAATGGCCGAGTCAGTCTCGGCTTGGAAGCCAGTCGTGGGCGCTTAGTTTCCCGCACGCCGGATTGAGGGGACCGTTGTCGCAGCACCAACATTTTGGTGGGCCCATGCAAGCGCTCCCTTGTCTTTATCAGACAGTGAAGCGCGGTCGGCAGATTCCAACCTTTGCAGAATCCTGAAGGCGGACCTCCGGGTTCTGTACTCCCGTGTAGACGCATTCACATGCGTGCGAGCACCTGAAGGGAGATTGGTGCTGGGGCCCGTGCTCTAGGATTTTGGCTTATTTGCCGAAGCACTCCCTGTACCAGTCCGAGGAACGGACGGAGGGGCGACCCTAGCACCCGGCCTAGCTGCGCTAGTATTGGGGTGGTCCGAAGCAGGGTTTTTATGACCCTGTGAGGATGCGCTTGTGGCTGGGAGCGGGGCTGGCGTTTTGGCCGTAGCACCCGACGACATCCTTGGTCTCGCGACAAATGTCCAAGACGAAGTTGTTGATGCGCTTAAGGCTGTTTTTTGCCTAACTAAGCTCGTTGTTGGGTTTGGCTCCCCTTATGGGTTGGCCGCTGGTTTTTTGTTGGATTTTTTTAAGAAGGTGTCCATGCAAAAAGGGTCCCCACTCAAAGCCGCTATCTCAGTACGAATATGTAGTCACCTTATTGGTCCCATGGTTATCTGTGCAAATGCAGGGAGGCCATGCGAGGGTTGGCACAAGTCCTTATGGGTGCGAGTGCTCAGAGCCAGACCAGTGCTAATTGGGAGCTAGTCTCAACCAAACCTACATCGTCAACCAAATGACGACGTACATCGAACGTACTTTGAGGCCTGCCAACGGAGACGGATGTGACCTTAAACTGGAGCCGTTCGCACTGGGTTTCACCCCAGTGGTAAATGGTCCAGAAGCCATACACGCCAGCCCAGGAGCAATCAAATAAAAAGATTGTTGGGGGGTAGTCCGTGGACGAATAGGGTCGTGCCGTCTGACATCAGATGCTCTCCACAGGGAGGTTGCACCGGATGCCGGAGGGGGGGGGATATAGACCATTTAGCGCTATCCAGAGTGCACCACGAGGAGGCGATCTACGCTACACTCCTAGCAACTCAGTAAGAACATCAGGTTTTCAATCGGTTTCTTACTGGGGTAACTGTGCCACTGAGACATACACTTGCCAAGACATAGAGACTGAAAGCAAGTACGCGTTAGACGTAACCTTATTTTCGTAGAAATATATTTAATTAAGTAGACCTGTACGGACTAGCGACAGTCCACAATTTATTTTAGAAATTCAAATAAAATATGTGAAAACAAATAAAACTCTTTCAATTTACAAATTTTTCTGTACACGACCACTGGAGCCGCTGAGCTTACCCCAGCTATAGAAAAGAGTCGTTACAATATGGACCGCTTAGTTAAGACAAGGTGTTTGTATCGGCTTATAATTTAGCGCCTCAAACAGAAGAGCTGCCAAAACCATTTTGTTGTCTATTGTCAACGAGAAAAATAGTACACCTAGTATTAACCGCTGTAATTATAAAATAGCTTTAATTATATAAAATGTTGTAACCTAAATAATCATATATGTATATAGTATATTATCGTGTATTAATTAATACGTACACAATTAAAGTTAAATTACCAACGCTTGCTCGGAATTTGCCATTTTAAATTTTTCCTGTTCCTCTATTAAATTTGTTTACAAATGTGCATGTTCAAGCATTTTAATTGTCAAATGCAGTTAATGACAATTTTTTGAAATTTGGATTTACATCTAGAATGGAAAATGACATGGTTGTTCCCGAGTGTGTGGTATGTGATTGTAAATTATCAAATAGTGTTAGGGTTCCGAGGAAGCTCCAACGTCCTTCGTTTTCAACAGAAGATAAAAGCTACTTTCAAGTCTTTATTTTAAAAATCAAAGCAAGTAAAGGTTTTTGAAAAACAAATCGGTGTGTCCGCAAAAGTTCAAATAGCTTCTTATGAAATAGCTGAATTGATTGCAGTTAAATTAAAACCTCACAATTTGGCTGAAGAAATTACATCATTGGTGGATCAACAGATATTGATATTTGTAAAATACCACTTTTGAATGACACAATCCATAGCAGAATCAAAGATATGTCGCAAAATATTGAACAAAATACTGCAAAAACTCTTGCAAATTCAAATTTTGCTCTACAATCTACTAATCTCTCTACTAATCGATGAAACAACATACGAGTATATATTGTTACGAAATTGTCCTCTTGGTAATTTACTATGTTACAAAATTGCCCTCCTGACAATTTCTCTAACTCTCTGTACTCGGACTCGTACCACTGGATTGTGTAGTAATCAAACAATCGCTGGTTAAATTAAAATAATTAGCTTTATTTAACTATTGCAATTAACACATTTAATACTAGGCTTAAAGTTTACTTAGTTATTACTTGGAATTTATTTCACAAACCATTAGTCACTTTATTTAAGAAGTAATTTCATCACTTTACACAATTACAAATACTGCTAATACTGCTGCTTCGATTAAAATGCTAGATGTACACACTGTTACGGTCTCTGATATACTGCATTTGATTTTGCACAGTCTTGTGCTTTTATAGTTTCGAATGGTTGAGGTAGAAACTTCCACGCTATTCTCGTAATTTCTAGAAGTTTCTATCCACTTCGACAGAAGTCGAGAATATTCCTTTTGATATTACCGACAGATGGTTCCTGAATAAGCTTATTTCAGATGGGATCCTAAAAGTATGCAATCACATTTCACTGATATGCAATCACGTTTCACTGCCCTCCGCTTAATCTTGTTCGTCCCGAACAAGGATAGTACTGCAACCTTTATAAGGAGATAGCATCTCTAAATGAATGACTTTCATTTTGCTCTTGACATTTCTCGCGAACTGGATGCGGTATACTACATCGTTGATCCGCTTTATCACCTTATAAGGTCCTTCCCAGTGTGTTTGCAGTTTTGGCGATAATCCCTTTTTCCTTTGCGGATTATGAAGCATAACTAGCTGCCCTTCCTGAAATCCCTTAGAGTTTGCTCGTACATCATATCTGGCTTTTATTTTATCACTCATCAGTTGTGTGTGATTTCTTCTGTTTCCATGAATTTCATTATGTTCTCGTTTTTCGGGTATACAACTACTGCATGGAAGCACTGTCGATGACTTTTTAGTCCATTCTTTCGCCAGATCGTCAGGTACCTTTTTATTAGCTCGTGTCTTGCTTTTCATGTCTCGCGGTTGCCTCTCACAGTTTACAATTGCTGAAATTCTCTGGCAATTTCCAATTACCTTCATTTTCGCTATGGTTTTAACGGTATTTGAAATATTCACCACTTTTTCTGGTACGATTCGGCTCCTGTGCTTCCCAACATCTCCGCCCATTTTGGTCCGTATAACTGCCTCTAACTTGGTTGCTATTTTTGTCTGCCGTGATATAATGGCTTGTTTAACACTTCTATACTTATCCTCACCCATGAATAACGGTATTTCGGTGTTCGCATATTTTAGCACTCGGCTTTTGAAATCTAGTGTGAATCCATTCCGAATCATGAAATCCACACCTAAGATTACTTCAGTCACAATATCCGCAACTATGAACTCGTGCTTCACTGTTGTGGTGCCGATAGTGATTTTCCGGGTAACTTTTCCAAGTACCGGTGCATCATCTCCAGTTGCCGTACGCAATCTTATTCCCTGATTCCTGCCGTGTCTCAATTTCACAAACCTTCCTGTCTACCATCTCGGACATTTCTTTCATCTGCTGTGAATTCTGTTCCACTAGATGAGCAAGTGTTTGCAAATTTAAGCGCTCAAGCTCCTTCTTGAGCTGCTCCAATCTCAGTCTTTCGAATTTAACCATTGTTTATTAAAAATACACAATCGCACTTCTGACACCAATTGTTACGAAATTACCCTCTTGGTAATTTACTGTTACAAAATTGCCCTCCTGACAATTTCTCTAACTCTCTGTACTCGGCCTCGTACCACTGGATTGTGTAGTAATCAAACAATCGCTGGTTAAATTAAAATAATTAGCTTTATTTAACTATTGCAATTTACACATTTAATACTAGTGTAGGGTAATATACGTGTGTTGATGAGGGTTGAATCAATATCAATTGCGTTGGCCTTGCAAGATCGGCTTACGCATCGATTGCAGGTTTCACACAACGTATGAATGCAATGATATACAGAAACCTAGTGCGAAGCGGAATGTCGCCCTCAGTAGAGATTGTAACCGGCAGAGTTTGCCGTTGGTTACGCTATTGTTTGGTGCTGTTCTGTAACTAAGCCTAGTTAAGAGCACCGAGAGAAGAAATGAGAAATCTAATGCAGGATTGCAGTTTTAGAAGTTCAGATTAATTCTGGTTTATTTGGTGGCTCGCTGGCCCTTTTATATTATTGAATTCTTATTGTTTTCTTATTCTAACTAACATAAAATATATCTATCTTATTTCCACTAGTTACAAATCATATTCCCGAAATTTGTCTCAAGTATCGGATTACCGATATTATTCATTGACGAATCATCGTCTTTGTTTATATTAATAATTTTGAGTGCAAGTTCAGGGCTAAAGTCACTGCATTGTCCAATATGCATACGCTGCAATATAGGCAGCGTGTGTTATTGCACCACCAAAATGCTAGTCTAGCGTATTTGGGTATTGAGTGCAATTGCGCAACATTGCGCTATTGTCAGTTTGTTTGCATATGCGACTTGCTGCTGTGCTTATGACGATGTGTGGTCGTCAGTGTACACTTGTGTGGTACACTACACCCTCACCCTTAAGAGAAAAATTAGGGGTGTTAGCGAATAATTTTTCACAAAATATGGTTTGTGTTGTATTACAATTGTCTTATGTTATGGATTTGTTAGATGATTTTCATATTTTCTAATAATTGGTATTGTTTGTTTATAAATTATTTCTTATTATTATAGTTACATTGTAGCGTTTTTAATTATATAGTTAAAATTACAAATTATGTAGTTTTGTTATAATTACATATACTTGTGATTATTAATTACATTGTTTTGATTACATATTGTGATAGTTTTAATTATAAATCTTATTGTATAAATTTAAATTACATTGTATGGCTTTAATTGATTATTATGTACTTTCTTAGGTGTACCATTATATTCTATTAATGAATTAACTCCTAACTTATCTAGTATTTTATATGGTCCTTTATATGGATTCATATTCTTTTTCCTATTTTCTACTTTTAATAGAACTAAATCTCCTATTTCTACATTAAGAGTATTCGTATTAGTTTTTGAGTCAGTTAGTGTACTTTTTATTTTGCTTTCATTAGCATTTGTTTTGCCTTTTCGTGGGCATAGCGTAATCTCGCTCGTTGGCGTAATTTTCAAAGTTGTAAATTTGTGTGTTACTTTCTATTACTTCATTGGGTAAACCTGGGAGTTTCCCATATATTAATTTATATGGCGTGTAGCCCGTGTCAACATGTGGCATTGTGTTGTAAGTGAAAGTGAAGTAGGGAATCCACTTATGCCATTCGTCGTCGTTTGTCGATGTCAGTAGGAATTCACTCAAAACTCTGTGGTTGCGTTCTAGTGAGCCTATCGTTTGGTGGTGGTACGGTGTCGAAAATTTTTGTTGTATTTTGAGCAGTGCACATATGTTTGCCATTAGCTCGTTTGTAAATTCTGTCCCGTTATCAGATTTAAGAATTTTGAAGTGTCCGTATTTGAGTATAAATTGTTCAACTAATGTTTTGGCTGTTGTGTGTGCGTCTTTTGTTATCATTGGATGTGCGATTACGAACTTTGTCAGCTCGCACTGCATGGTCAGTATGTAGCGGTATTCGTTTGAAATTTTTAGTGGTCCTACGGTGTCAATTGATATGACTTCGAAACTAGTGTTAGGGGTGTCTGTTATGGTTTGTGGTTCTTTGATGTGTCTTGTTTGTTTACACTTCACGCACGTGTCACAGTTGGATACGAATTTCTTTACCATTTGGTTCATATTTTTCCAAATGTATCTTTGTTTTAATTTTTTTTTTTTTTTTTTTTTAAATTCAACATGGATTTATTTATTGCATCTTTTCAATCGAAACCAACAATAATTTTACAAAGCTTACAACTAATAAATAAATTGATGCTCCGCGCCAATCGAAACCAACAATAATTTTACAAAGCTTACAACTAATAAATAAATTGATGCTCCGCGCCAGTGCTTAGAGCAATTTTAGTTCAAGTACATATTATATAAATTATGTTATGTAGAAAAAAAAAATAAATATAAAAATATTAATATAAAGAAACTCTATTTTTTTAAAAAAGTGGCCTTTTAAGTCGAGATGTATTCATCCTATGAAGCAGATTCCTTGCTAGTTCGTTAGGATGACACTGAAGTTTGAATTGGTATTTTGTTTTTAAAATAATAATAATATTAAGGTCGCGGTGAATATTTTCGTTTCTGACGAACCATGGAGCGCCGCTGATCGTTCTCAGAAGTTTCGATTGAGCCCTTTGAATTATTTGCAAGTTTGATGCACTAGTAGTGCCCCATATCTGAATACCATAAGTCCAAATCGGTTTAATTACAGCCTTGTAGATAAGTACTTTATACTCTAAACGCAGTTTTGATTTTCGGTTGGTAAGCCAATACAAGGAACTTGCCTTGAGTTTCATTTGCATTTTCTTGGCTTCTATATGTTTTTTCCAGGTGAGCCGTCGGTCAAAATGCACTCCTAAGTATTTAACCTCTGTTGCTTGCGGGATTACAATGCCATTTAAGGAGACTGCCGGACAAGAACTGGGCTAAAGAGTAAATGTCACATGTACACTTTTTTGCTAATTTACTTTGATGCGCCAGTCTGCTAACCAACTTTCTATTGTTTTAAGGTGTTCCTCTAAATCCCGGGAGGCTATCCGTGGATTTAGGTGAAAGCTCAGGATAGCTGTGTCGTCAGCGAAAGTCGAGGTAACGAGGTTTTTATCCGTTGGCAGATCGGAAGTGTACAGAGTGTAAAGCATAGGTCCAAGCACACTACCTTGTGGTACTCCAGCCATAATTTCAAAGTCTGGCGTTACAAATTCTTTATATTTAACCCTAAATTTGCGATTTGTTAAATATGACTCCAGAATCTTATGCGAACTATTTGGCAGAAGTTTTTTAATTTTATATATGAGTCCTTCGTGCCAGACTTTGTCAAAGGCTTGTGCAACGTCTAGGAATATTCCGGAGCAGTACATCCTCTGTTCAAATGCTTGCCTTATTTCAGAGGCAATACGGTGCACCTGCTCAATAGTTCCATGATGTTTGCGGAAACCAAATTGGTGGTGGGGAATGATTAAATCGAGCTTTGGTGCTAATTTTTCCAGCAATAAGCGTTCGAGCGTTTTAGAGAGCGTTGGCAGGAGACTTATGGGCCGATAAGAAGATACCTGAGTAGGGTCTTTTCCGGGTTTTGGAATCATTATTATTTCCGATGTTTTCCATGTTGTAGGGAAGTAGCCCAGACGGAGTATTGCGTTAAAAATGTGTGTGAGATGTATTAGAGCTATTTGCGGCAATTCACTTACCATTTTATTGGTAATTAGGTCACAACCAGGTGCCTTTTTTGGGTTTAGACTCGTTGTACATAGGCGTATAACTTCCTTTGGTTTGAAATGAATTGGTACTGCTGACTTCGTAATTGAAAAGTTCTGTATGCTAGTGTTGTTGCAGGTCGGCGGGTTAGGTTGAAATACTGACCTCAGATGGGCTGCAAAGAAGTTGCCTTTTTCTTCTTCTGTTTTTGCCCAAGTTCCATCGCTTTGTCTTAGAGGCGATTCACTATCCTTCGGTGTTTTAACCATTCTTGTCGCTCTCCAGAGTGAGTAATTGGTGACATTGAGAGGAGCCAAATCTTCAAGGTACTTATTAAGGTTTTCTTCCTTTTCCTCCCGTAGAGTGTTTTTCAGCTGATTTTGTAATGACTTTAATTTTACTCTTAGTGCTGGAGATCTGTATTTTTGCCATTCACGCCTTAATCTCCTCTTTTCTCTAACGAGGCATTCCACATAGTGTGATGTAGTGTGGCTCGCATTAGTTTTCGTTGAGTTTTGTGCGGACCTGTTACTAATAGCAGCTGCTTTTATTATTGATCCAAGAGCCTGCGTCGCTGATTCAATGTCCTCTCCACTCTTAAGTTTTGTTTTCACGCACACGTGGGTACTAATATATTTGCGATATTTCAGCCAGCTTGTTTTCTTGGAGGTAAGTTTTGTTGTTTTTTCAATGAACTCCGGTCTCTTTTTTAAATATATTATCACCGATGAGTGATCGGATGATAAGTCGAAACAGGGCTCGGTTTTCTAGAAACACCTTTCAATATATTTAGTTATGCCAAAGTCAATAAGATCGGGAATTTTTCTCTGATCAGTTGGCCAGTATGTAGGTTTTCCAGATTATACAAAGTCTAGACCATTCCGAGAGTCTATCAGCGCATTAAACAATTGCTTCCCTTTAGGGTTGATTAACCGTGAGCCCCAGTAGGCATGTTTAGAATAGAAGTCTCTGGCAGAGAGAAATTTGTTACCGAGCGATTTAAAGAAAGAAAAAAAATCGGTTGTGGAAATAGGAAACCTAGGAGGACAATAGACTGATGAAATTACTATTGGCTCACACCAACACTGTAAAGAGATGGAAGTAGAATGGATGTTTTTTTTTTGCATAGGATTCCAGAAAGTAATGCTTTAATCGAGCCTTAATTAGAATTCCCGTACCACCATAACCTTTTTCTTGTGAGTGGTTTGTTGAGTAAAAATTATAGCCTGCTAGTTTGAAGTTATATTTTACAGTTAAATGTGTTTCTAAGATAAGCATGATGTCTATGCTGTTACTGTCTAGAAAATTTTTTAATTCAATTTTGTGTTGGTTAATACCGTTAGCATTCCAGGACATATTTTTAGAACATTCATTTTTGTGAAAGAAGAGTTTTCATAAGTAAGTCTTGGTTGTGTACAAGCTCTTGAATAATAGATTGCATCAAGGACATGAAGTTAGTAATACACTGAGACAAGTTAAATAGTAACGTTTCTAAATTTTGAGGTTGCATAGGGTGAATCGGTTTATCTGAAATGCCAGTTTTCAGTACATTCGCATAGCTAGTGGATGAAGAAATGTTTTCGGTGGTGCTTCCAATATGGTTTGTGTTGGTAGGTATAATTGGTGACTTTGAGAGGAGCCAAATCTTCAAGGTACTTATTAAGGTTTTCTTCCTTTTCCTCCCGTAGAGTGTTTTTCAGCTGATTTTGTAATGACTTTAATTTTACTCTTAGTGCTGGAGATCTGTATTTTTGCCATTCACGCCTTAATCTCCTCTTTTCTCTAACGAGGCATTCCACATAGTGTGATGTAGTGTGTCTCGCGTTAGTTTTAGTTGAGTTTTGTGCGGGCGTGGCACTAATAGCAGCTGCTTTTATTATTGAACCAAGAGCCTGCGTCGCTGATTCAATGTCCTCTCCACTCTTAAGTTTTGTTTTAACGCACACGTGGGTACTAATATATTTGCGATATTTGAGCCAGTTTGTGTTCTTGGAGGTCAGTTTTATTGTTTTTTCAATGAACTCTGGTCTTTTTTTTAAATATATTATCACCGGTGAGTGATCGGATGATAAGTCGAAACAGGGTCGGTTTCCAAGAAACACCTTTCAATATTTTTAGTTATGCCAAAGTCAATAAGATCGGGATTTTTTCTTTGATCAGTTGGCCAGTATGTAGGTTTTCCAGATGATACACAGTCTAGACCATTCCGAGAGTCTATCAGTGCATTAAACATTGTTTAATTTGAGTAGAGTTTTTCTTACTCCGGGATGTCCTGTTTTGTGGCATTCATCTATTAGTTTGTATTTTAAAATGTCCTCCGTTATTCTCTTTGGAGGTATATAAATTGATATTTTTAGCTGAGGACTTTTGCTATTCATTTTTATTTTTGCGTACGCTTCTTTAAATTCTTCTTTTGTATATATTTTGAATATTTCATCATTATTTGCAATTGCTAATTCTTTAATTTTTTCTTTCTTCGTTTTGGATATCAATTTCCTCAGAATCGAGTCTAGTCTCGCTGATTTATCATTGATTCCTGCATGCTTTATATTTTCATTTATATTTTTATTTTTAGGTCGGAGCTTCTTCAGAGTCGAATCTTGATTCGGTGAATTATCACTTTCGGCTATGTGCACAATATCATTATTTATATATATATATTCATTTTTTGAAAGCTTTGATTTTTCTTGTCGACATTAAATTTTAATTTTTGAATATTCTTGACGTCATTTATTGATGTACATTCCCATATTTGAAGGTGATCAGTCTCCTAAGATATGCAATTTCTCAATTTCTTATTTTCATTTTTATTTGCCTCTTCATTTATTTCATTTTTATTTGCCTCTTCATTTGTTTTATTTTTATTTGCCATCCCTCTCGTTATTACTACGGTTATTTTGGCTTTTTCATCAATTTCTTTCGGTATCATTTCTTTTAGAAGTCAATTTGTATTCTTGACAATGCATCTGCATTTGTATTCATCTTTCCTGTTTTATATACTATGTTGAAATCATAGTCACTGAGGTCTAATCTAATTCTGGTCATTTTAGATGAAGGGTTTTTATGAGAGAATAGTGATATCAGTGGTCGATGGTCAGTTACTACCGTGAACTTTTGACCATATAGATAGGGTTTGAAGAAGTTAATACTCCAATGTATTGCTAGTAGCTCTTTTTCTATTACTGGCTTATTCAAATCGTGTTTTTGTAATGATTTGCTAGCATATGATATTGGTAAATCTTGTCCTATTTCGCCTTGTGATAGTACGGCGCCTAATGCATAATTCGATGCATCTGTAGTTAATATGAAGGGTTTATCAAAATTTGGGTATTGCAATAGTAGCGGGTTTATTAATTTTAGTTTAATAGTTTCAAAAGATTTTTGGCGTTCATCTGTCCATACAAATTTGACTGATTTCTTTAGTAAGGAGTTTAAACATTTTGCAATATCTGCAAATTCTGGTATGAATTTTCTATAGTAGTTGCAGAATGCAACGAATCTTCTTACTTCGTCTGCGTTTTTCGGTTGAGGGTAATTTTTTACAGTCTCGTATTTTGCTGGGTCAGTTTTAACTCCGTCTTGTGTAATCAAATGTCCTAAATATACGACTTTTGGTCTCAGAAAGTTGCATTTTGCTGCGTTTAATTTTAAGTTATGTTGTTTTAGTCTGTCTAGTACTTTGATTAAATTTTGGTTATGGTGGTTTAGACTGCCTCCATAGATGATTATGTCATCTACATAAAGGAATGCTTCTGAGTCAAGTCCTCAGAGTGCTATTGTTAACATTCTCTGAAAGCTGTTGGATGAAATTTTTAGTCCGAAAGGTAGTCTAAATTGATAATGTCCATTGGATGTGGAAAAAGCTGTTAATGGTCGTGATTCTTTTTCTAATTTTATTTGATGAAATGAACTGGTCATGTCTAAGGTTGAAAACCATTTTGCTCTGCCTAACTTGTCTAGAATGTCTTCTAGGCGAGTTAGCGGGAATTTATCATTTACTATTTTGTCATTCAGTTTTCTAAAATCCACTACAAGTCTCCATTTCTTTTTGTCAATAGTGTTCTTTTTAGGAACCAAAAGGAGTGGAGCATTGTATGGGCTGACTGAAGGTTCAATGATATCCTCTTGTACCATTTTCTTTACCTGTTCATTCACAATTTCTGTGTGTGTGTGTGTGGCTGTCTGTAGTTTTTAATGTAAACGGGAGTGTTGTCATGTGTCGTTATGTTTTGTGTGTAAAAATTGTTTGTCGAAAGTGGTTCGTCTTCAAGATGAAAAACTTCTTGGTATTGTCTTAGGATGTTTATGAGTTGGGTTTTTGTAATTTCGTCTGTGCAGTTAAAATTTAAAGTTTCAATGATTTTCTGTAGTCTATTTTCATTGTAATTATCTTGCGTACTGTACTTTAGTATATCGTAATTTTTTAGTGAGTCAGTTTCAAATTGTATGCCGTCTAAAATTACCTCTTTGTTTGTTGTATTTCGAATTTTTATGTGGGTTATACCACTTTTGGGTGCTATTGAGTTGCTTAGAAATATGCCTTCTTTTAATTCTTTATTTAGAATTATTTTGTCTTCATTTATGTTTAATTTTAAGGCTTGTATTATTTCTGTTCTTGCTGGTATTTTTATTTTTTGAGTATCGTGAGATTTAGTGTGCAATGGGTATAATGAATGTTTGTTTGTTTACGTACGCGGAAATTGTAAACGTTTCATAATGGATTTTACATATATATTTTTCAAAAAAATCCCTACCTAGAATGCCATCTGTTTCTATTGGAAATGTTTTGTTTACTAATTGGAAAAGGTGGTTGCAAGATTCTTCTCCAATATCTAGTTGTAATTCTATTTGACCTTCAGAATATACCTCTTCGTTTGTTATGCCTGTTAATTTGCATTTGTCATCAGGAAAGTATTCGTGGTTTTCTAATTTGCTACTTATTTTGCATAATGAGATGTCGGCACCTGTGTCGATCAAAAAAGTCATTTTTTGCTTTTTGTGTGTCAGTGTGACGAAATTTGTGTGGTTATCCGAGATTTTATACACATTTAATTTTGGCTGTCCAGAATGGTTATGCATTCTGGGCCTTGTTCGTTTCCCGCATCGTGTATCATGTTTATGCGGCGGTTTCTGTTTGAGTTGTAATTGTTGTTGTTGTTCTGCTGTCTGGCTTGTGATTTGTAGCTGTTGTTGTGTCTGAAGTTGTTATTATTTTGATTATTGGGATATGTGTTGTTGTAGTTATTGTTTCTTTGACTGTAATTTGTATTGCTACGGTTACTGTTTCTGTTGTTTGCATGGTTAGTGTTGTTGTAGTTATTTTTGTCATAGCGTGTGCTGAAATTTTGTCGTATGTTGTTTGTGTATTGTGGAGAAGGGTTGAATGAATTATATTTGCGCGGAGCGTTGAAATTGGACTTTGTACCTTGTGAGTTGAATGAATTATGTCTTACTTGCATCAGCTGTGATGTGTGCGGAATTATTCTAGATTCGCTCTCAAGTTCAAGTGCCAATTCTGTTGCTTCTGCTAGATCTTTCGGTCTTGCAGCAAAAATTGTCGCTTTGTAATTCTCATTCAGTCCTTTCTTGAAAGTGTCCAATGCTAACTGGTTGTTTGTTTTTATTATTACGTTCTTTTCTGCTTGTGTAGCTGTCTCTCCTAAATTGTGTATGTTAATTCTGTTTAAACTTTCTATTATTGTCAGAATTTTTTCTTTGTACGAGTTGATTCCTGAATTCCTTTCTTGTAGATTAGTTAGTCTAGCTTGTAGCTGTGGTATTGTTGTCGCGTCTTTGTACCTCTCTTGTAGTAGAGTGGTAAGTGTATTTAAGTCTTCTGGTTTTGTGTAACCTCCTATTGCTGTTCTTACATTGGCAGATAATTTGGCATGGTCGATATACTCTAGTAAATCTGTCTGTCCTGACTCGTTGAGTGATTTGTTTATCAGCTCAGCGGTGATTATGAAACTATCTAATTCTCTGAAGTTGCCCGTAAATGTGGGTAGAGATTTTGATGCCGTTTCCATGCTAAAAGATACCAGGTTGTCTATTGGTTCAGTCTATTCTGTTAATTGTTATCTATTTCTTAAAATTTAAGCTCAAAATGTATTTCATTTTAATCTGATTTTGCAGTACATTTTTGGGAAGTTTGAGCTATATTATTTTTATAATTTTTAGTTTTCTAATGCTTTTGTTACATTTCAATATATATATGAATTATTACTAACACATAATATAAATAATTTTAGCAAAAAAATGTTTATATTTTAAAGCAAACATCAAATTGTTGATTAACATTATAAATCAATATCAAATTTTAATTCAATTACTCGTACTAGTCGTACTTTAATATGATCGTTTGTTTTCTCTATTCTTCTTCCTTTTTCTCAAATCATTTTATCAATTCTTGCTCCAAATTGGCTGCGTCAGTTGCTCCTACTTTTTAATTTGTCGCCTCTTGTACTTTTCGATTGCGGGTCACAACTGATAATCTTTGATGGAACATAAGCTGGAAATGCATGGTAGTCGGCATGTATTCTTACATATGCAGGAATATTGGTCCACCGTTTCTGGATAATTTTCAGGATCTTCAGGCTATTCATTGATTGCAGGATCGGTTGCAGGATTGGTCGCAGGATCTTTAGCTGCTTTCCAAGTTGTGGATCGGTTGCAGGATCGGTTGCAGGATTATTGGTTGCCTTTCAGGTCCCAGGTCTCCTGGCAGGATCGCCATTTATGGTAATATAAAGTTAGGCTGGCAGGATCGCCATGTAGGGTAATATAAAGTTAGGCTGGCAGGATCGCCATGTAGGGTAATATACGTGTGTTGATGAGGGTTGAATCAATATCAATTGCGTTGGCCTTGCAAGATCGGCTTACGCATCGATTGCAGGTTTCACACAACGTATGAATGCAATGATATACAGAAACCTAGTGCGAAGCGGAATGTCGCCCTCAGTAGAGATTGTAACCGGCAGAGTTTGCCGTTGGTTACGCTATTGTTTGGTGCTGTTCTGTAACTAAGCCTAGTTAAGAGCACCGAGAGAAGAAATGAGAAATCTAATGCAGGATTGCAGTTTTAGAAGTTCAGATTAATTCTGGTTTATTTGGTGGCTCGCTGGCCCTTTTATATTATTGAATTCTTATTGTTTTCTTATTCTAACTAACATAAAATATATCTATCTTATTTCCACTAGTTACAAATCATATTCCCGAAATTTGTCTCAAGTATCGGATTACCGATATTATTCATTGACGAATCATCGTCTTTGTTTATATTAATAATTTTGAGTGCAAGTTCAGGGCTAAAGTCACTGCATTGTCCAATATGCATACGCTGCAATATAGGCAGCGTGTGTTATTGCACCACCAAAATGCTAGTCTAGCGTATTTGGGTATTGAGTGCAATTGCGCACATTGCGCTATTGTCAGTTTGTTTGCATATGCGACTTGCTGCTGTGCTTATTACGATGTGTGGTCGTCAGTGTACACTTGTGTGGTACACTACACTAGGCTTAAAGTTTACTTAGTTATTATTTGCACTTTATTACACAAACCATTAGTCACTTTATTTAATAAGTAATTTCATCACTTTACACAATTACAAATACTGCTAATATTGCTGCTTCGATTAAAATGCTAGATGTACACACTGTTACGGTCTCTGATCTACTGCATTTGATTTTGCACAGTCTTGTGCTTTTATAGTTTCGAATGGTTGAGGTAGAAACTTCCACGCTATTCTCGTATTTTCTTGAAGTTTCTATCCACTTCGACAGAAGTTGAGAATATTCTTTTTGATATTACCGACAGATGGTTCTTGAATAAGCTTTTATTCGAATAGTTCGCATCTTGACTCACAGGGGCCATTCATTCTCAATTTCAGATGGGATCCTGAAAGTATGCAATCACATTTCACTGATATGCAATCACGTTTCAATATATTACGGGAAAAGCTAATTAATTACATTCGTTCGGTTTATTCTCGAAAATTATATAATTTGTCAATTGTTATGTTGTCATGAGTTTTTTACAACTGGCAAACATATTTTTGATGTAATTAGTTCATATTTAAAAGAAATTAAACTTTCGTTGAATTCATGTATTGGCATTTGCACAGATGGTGCTCCAGCTATGACTGGACATCTAAAACCATTCGTGGCACATGTTAAAGAACTGAATGGGATATATTAGTTACCCATTGTTTTTTGCATCGAAAAGCACTTGTTACAAAATATTTGAATTGAAAATAGTTCTGGAATAATGTGTTAAAATGGTTAATTATATAAAATCAAGGCGAATCCTTGATACTGCATACGGCAGTAAGGTGGCTATCCAGTGGAAAACTTTTATCTCGAGTGCGGGAATTAAAAGATGAAATGAAAATGAAATGAAAGTATTCAAGAGCCGAAAGAAAATATATACTCGTATATTAAATACAACAGATAAACTTGTGGGATTCCAAAAACAAAAACTTTATGGAAGCATAAAGCTCAGGAAGGCAATTTAGAAAAGTTTGAGTCAGTCCCAAAAGATTTAATAAAACTATTCATAAAATTGTTATTGCCTATTTGACAACATTAGAGGAAAGAATTATTCATTATTTCCCAAATTTAGATATACAAAAAAATAGGTTGGGTTCGTAATCCATTTGTGATACCGAATACTTCTGTATTTGAATTAACTTTTAATGAAGAGGAAGAACTAATTTTGTCTTCTAATAATCGAGGTTTATTTTAAAATATTTAACACTAGACGCGATTATCCCATGATAGCCAAAAATAGCTTTACAAATATTATTACAATTTTCTTCATCTAATTTTTGTGAATTCGGATTTTCAGTATTAACCAAGACTGTTAAATGTAGAAGACGATATGAGAGTAGCAAATATAAATTAAATTATCAAAAAACATCAAGATATATTATATAGTGTATTGTAGGTAAGTAAACAAGTTTTAAACGTGACTTTTTCTTTGTCTGCCGCCAAATATTGAAATCGATAAAAGTGTGCTGCGACAAAAAAAATTTTGAGAATCACAGCTCTAGAATCTACTTGAATCTTCCTTCGAAGTGCAGAGAATATTCTAAAATGTTCGTTATTAAAGTCGACACAATTGAACAGTGAATTTCTATGTACATTGCGAATTTCAATAGTAACAGTAACAGTATTAAGAAGTAATAAAGTGATTAAATGAATAATTAAATAAAGTGAAAAATTGAATTAAAGTAAACTTTAAACGTAAGATTGTGTGAATTGCAAAAATTATTTAAATTTAATTATTTTGATTACTACACAATCCAGTGGCACGAATTCGCGTATTGAGAGTTAGTATAAATTGACAAGAGGGCCATTTCATAACAATATGTAAATTTTAAATGAAAACAATTAATTATGAGATATACACTATTAGATTAGTGTATACGAGTATATCATAATTAATCGTTCCTGGTAAAATCATTGTTTCCAATACCTGCTGAAGACGGCCATGCAATTATGCACATGGATAGATGATTGATATTTGATCAATGATTATATCATTATCAGACTTCCAGTGTTGATATATTAAGCATTTAAAAATTGTTTTGAAAAAACAAACTAAAAAAAGATAATAAATTTTCAAATGTTTTTATTTAAACAATTAATCCAATAATTTATACAAGCGCTCTGAAAGAGGTGGTGGTATTGGGGGTGAATGTATTTTATGCTGGGATGGGTGTGTAAATTTAATGGTGGAGTGGATGTGTAAATTTCATGCTGTAGGAAACTTTTTGCATTTAGCAAGGAGGCGAGGAGTAGCCTGACCCATAATTTATTCTTATCAAAGTTGGTTAACATCCTGACTAAGCCACTGCACCAAACAAAAATACACAACTAACGATCGCATATACAAACACTTGTAGTAAACTTTTTGTATTTAGCAAGGACAATATACAGCCTGCCCCCATAATAAATTCTTATCCCCTCCGCTACGTACATTGTTTAGTTTCTCATTTAATTTTAAAAAAAAGAACCCCAGCCGGTCGTGAAGCTTGCAACCTAAAGCGTTGATATTTAGCAAAGACACAAACAAAAACAAATGCTTTTTATCAAAGATACAATCCAAACTAAAACTGTTTAGCAAAGACACAAAACGGGACGGTTTTCGGTGAGTTTGAATAAGAATATATGTACATGTAAATTATGTCCAGAACCCCATAGCTATACTACTACAGAGCAAACCAAACACGTCCGCTGACTTTGAACTTTTTGAAAATTAATCCGTAGATATACAGACAATAAAAGCAAACGCAATCACACAAGCATTGATGGATACATAATACTAAAGCGTAAGCATATTAATTCATGTTTGGCATTTTAAATTATTTTATTATTATCTTCAGGAATACCCAGAACACAAAAATTTAAATAACCTTTAGATGGTTTCAATTCTCGACTTGTTGACAATCCAGCGTTTCCACGCCGTATTCATTAATTAATCATAGAATCTCAAATGCACTACACACTTAATCCCTTTCACTCATAAAATGGCGGCGAAGAATTGCCGTATCGACTTAACTTTTTGATAGGGTGGTTTACAATTTACTTTACCATTGAAGGTTGGGTTGTCATTTAGCTTACAAACAATATGGGGATTTACAACAAACACTTATAATATACATATATGCCCACTAAATAACGATCGTATTCTAAAATTTCTGACATTATATGGTCCCTTGATCTTGGGATACGCTTACTCGATACGCCCCTTTGTGAGTTCCTGTTTGAAACAACGACATAGTCGCCATTCATTGCGTACTCTACTGACATTTTGTCCCAACCTATGTTTTTTCCCGAATCAACCATTTTTGCTACCATTGAGCGTAGATTTTTATTTATAATTTCCACCTGACCATTTGCTTATGGAGAGTTTGTTGCAATTTTGATATGCTGTACATTGTCTAAGAAATCTTGAAATTCATAAGATGTGAAACATGTTTCTCTATCTGGCATTACCTGCTATAAGGTCTAAAGTAATCTTTTAGTGCTGCGACTGCTTTCTTCGTTGCTGTTGTTTTTGCAGGATAGAGTCGTACAAACTTGGTACACGCGTCCACTATTAATTGTATATATTTATATTTTGTGGATTTTGCTATATATCAGACCGTAGTGGTCAACATGTACCATTTCAAATGGCTTATTTCCCTTCGGTATCATATGCAGTAATCCCTCGTTCTTTCCGCTTTCTGCTGAAAAAGCTATGCACTTTAAATAGTTTTGAACGTGTTTTAATGTCTTCCTCTTTATATTCGGAAACCAGTAAATTTTGCCTATCGTTTCTACGACTTTGTTTACACCCATGTGTCCTGTTTCATTGTGATACTTGTATAAAACATGGTGTTCCATTGACTCATGGACATAAAATAACAAATTGTCGTATTTTTTTCTTATAAACTACTCCATTCCTCATTTCGTAGAAACTGCTTTCTGACTTTTGTAACTGTTTCTTTTCTTGACTCAACGTTCGTGGTGCGTTTAGAGCATTAAAAAACTGGACGTAACTTGTTGTATTTCTTTTTTTTCGAGGCAATATTGCCCCAAACCCCAATGCACTTTCATCGCAGTGCAACTTTGCAAAATCGGTTGGATCGTAATTCGCTAACACTGGAGACTCCATCAACTTTTTCTTAAGCATGTGAAAAGTTTCAACTTCTAAGTGCCCGAATTGGAATTTGTTCTCTCTTTTTATGAGGTCATGAAGTAGCTTGGCCATAGTTGAGAAATTTTGTATGAATCTACGAAAATATGAACATAAACCTGTAAAGCTCTGAACTTCTTGAACTTTAGTTGGAACTGGAAAGTTCTCTATTGGGTTCAACCCTTTTTCGTCTGCTCTTATTCCGTTTCCCGTAATAATGTAACCTAAATATTGAATTTTTGTTTGCAGGATTTCACATTTGTCTAGTCGTAGTTCCAATTTATTCTGAAAACTTTTTTCAATATCGCAAAATGCTGTTTTACATTTTTATTTGGAATTATAATATCGTCCATGTATATAATAACTTCTCCCCTGCGAAGCATCTCAGTAAATATTTTCTTAATAAAATTTTGAAACGTCGCTGGTTTGTTCTTTAGCCCAAACGGCATTCTCATGAATTCGTATTCTCCTAAGGGCGTCGTAACGCATACGATGTACTCGTATATTTAACCGAATCTTCATCAACGAAAACATGGAAGAAGCCATTTTTAAGGTCTAACTTTGTAAATCCTTTTTGTTAACTAACCTATCCATCGTCTATCATTGGCATGGGATACTTATGTTTCGAAGTTGATTTGTTATGTTTTCGAGAGTCAACGCACATTCGTAACTCGCCTCTTTTCTTTTTAACCAACACTGTAGGTGACGTAAACCCAGACTCGCTAAGCCGTATAATTTCTTTATTTAAATATTCAACAAATTTTTGTATTTCTGCTTTTTCGCTGTACGACAATCTTCTAGAACCGCAACTAATAAACTGTTTGTTGCTTTCTAACATTAACTTTATTTCTTGTCTTGTTTTAGGCAGATCGGCCCTTTTCGGTTGTATGTATTCCCTATCAAACACTTGTTGAAAATAACTTGTATCGCCACGTTTGACTTCTTTGCCTATTTTATAATTTTTTTCAGTGTTAAAATTTGGCAAATAGCTTCATTCATTTCTTGACAATGAGTATTATGGCTGTAACCGTCTTGACACACGCGATATCTGTTATGCCTTCACACTTTTTTTTCTTTAGCATACCATTATCTTCAACACATTTTGACTCAATTTTTATTTCTGTGTCAGTAAACTCTACATTTTCGATTGTTAGTTTCGCATCAGTTTCGTTTATAAAATTTCTTTCTAAAACAACTGGGTAAAAAATGGACTCGTTGGAAACCACTAGAAGTGCGATTAATACACATTCATTCAAAACTTTAACGTAAAATTGTATTTTTCCAACTAGACATAGTAAGAGATAGTAACTTCTCCGAAATGTACTCTTTTTGGTACCAGTACTTCTTTAATTAAACTTATAGGGCTTCCAGACTCGACTAAGCATTCTACAAACATATTAACATTAGGTTGTACTTAAATTGAAATAGCTTACAAAATCAATCTTAGATGATGTTTTCTTGTATTGGTTGCACTATACTGCAAAATGGCCCTGTTGCCCGCATGCATAGCAGGAACCTGTTTCCCTTTTTGGTTTTCGGCAATCCTTTGTATAGTGTCCAGAGCAATTGCAATTGTATCATCTCAGTCTTTATGTTGCGTTTTGTAATTTTTGGGTTGTTGCTTGTATTGTTGACACACGACTTGGCAGCTCAATATTTTTAATTGAGTTCACTAAACTATTTGTTGTTTTGCAAAATGTTGGAAGTTTGTCTGTGTTTGTCCGGTATTCCGTCCAAAATATCAGCTCTTTATCGCATAAGTCAGTTATAGCCCAGCACTCCACAAGTACTTCTAGTTTAAATAATCTACGAAAGATTATTGAGCCCTCCATGTGCGTTTTTGGAGTTTGTGTGGAAGTTTCAGTTTGTTTGTTTTTTCACATGTTTCAAATGCTGCTTTCATTTCGCATAAAACATCATCAACATTTTCTGCAAACGTGGCATTGTACAAGGGCAGCGCTATATCTTTGACTTTAAAACGAATAATTAAGCACAATTCTGCATCACTAATTTAAAGAGTTTCGCGGTATTGAAGCAGCTGAGCTCGCCACAAACCAAAACCTTGGACGCCATCATAGTCCAAAAAAATTTCCTTTAATATATTAAAGGGAATTTCAGTTTCATTTAATTTTAATGCTCAGTCTTCTGTTTTTCCAAAAGTCTCTTCTCGAATTCTATCTGTTTGCGTAAAAATATTGCATGCATTTCTTCATTGTCCGCGGACCGTTTGCCCATCACGCCACCGTCACTACTTTGACCCTGTACTGCTGTACTATTCTTTTCGTTGCCTACGTTTTTTGAAGCATCGCCGTTTTGTATTTGTACTGTTGCATTTTCGTTGTTGTTGCTTTCGTTTTGTTGCAGCATTACACTATCGTCGCTGGTTTGCCTTTGGACCATGTTTTTTTCGTTAACCGTTGCTTGGCTTGAGCTTTGAATGATGTCATCGTCACCTGCATTTTTTTCTGAACTCTGCTGCTGCTCGCTTTTTTCGCCACTAACTTGTGGACATGATCCCCGTTCCTGTGACGTTAACTCACATAGTATGGCAGCCAGTGAAGCCTTAGCACCGCTGGCACTCAACCCTAATACGGTACACCAAGTTTTCAGCTGCACCAGCGTATAATCGTCCGGCTCCACAAAATCATTAGAGTTCATCTTGTTTTTAATTTCAACGTACTTAATTAATTTTCAGTATAAAAAAAATTCAGATCTTACTTATGATGAAATACGCGCTGAGTTTAAAATAAAACTTCACTCGTTGATGGTCTGAACGTCAATGCCTTTTTCTTTATTCTCTTTCAACTAATCATGTAAAAATGGCTGTCAATGAAGTGTTGCTGTATCGACTCAATTTTTTGACAATTTACTTTAGTTAACCATTGAAGGTTGGGTTGACATTTAGCTTACAAACATTATGGCGATTTACAACAAACACTATTATAATATACATACGAGTATATGCCCACAAAATTTTACAACTTTTCGTATATGTGAGCGCTTGTTTGTATTTTTCTTTGGTGAAAGTTTATGAGAAGCTTAGTCAGGTTGTTAACTAATTTAGATAAGTATTAATTATGGGATCTGGCTGTACATTGTCTTTGTTAAATGTAAAAATTCCATTTGAAAATTCTTCTATGGTTTTATCGGTTTTGTTATTACATTCCAATAAAACCAGTATGAAGTCCGTTAGATTGACCATAATTTTTATTCCGATCTTGGTGAGCTTCCTCTCCATCTTGATTATGAGTTACGTCACCGATTGAGCCACTGCAAATTACGCTCTCTCTTTTTACACACAACAATACAATCATGTACAACATACCAATTTTGAAAAATTAAACAGTCTATCTTTTGACCATAAAGCCGACGCACGCATTATATTATTAAGGCACAACCCATAGTAATTTTGTAAGAGTTTTCGCATATTCATTTTGCAGTGGGGTTGGGGAAAACGCTCCTCACAGCCTACATTTTTTGGCACCCGAGCAGAGAAAGTGCTTTTAAATAAAATATAACCAAATCGAGGTTAGGGTCGCGCTTCATTATGCTACACAGTAGAATAATCATTTTCCTCAACGCTATAAATCCTGATCTTTGGACCCTCATCGTGGTCCTGCATCGGTGCATCCGTTAAGTGTTTGCGGTAACGGTGGTAACGTTGGATAAGTATTCGTTTTAAGTAACTCTACCATTTTTGGCTTTATATTTTAAAGCCAAAAATTCATTATTCACCCTATTGCTCCTGCACTGCATTTTTGGCACTTTTATTGCCCACGCTCTTCCTTATCGCATACCTCCGTTTGCTAAAGCTGCTAAAATTGGCCGCTGCAGCAACTTCACTGTGTCGCTGCGGTACCTTACTGTTTCACTAATCCTTGTTACCTAAAGTGTATTCGCTTAGGATCGATGCTCTGACTCGTCGTTGCGTATACAAGCACTCACAACACACATTGTTCTTGGTGGCCGCTGCTGTATATTGTTAATTCTTTAAAATTTTTTTTGTTTTTGGAATTACGCTGCTGGTTGCGGTACATGGAATTGGTCAAGCGTAGTAGACAAATATAATTGATTTAAATAATACTGATTTTTTCATTTTGCAATGTCTTGAGAGGAATTAAAAAAACCAAAGAAAAAAAACCAAAAAAAACAAAGCGACCTATGTGGAAAGGTACTTTCAATAGCTGAATATAAATACCGTTCAGGGATTCTTGATTCATATTTCAATCATCTCCTGTCAACACAAACGGACATAGAGCAACTGGATTCTGACAATGGCGGTCGTGGAGATTTAGAAGATATCTACATCACAACAAAAGGGATCATTCAATCGCAACTAACTGAAAATCACAATGCTACGATGTCAGATAGCACGTAATGGAATCAAGCTTGAAATTACTTCAGCTTAAACTTCCTTTGTTCAACGAAAAGTATTCTGAATATCGAAATTTTATAACATCATTTAACCAAATAATTGATCGGGAGTTTAGTTTGTCAAACAACAAAAAATTTCATCATCTGCGAAATTGTCTCCAGGGACTGAATTGGAAAATATTGATGCATTTCAACGCTTATATTTTCAGAAAATATTTCGTCATTATTTGAACTATCATCGGTTCCAATTCAAATGGTAGTCAGCTAAGAAGTCTTATTGATAAAGGTTCTGCCATCCATGGCTCATTATTGTCGGTAGGAAATGATAGCCAAATTACTACTAGCTATGCTGATTTATTTCCTATTGCAGAAAGCAGACGAAGAGACTAATCGGAAATGGAAGGAGCATTGAATTTCAAATCACTACGAACTTGGGATGATTGCTTCAACGTTTTGAAGAGGCATTGTCAATTGACAACGCTTATGGCTTCAGACTTGTACAGCATAGTGCCTTTAAATTTAACAGAGCAAAGAATCAGTACAAGGGTTATTAATTTTTTTATCGAACTCTACCTGATCGGTATGTTCGAATACCAACCACAAGATAGACAACTGCGATCATTTTAAAACTCTCAATGTGGCACAACGTTTTGACCATGCAACTTCTTTGCTTCAATAATTGCTTGTCGAAGGGACATTCAACAATGTTTGCTTGCTACATCGCGGAACTGCGCCCGACTCTTCAACCTCAAGTGTAGCCATCTGCCGCTCATACACACACTAACAAGTCATCTTTGGATTGCATCCTTCTCGTTACTGTTATGATTTTGGTCCGTGACGCATCAGGTGGCTATCGACTGGGCAGACTATTATTGGATTCCTTTTAAAAGGTGAATAGCGGATGAATTCGTGCTGTTAGGAACAGAGAATTTTTGCAATTTACTTTCTGTTGGCCAAATTAAGTTAGGAGACAAATTACCAATTCAGCAGAAAACATTAGGTTGTGTTGGCTCAGGTCGCTACCAAACGGGCTGTAACACGTTCAAACCAATATGCCTGCTGGCATGTGATGATTCATTAAATGCAGAATTGGAACGGTTATGGAAGCTTCAAGAAGTTCGTACATTAGCGAATGTGTGGACTCGAGAGCAACACAGTTGTGAACGCTTCTACACTGACACTATTTCTCGGAATCCTAGCTGCACAATAGTTGTAAAACTGCCATTCAAAGATGATCCTGTCTGCTGGAGTGATTCGTACACGACAGCTTTGCGAAAATTCAACTCACAAGAAAGTCGCTTGTTACGCTCTCCTAATCTCAGGTTTCAGTACATCGCATTCATATATGAGTATGAGAGTTTGGGGCATATGAGAAATTCAAATTTGAATGAGTCTCACTACTGCATCTCGCACCACTGTGTCTTAAAGCCAAGCAGCACAACGACGAAATTGGGGGAAGTTTTTGATGCGTCTTGTCGGACCACAATACGGAAATCGCTCAATGGCATTCAAACGGTTCGACCTACAATACAAAGTGAGCTTATTCATTTTCATCTACATCGATTTGTGCTTACAGCGGACAATATTTAAATGTACAGGCAGATACTAGTGTGTAGAACATCGAAGGTATCAGTACATTTTATGGAGAAGCTCATCTCATGAGAAAATTCAATAATTTCAACTTAATACGATAACATATAGAATGGCAATCTCACCCTACATTATTATACAAAGTTTACATTATCTAGACGATCAGCATGCATCGTTATATGTAGTTAGTTCAAATGTCATCAAGTCGACATTCTATGTCGACTATTATTTGTGCGGTGCTGATTCGTTAACAAAGCTTTTAGGTACAAAACATGAAATAATTGAAGTATTGAAATTAGGAGGACTTGACTTGGCAAAATGGCATTCTAACCATCAGGATTTCAGAGATGCATGCACAGTTAAAGATTTTAATATCGAAGGTATCAGTACATTTTATGGAGAAGCTCACCTCATGAGAAAATTCAAAAATTTCAACTTAATACGATAACATATAGAATGGCAATCTCACCCTACATTATTATACAAAGTTTACATTATCTAGACGATCAACATGCATTGTAATATGTAGTTAGTTCAAATGTCATTAAATCGACATTCTATGTCGACTATTTATTGTGCGGTGCTGATTCGTTAACAGAGCTTTTAGGTACAAAACATGAAATAATTGAAGTATTGAAATTAGGAGGACTTGACGTGGCAAAATGGCATTCTAACCATCAGGATTTCAGAGATGCATGCACAGTTAAAGATTTAAATATCGACACCTCTGTTACAAGTGCACTTGGTCTTAAGTGGGATCAAATCAACCAAATTCTCAACAGCCGTGTCACAAAAACGTATATTTTGTCTTTGTCGGTTCCTCAAAACACTCTTAGTCTTATCACTAGTTTATGGATCTTGTATCAATCAAATTCCAAGGTACTGCCTATCTACGAATGTGAAATACGTTCAGATCCATGCGATTCTTCTATTCGTGCGATGTTTGCGGAATTTACACACGCATAGTCGATCGCACATGCATTGTTCGCGTTCGCCTTCTCACAGCAAAGTCTAGAGTTACTTCTTGATCGACTTTTTGTAAAAATTCAACCGTTTTTTTCTAATTATATATACAATGTTGAAGTTTATCTTTGGAAAGATTCACAGATTGTACTATACTGGCACTTCGCTACGCTTAGAAGACATAACATTTAGGGATCATTGGAGACACGTGTCAACAAACAACAATCCATCAGATATAGTCTCCAGAGGAAGCACAGCCTTCTGTCGAAGAGAGAAACAAATGGCATAATCAAAGGAGCGATGATATCCACACGAAAGTAGTAAATTCGGAAATTCGAAAATCAGCATTTAACATAACTGACACAAGTAATTACATTCTTGAAATCCTCAATAGCTGCAGTTCCTCCATTCGCGGAATTTAACTGATTGCTTGGGTGCTGCGTTCTTATCAAAGGCTTAAAAATATGAGACACAAATACACATGATGGCACCCCTCCCTTCTGATGAATTGCACCACGCGTTGCTGTGTATCATTTGGAATGTGCAACAAGAACACTTCGCTGAGGAAATTCGTCATTTGCAGAGAGACAGTAACCAGGTCGAAAGATGGGCTCGATTTACCGCCATTAAGCAAATATATTTATCAGCGAACTTCAAGCACGAACAAAATGGTCTCCTGATCGCCCAAACATCACGAACGACGCAATGGTCATCATCTATGAAGACAACATCCCATCGTAAGGATGGCAAGAAGGACGTGGCGTTAATGCTAGCCCTGGGCAAGATGCGCGTATTCGAGAGGTTGACAAAAGAATTATTCGGCGACCCATTCATAAGATTGCAATTCTACCTGTTTGAAAGTCCTTTCAATAGGGCCGGGATATTGTGTCAAAGATTGAGACACCCTGCAAATTACGCTCTCTCTTTTTATACACAACAACACAATCATGTACAACATACCACTTAATTAAAAATAAATCAGTCTAAATTTGAACCATAATGCCGACGCAAGCATTTTTTTTTATTATTATTTTTTATATTATTATATTATTAAGCAATAATTTTTTTATTTTATATATTTAATCCAGATTTTACTTTCTCTTTTTTAACGAAATTTTGCCTGAATGCTTCTACAGCTTCAGCTACAGTTAAGTATTGTGATGCTGATGGAGTTGTTGTTGTTGATACAGTTCTTGTTATTTCTAATGTTATAGGTTGATCTGGTGGTGTGTTCTCTTCACTTATTCTTACTAAAATTTAGTAATTGAAATGATAAATCAATTCAAAACAAATCATTATTAGGTAAGTGAAAATTGCAAGTTTCCTTAGTTTTCACCCCAAGCAACTAAAATATTTGTTATTGGCGGACTATCGACAAATATGCTATTGTCTTTTTTTTAGTATGGGGGTAAGAAAATGCCTACTATGTCACTCCACATACCACTCCGATGGTATATGGAGTTCGCATCCACAAAAATCTTCCCCCTTCTTGGACTTTTTCCCACCCGGGGACCGCGTATACATACCTTCAGGGTGGTGTCCCTCTTTAAACCAGTGAAAGGCTACCGCCTATATACCTGCGTCCAGGGGACGTTTTTTGCATGTAAAATGCGCTCAAGAAAGATGGGCAACAATTGCCAGTTTTCTGAATTCTCCAACATCTTGCGATAGCTTCTTTTGACAACTTAAAGTCGCCCGGAATGGATGGCATTTATCCAGTCATACAGAACCAGAATATAGAATTGATGATTACAGCATTGAAGAGATTCTTCGCTTCAAGTTTGGCGCTAGCTTATATTCCACACTCCTGTAGATTTGTCAGAGTATCATTTATCCCAAAAGTGGGAAAGGATGATTATGATAGTCTAAGAAATTAGAGACCTTTTAGTATGATGTCTTTTCTACTAGAACGACTGGAACGACAGAATTTGCTTCGCGTGTGAAAATGATCACTTAAGGAACAGCCCCTGTCTACATTTCAACACGAATATCAAAGTGGAAAATCTTGCGAATCGGCATTGCATTGCACAGTCTTGTAAGCAAAATTGAGCATGCCATCGAAAGAAGGGAGTCTCCTTGGTGAGTGAATTTGTTTGCATAGATGGAGCTTTCGATAATGCTACTTTTACAGTATGTACAGCTCTGCTCGTCGACATGGTGCAGATAATGTGTTGGTTAATTGGATTGGCTAAATGTTACCAAACAGAGTTATTGCGTGGCGGGGAGAGTGGGATATATGGGTATCGACGGGTGTGAAGGAGGGTTGCGTGCTTTATCCACTACTTTACTTGTATCATTAAATGATTCTGATATTTTCTTTTTATGGGGTAAAGGGGTAACATTGCCTACCGTATCATCAAAGTGGTCGTCTCTCCGATGGTATGTAGAGTTCACATCCACTAAAAACTTCCCCCTACTAGGACTTTCTCCCACCCTGATACCGCGCTTACATGCCTTCAGGGTGACGCCCCTCTCTAAACCAGTGAAAGGTTACCAGCTAGAAACTCTCGTCAGGGTCCCGTTTTTTGGCACGTAAAATGCGCTCAACAAAAGTGGCACTCGTGAATTGCCAGTTTTCGGGACCCTCCAACATTTTTTCCACTATGGTATCGGCGTTAAGATGTCCTAGCCTGCCTTCGAGGACTTTGCGATCTTCTTTCCATATTTCGCTCACAAATAAAGTGTGGCTTGCGTTATCGATGGGCGTGTCACCGTAGATGCAATCATGGCTTTCTGCTTTTCTCACGTTGTAGAGGTATTTGCCGAAATACCCATGTCTGGAAAGCAACTGCATTATGAAGTAGTTCAATTCTCCAAAGGGGCTACTACACCATTTTTCCACGTGTGGGATTAGTTTCGCTGTCCATCTGCCTTTCGTGTCTGCCGCCCTTCGCTCCTACCGTAGCTTGATTGTGTAAGCTCTAATCCGCCGCCGCGTGCCGTTTGCATCTCTGTGGGAATTGTTTGTATCGTCATCGGTATAAATATTGTGATGGGTTAGGCTACCATTTGCGTCGCCGCAGTGGTTTGCGGCACCTCTTGTGTTGGAATTGGCTTCGCCTGCAGTGTTCGTGTGTGATGCGTGTTCCTTGTGGACAGCCTCATTTGTAGCGCTCTCAAGTTCCTATTCTTTTTTCTTCATCCAAAGCTCTCTTCTCCCTCGCGCTATCAGATCTACTGGTATCATACCGCTTATCACTAGCACTGCGGCTTCTGACACTGTGCGGTACCTTAGCGAGTATTTTCCGTCGGTGCTCGGTTTTCAGTGTATCGGCCCACACCTCCCTCCTATACAGTAGTATCGATTGCGTCGTGTGCATTAGGAGCTCCCTTCTGCTCGCGGGGGTCCTCCGATATTGACCATAATCTAGAACAGCGTCGAGGTTATTTCGGCTGATTTTACCGCTGCATGTTGTATTTGCGCCAAATAGGTCAGTTTGTTGTCGATTCTGATTCCTATTTATTTCAGGGTCTTCGAGGTCTTTATGGTTTCATAATCGAGGGGAATATGCTTCCTCGTGGGTGGGATAAGCTCCGTTTTCTCAGTAGCCAGACTGAGACCGTGCGAGTCGAGCCATGTTTTCCTTGATTTCATCACTTTCGACGAGATTCCGTCTGCGCCTGGCGCTTTGTTGGTTTTCAGGGAGCGTGCCGCTGCCGTCATTTCCTCCTGCGTGAAAAGCGGTGGTTGGTCGTTGGTTTTTTCCCCTTGTCTCTCTGTTCTTAAATCGTGCGTGGGAAAGAGGGTGTTCACGATGTTTTCCATTGTAGAGCTTTGCTGAGCTCTGTCGATTGCTGTTTTGCTCCAAGTTTATTCATGACAATTTTGTATCCTAGGCCCTCAATTCCTCCCATTTTCCTTTATTGCTGTTGTAAATAGCAATTTTGAGTTCCCTTTACGAGGACTTATATTCGGCGTGCTCAGCCACTGCTGGGCCCTTTTCCTCGCACTGGTATACTTCCTTCTTTTTTGAAATCATGTTTGCCTTAGGGCATGAATTTGGTATGTCCACCAATACGCTGCTTTCTTTGTGTGTGTGCTTTTTATATTTGGCATAGCTGCCCCACAGGCCAGTGTTATGCTGTTTTAAGTATTCTCCACTTTGACCTTGGCTGTGCTGTCAGTGTTATACATTGGCGGGTTTGCAACAATTTCAGCCAATAGTTTTTCCGTGACTAGTTTCGAGGAATTCCATTTCCGCATGCCTTTGCTTCCTTTCGCTGTTGTTGATCTTGTGTCGTCTCCGACACAGTAAGTTATGTACTGATGGTCGCTGCCCCTTTGTAGTTTTCAAGTACAGCCCACTGGAGTAGATTGTTTGCGAAACCTTCAGACACTAGGTTTATATCAGGGATACTGCCGTTGCATCCTGGTCTTCGAAAAGTCGCCTTAGTTCCCATGTTTGCAACAATGACTCCCAGCCTTGCGGTCGTGTCGATTATTCGCTGCCCTCTCCTATTTGCTCGTCTGTGTGCCCCTTTCCATGGCTTTAGAATTAAAGTCTGCAGCCATAATTAGGTTGCCATATATTTGTATCACCGTGTCTTCGATGTTATCCATTTTAGCTTGAAATTCGGCCATATTAAATAGAAGCTCATTAATGTGAGTTTCTGACTCGTTTTCCAGACGAAGGCGTTTCCTATTCCACTGTTTGTTACTTGAAACCCTCCATTTTTCGCCAGCCATATTGCTCCCATCGAGGAGAGGTCTTCGACTCATGTTCTGTTGTTTGAAGCTGTATATTGATCGCTAATGTCTTCCGCATCCGCTTCGTATTCCAGCATGAGCTGGGATAGGAGAGAATCTTGCTTCTGTGCATGTTGCATTGTTTTATCTTCATTTCTTCCCTGTCTGATCTCTATAGGAAGTACATTTTGCTGAACACACTTGTCCAGGCACAGACAGCAATCTGGCGGCTTCTCGCAGTCCTTAAGTTTGTGGCCCTGTTTTCAGCATCGTATTCACAAACCTTTGCCTTTTCTGTCGGGTCCTTTGCATTCCCATTACAAGTGTCCGAAGCCGAATCATCGGGAGCATTTCTTTGTATGTGCAGAGCTTCATTCTACCATCTACATTGTCTAATTTTATGCGCCTCTTTTAGAGAATTTCACAATCCTGGAAAGGGTGACTATGATAATCCAAGGAGTTTCGTGCCTATTTGTATGATGTCATTTAAGGAACATCCCCGGTATCCATTTCAACACCCATATGAAAGTGGAAAATCCTGCATAGCCTCGTAAGCAAAATTGAGCATGCCATCGAAAGGATGGAATGCGCTATGGGTGTTTTTGTGCGCATAGAGGGAGCTTTTGATAATGTAACTTTACAGTATCTACAGCTCTGCTCGTCGAGATAATGCACTGGTTAATTGGATTGGTTCAATGCTAGCAAATAGGGTTATTGCGTTGCGGGGGGGGGTGGGAAAGGGGTGCGTTCTCTACCCACTACTCTGACACTTTACTTGTATCATTAAATGATTCTGATATCTACGCTCAGGCATATGGAGATGATGTAGCCTCCGTAATTCCTGGAATCTCTCTTATGCACATCTGCAGGAAAGTGCAGTTTACTTTGAATAATATTGGTGTGAAGAAAATGAACTTTCGGTTAACCCAGCTAAAACGTACTTATTTCTTTTTACCAGAAAGAGGAAAGTTGAAGTTTTTATTCAGCAATCACTAAGGGGGGTCAGTATTCAGCTATTCCGGAAGGTTAAAGGTAGCAAAAGCACTGTTAGCTTTTTGGCAGTATAAGATAATCTTTGGCACGAAGTGGAATCTGGCTGATTCGAAAGTCCTTCGGATTGATAAGGCAGTGACCATAATATCCTTCGCATCTGTGGTCTGGGGGAAAAGATTGCTTCCCAAGGGGGTTAAATCCAATCTATCTAGACAACAGAAAACTGAAGCCTTTCCGACAACTTCTGGCACTGTTCTTAATGCGCTGTTCAATTTTCCCGCCTTAGATGCTTTTATACTAGAAAAGGTCCTAAAGGCCATCTGTATGTTTAAGCATAATAGGCAATGGGTGGGTGCACGTTGGAATCTTGAAGATATTGTTGCCACTGACATGGGTTCGATTCCCGCGTATCCTATAACTGAATGGCGGTATCGTATAAAAATTGCAGAGGCTCTTTTATGGTTTGATACTACGACTGAACCCGTTAGGCAGCGCTGTCGTATTTTCACTGATGATACGAAAACGGATATTGGATCAGGTTATGGGGTTTTCGTGGAACTCAACGGTCTCCAACTCCATGACGACCTTGGTTGTCATGTTTTTGTGTTTCAGGCGGAAATGTATGCCATTCTAAGCGCGATGGAATACGTGATGGAATACGTGATGGAATACGCGATGGAATACGTGATGGCGTGGCAGAAGTATTTGTCTTTTCAGTGACAGTCGCAGGTTCCACTCAAGGCCTGACCCAGCCGCTTGTCACATAGCATAGCATAACATAGGAAAGCATAACAGTCTGTTGGTAACTTGCGTTCCAGGACACTTGAGTACTATGGAGAATGAAGTCGTGGACAAACTAGCGAGTAAGGGATCTGAGACCAGTTTTTTCTGTTCCGGAACCTTTTCTTTCCATAACTTTTGTAGCCATTAAGGTTACTATTAGTAATTGGGATGCATGTGCCCAAAATGGCGAATGGGGGGTTACAAGAGGCCAAGGCTATGCTGCCTGTTATTTCCTATAGAGAGTCAAGGTTTATAGTATGATGAGAATGTATTCATTTAGTAACAAACAATATGCAAAAATATTGGTTGAAATATATGTTGAGTTTTTGAATTCAATTTTAACATCGATTGGGCATGATTCATTGAATTCATTTCGATATGATACATCGATAACGATGATTAGTGCTTGTATTTTGTAGCTACCCCTTGCGAGCAAAGGCTGTGCATACTTCCTATAATAAGATTGTTACAATTTGGTATACATCTCTTACAGAACAGCATATTGTGAGGAGCAAATTTTAGGCGTAAATTTGCCCCTACATATTTAGTTTTGCCATAACGCCCCAAACGTGTATATTTAAAATAGGGGCCAAGTGCTTAAACAACCAACCCTAAAATATACACGTTAATAGTCCTAAGACTTTGGCACCTCCCACTTTCTGCTAGAAACCCACATTGACAAACGCAACAGAAGCTAGGGGGACATATAGTTCAACTGTGTCCGTATTTAAGATTAGTAAAATAATTGTATCAAGTAGTTAAGCCTTTTTTTTAAAATTAATAAATAAATAAAATAATTAAATCAACGTAAACAAGCTTTGAATACTTAAGAGATTTTCTGTAAACGACTCCTGGCAATCCGGCGAGCTTACCCCGGCGAAAACGAGTCGTTACAGTGGCGCCCGAGCAGGGACCCTGAGTAAAAGAAAACTAAATCAGCCCGTCAGACTTTGAAAAAGAAAAAGACTAAATCGCAAGGAAGCTCAGCTCGTGAGAGAATTTACCAGGGCAAAGAGAAAGCTACGTCTACGCAGTCACGCATAATACAGCCGAATAAGCGCCAGCTTATAATACACACACAGATTGTCTTCATCGTCACCTAAGACTTTCACAGGATGGTGAAAACAAGCTGGGTGTACTTGTTACGCAAGGATGAGCTGGTGATCTTTGCTGATGAATTCGGTGTAGAGGCTACAGGTACCGTGGATGAATTCCGTAAACGTCTTTCCGACTTCTTCACTGAAACAGAGCTGACTCAGGATCAGAAATACCAATTGCAGAAGCTACAATCCAAGTACGTTAAGAGCACATCCCTAAGGCCGGCTGTGTCCATAGTTACCCGCGAAACGTTGGAAGTGGACAGGCCAGAGGCATACACAGGTACAACACTAACGGCAGAGAACCCAGGGGTACGGAGAACACTACAGCATCGCTCCGTGTCACCTGCAACAATGAATCAACAGCACAACGGGATTGTACAGTACGCCGTTGTGATTGACCAGGTGAGGAAGTGGTCCCTTAACTTTGACGGAGGGCGTGACCCGCTAGCGTTTATAGAGCGAGTCGAGGAATTGGCAGATGTGTACGAAATAAACAAAGATTTCCTTCCGCGTACTATGCCTGAACTCTTGAGAGAACGAGCACTCATGTGGTTCAGAAACAACAATCGAGCGTGGCGGGATTGGCGTACATATAGGAGAGACTTTCTAAAATTCTTCTTGCCAGCACGATACATGGAGAAACTCGAAGACCAGATCCGCCAGCGTCACCAGAGATCCAGAGAAGGGTTCAAGCAGTTTGTAGTTGAATTGCAGAATCTAATGCGGCACTTGGACTATTCCGAAGAACAGAAACTGGAGCGTATTTTCCAGAACAGCCTGCCAGAATACCAGCTATATGTGCGCCGCAGAGATTTCACATCGCTAGCAGAGCTGATAGAAATGGCTGCAGACTTGGAGAGCATACGGAGAGAAGGCGAACAACTACCAGCGCCACCCATACAACGGCGAAGAGAGCAAGGTCCACCACGAGAGGTGAGAAACTGTCAGGTGACGGTAGAGAGCAGAGAGACACCCATAGAACCAAGAACAGCCTGCTGGCGTTGTGGCCAAAATGGTCATATAGCACGCATATGTCGCAACGCACAGATCCTGTTCTGTTGGGAGTGTGGTCAAAGGGATGTGAGGACTATAGAGTGCTGCAAACTAAGAGCACCAACCGATCGAGAGCTACCGACGACAGAAACACAGCATGCCACAAAGGAGAGACAGCAGACTTCCCCATTGGAAAACCTATTGCACTGTGACGGACAACGAATCTGCGCCACCGTTTCGATTGGCACAGAAACTGTCACAGCAACACTGGACACAGGGGCAACTCACAGTTTTGTGAGCAGAGAGCTAGCACGAAAGCTACGCTCTTCCACCAGCAAATTTGGAAAATCCAATACCAGAGCACGTATGGCAGACGGAAGTGCTAGGAGAGTCAGTGGGACATTGACGGCAACTGTAGGGCTTGGAGAGCAGACATGCGAGCAAGAGCTACTTATCATGCCTGATTCCATTAATGAGCTACTCCTTGGACTAGACTTCATGGCAAGCCTAGGAATGACAGTGAAGTGTGGTGAACAGGAGATCACATTGGGACCTCAAAACAATTGCGTGCAACCCCGAGATATTGCAATGTGCACGACAATTCGTGTTGAGAATGCCACACAAATCCATTCAACGACTTCCAAGAGGCACGCCAGCGACAAAAATGCTCAGATAAAGAGACACAACAGAGAATACACAGAGAACCAACGAATTCGCAAACACACAACACCAAGAACAAAGATGACTCATACGAACGAATTCACCTGCCACGGACTATGCCCAGCGAAATCCCACAGCGAATCCCACAAAAGCATATATAGAAGGACCACACATGAATCAGCATATGGGCCTCGGAAAAAGGACGCAGGCGCAACCAAACGCGAGGAGCTGGCACAGCTAAGTCAAAATACAATCAGAGCAATCAGGGTATCTCCTAATCACTTCGCAAAGTCAGAACCAGTGCGAAACAACCAAAACATACCACGTAGACAACGTGGCAGACCAAGGGACAACCACCGTGCAATCAAGTGCACCAAACACAGCAGAAGCGATGACAAGAGGAATAAACGTGACTTCAATAGCCACCAACCCAACAGCATTAAACAACAGAGGCAGTCAACAGAGAAACATACGACAAACACAGGCACCTTATTCACATTCCAAAACATAGAAGAGCTACAAGGACCAAAAGGAGGTGATCTGCCACAGAACTTGGTAGCTGAAGTTTTGCAAATAGCCAAAGGGGCTCAGCAAAAACGGACACGAGGGCGAATACGATTTAGGCGAGACGCATACAGAGTGACCCTCAACCGTGACGCTGTCATCATTTTTCATCGTCGGTAAAGTAGGGAGGACATGTGAGGAGCAAATTTTAGGCGTAAATTTGCACCTACATATTTAGTTTTGCCATAACGCCCCAAACGTGTATATTTAAAATAGGGGCCAAGTGCTTAAACAACCAACCCTAAAATATACACGTTAATAGTCCTAAGACTTTGGCACCTCCCACTTTCTGCTAGAAACCCACATTGACAAACGCAACAGAAGCTAGGGGGACATATAGTTCAACTGTGTCCGTATTTAAGATTAGTAAAATAATTGTATCAAGTAGTTAAGCCTTTTTTTTAAAATTAATAAATAAATAAAATAATTAAATCAACGTAAACAAGCTTTGAATACTTAAGAGATTTTCTGTAAACGACTCCTGGCAATCCGGCGAGCTTACCCCGGCGAAAACGAGTCGTTACAATATCGATTTCAATTGAATTAATATTTAGATCTTCATAATGTATAGAAACTTGAAAAGCTAATTGTGTTGGTTAACCAGCTTTTTCCATTTTTAATATTTCTAGTTCATGTTTGGCATTTAAAATTATTTTATCCTTAGCCTCAGAAACACCCAACACAATTTCAAGGGAACACAAAAATTTAAATAACCTTTAGATGGTTTCAACTCTCGACTTTTTGGCCATTCAGCATTTCCACGCGGTATTCATCAATGAATCATAGGATCTCAAATGCACTTCACACACTTAATCCCTTTCACTAATATACGCCACTATTAGTAGTTTTTGGACACTAAAGTCAATTTCCGAACACGGAGAGTAGTATAGCTATGGGGATTGTGGACTAAATTTTCATGTATTTTCTTATGGAAATGCAAATCTACCAAAAACCATTTACTAAAAAGCTTTGTTTTTCTTTGTGTCTTTGCTTAAAGACTTTTGTTTTAGTTTGTGTCTTTCCTAAATATGAATGCTTTTGGTAGCAAGCTTTACGACCAGTGGAGCATTTCATAAAAAATAAAATGAAAAATTAAACAATGCACGTAGGGAAGGGGTTAAGAATGAATTATGGGTCAGGCTGTGTACATCGTCTTTGCTAAATGTAAAAAGTTTACACAATCACGCAGGCATTGATGGATACATAGTAATAAAGAATAAGCATAGAATCCATTTCTTATCAATGTCGAAGAGAAGTAATTAGTTAAAACGAGTAAAGAAGTCTGAAGTCGGTTTAGACCGACTTCAAAATACCCTTTACCTTTCGTTGTGCGTGCGAGTTCAATAATGTGGATGTTTTATTCATAAATCATATCTACGGTAATATTTGGCAGGGTACCTTGAGTTGAATATAATAGAGGGAGGTGTGGTCATTATCTCATCGACCCGATTTCTTGTGTATGGATTTGTAGTGTCAGTATACGTACTAATTAAAATTTCGCCCAAAAATATTGTATAGGTTATAAAAATATATAAATATGGGGGGTGGGTGTCAAAATAGCCCGCATATTTTTTGCTGGTGTTTAATATTAGGACCCCAGCCTTCATGTGAAATTTCGTTGATAAATCTTTAATAGGAACCTAGCAATGATTTTTGGTTAATTGTGAGCAGGGCAATAGTTTTATGACACTCTATTTTGCATACATTATTATGGCCCCCATGTACATTTCTGCCAATTTTTATTCCGATAGAGTTAAAACGAGCATAAGTAGGCTAATTTTAATTCTAGCCCCGAAAGTGCCTTATATCAATTGGTCGTGCCTTTCCCTGATCAACCTCATTTCTTGCAATTACCTCTATAATGTCCACATGTTTCTTCTCCTGAAATTTCGTCTATAAATCTCTAACAGATCTTAAGTTATGAATATTTGTTTATTGTGGGAGTGGCAGTTAATATATACTGCCCATAGTGTTTAGTGAGACCCACATCTACATCACTAAGCGTCAAAATTCCATCATTTGGGTCACAATTCCGTCAATTAATTGGACAGAAGATATACTCATTTTAAAGAAAGTGAAAAAGTTGCTTATATGGGAGGTAGGCGTGGTATTTATTCAAATTGGCCCATATAGCAATCTTTCTGTATCTTTGTCCAGACTATACTTTTGCAAAGTTTCATTAAGAAAACAAGTGCCCACAGACGGACAGACGGACAGGTGTAGGTAATGGGCAGATGAGATTAGATTAGATTTATTTAAGGCTGTTATACACTGCGACCTGAAAGATCTATTGCGATGCCAATTATAATTAGAAGGATGTGGATAGTCCCATCTATAAATCTTCTGTCAGGTTGATATTCGACAGGAATTCATATACTTTGGAGGAATCAAGTTGAGGGATCTTGCTCATATCTAAGAAATATTGTCCAAAACACCTGAGTCTTTTGTGTGCCAATGGTCCGCAGTCTGTGATCATGTGCAGTGAGTTTTCGTCACTTTCTCCACAGAATCGACAAATGGCATCTGAAGATATACCCAACTTATTCATATGGTAGTTGAGTCCACAGTGTCCGCATGCAATGGCTGTGATTATTCTTAATTTATTCCGAGGGATATTTATTAACTACTGAGTTCTTTCAGGATTAAAATCTCCCAGCAGAACTTAGAAATGTCTCAATCCCGGAATAGTTTTCCAGGTTTGGCTTCTTTTTGCATCTGTACACTTCTTCAGCTGACCTCCAATGGTATTGGATGATGGTCCACAGAAGGGTTCAGGGCCGTTGAACTGAGAGGCCGCAACTTTCTTTGTAAAGCTATCTACCTTCTCATTTCTCTATACTCGTATGTGGCCTAGTACCCACATTAGCCATAGCTTGTTTATACTGCCTAGGGAGTTTAGTTTCCCACTACAGTCTTAGGTAGGTAGGTAAGGCAGCCGCATCACCAATAACCAGTGATGCCACTTAGGCCACTTAGACCAGTTGGGTGCGTTGTGGATCGCGGATGCGAGGTATGGCTGCGCTTCCCCCTCCAGATTGAACCACCTACAGACATTTGGCATACAAGTGCCATCTCTCGCAAATTTATCAGCCTTGCAGTTCCCTGGTATATCCCTATGTCCTGGCACCCAGCACAACTGGATATTGAATTTTTTAGCCATCTCATTTAGAGATCGGCGACAGTCTAAGACACTCCTCGACGTTATTTGGAATGCATTCAAAGTCCTTAGTGCAGCTTGGCTGTCTGATAAAATACAGTCGTAAACAGGTTAGATATCACCAAGGGTGAGCTCAAACTCTTGAGTGCTGTTTGACTATCAGATAGTATCACGACGTTTTTCCTCCGGTATTTCCTGTCAATGTTGATCTGGACAAATCGCCTGAAAAATGCTTGGGATAGAACCCACTGGTTCCCAGTAGTTGGTTCTAGGCCCAAATAGTCCTGCCCCAGCTCCGCCCATTGTCTTACAACCGTCAGTATACCGAAAGACTTTTTCAGTATACCGAAAGACTTTTTCAATTCATCATTGTACTGTATTTGTGTGCAAAAATGAATTCTCTTGGCATAAAATCTTTGTGACATTGTAGTATAGCATATTCTGAAGTTGAATTGTTACCCCATATAGGTGATGCTTGATCTCTGAACCATAGGTGATGATTGGTCTCACCATCATGTTATACATCCAACGAACGGTTTTTAGGTTACATCCCAAAGATTTATTAGCAAGCAGTCTACATATCATTAAATAAGCTATAGCCCTCTTGGTGGTTCGTGTCAGGTGAGCCTTCCACAATAACTGATTGTCGAAAATGACTTCGAGGTTGGTCTCAGAGCTAATATCGACCTGTGCACAATTTAGAAGAATAGGTTTCATAAATGGTAGAGATATTTTTCAAGTAAACGACACAATGGTGGTCTTCGAGCATTGATTTTCAATCCTGTTCCCCTGCACCATTTACTAGCTGTTAATAAGCCCCTCTGGATAATATCACAAAGGTTGGATTCATATTTCCTCCTAGCTAATTATCACAATATCATCCGCATATCATTGACACGATATGCCGAGATTTGTGAGTTTTACCAGAAGATCATCAACTACTATCCTCCACAAAATGGGACATCTTTTATTGACTTTGACTTTAACAATTTTGTCACTTGCGTCACCTTCAGTCAGTCTACTATTGAGTAAAGCTTGCATCCAATTGGAAGTGGTATTATCTATACCTCTATTGTTAAGAGCCCTAATCACATATTCGTGAGGAATGTTGTCAAAAGCCCCCTCAATATCAACTAAAACACAAAGTACTATTTTTTATTTATCCAGTGCTGCCTGAGTTAAGTCAGTCAAATGGTATTGTGCAGTATCAGTAGATTTTCCCGCAATCTATGCAAACTAGCAAGGATGTAAATGCTCCCTTTTCAATACTGTCTCAATGAGGTGTATATTAACTATTCTCTTCATTGCATTTAGTGCAAAGGATGGCAAACTGATAGACCTGAAGGATGTGGAATATACCATGGAAATACCATTTTAGCTGTAAGCCATGCTTTCGGTGTATACCCAAAAGCAAGACTTGCCCTAGTGATATTCACCAGGCGCGGAATCAGTACCTCTCCACTCCTTCGGAGAAGGATTGGGAAAAAACCATCCGCACCCGGTGATTTATATGGCTGCAAAGAGCTGATGGCCCATCTCAATTCCTCAGTAGTTATGATTTCTTTGGCCACCTTCCAGTCAATCTTGCTTGTTCTTCTAGGAAGAGCATCCATCTGTAAAGATGGCGGTAACTGGATCGAGCTCCCAGGAAAGTGCACACGCAGCAAAAGGAAAGTGCGATCCTATCCATTCGCCGTGAAAGTCCCATCCTCAGATCTCAATGCCAGCTTTAAATTTGTTTTTCGCAAGAGCTCTATGGAGTCGTGCTACTTCAGGAGTCGATTCTACACTTTCACAAAAGGATCTAAAGCTAGTCCTTTTGGCTTGTCTGATCTCTTTGTTATATATCGTCAACTCTTTTTTATATTCTTCCCAGTCCCCCGTACGCTTGGCTAGATTGAATAGCTTACGCACCTTAGTACGTCTAGTAGACAGATAAGAGTTCCATCAAGGAACATTTCTGCTGTTTTCCTTTGTTCTTAGAGGACAAGATAAATCATAGGATTGAGAAATAATTGAATTCAGCTCATCGACATCCTCCTCTAGGTCCACCGGATTTTTATTTATTCCTTGGATGTTTGAGGATGAGAGTAGTGAATGCACTGAACTATCGAAGAATTAGTTAGTATACCTAAGATTTCTAAAAACGACCGTTTTTGTGACGATACCTCCTATACTCAATTATACTGTGATCCGACAGAGAGTCCAATTGTTCCAAATGTCAGTTAGCCCTGGACTACTAAAAGTCGATCAGGAACTTCCTCCCTAATTACATTTCTAAAAGTGGATGTGTTCCCCTTATTTAATATATAAAAATTAAGTGATAATAAATATTCTAGAACTGACTCACCCAGTTTATTGGTGTCACTGCTACCCCAAATGGTATTGTGTGCGTTTGAGTCACAGCCTAGCAATAGTGGAATCCTTTTGGATAGACAATACATCGCCAGTGTAACGACTTCTTCCGGGATGTCATTCATGTCTCTTGTAGGCGATGCAACGACTATATCGCGAGAGACCCCAACATCTTTATACTTTACCCTGATGGGTGTGAGATCTCGCGACATGAATTCTGAAGACAAAAGAAATTAAACTTATTGGAAAGGCCCCCAAATTGACCTTTGTAACAGCATGGTTCTTGAATGAGGACCAGCCCCATGTTGTTGTTGGCAAACACCCTCCCAATGACAGCCGAGGCTGTAGTGGCATGATGGATGTTTGCCTGAGCCACTTTCAATCTCGTCATCTTATTGGAACAGGTTTTGACTGGATGGTGCTATTCCCATCTTCCTCCTCCTCGTCCATAGAGATAACCTCCACACTGTGTACCAGTGAAAGGTAGTATGCGGACTCAGTGTTCGGTTCAGCCTCACCTGGGGGAGGCTATTACTCGTAATTAATTTTGACAGAGATGGGATGTTTGTCTCCTCTACTTCCTCTACCTTGGCTTTTCTTGGGTTTTTTGGAACAACCGACTTTGATGTTGCTAAATCGGTAGTTCAACGTATAACCTGAGCTTTTGGGTAGTTGCATGGACCCATCATCTATTTCCACGGACAACAACTGTCCGTTTCCCTCATCCTTGCAACTCCATATTCTCCAGAAATTGGTGTTTAGCCCATTATTTTGGCTGGTGAGAAACTTAAGTGACACAGCTACCTCTTGTCCACTACTACGAGGGAGGAAGGGGAAGACTGTGTGTGATCGTGGGATGTTGTCTCCCACTCTGGCGACCAAAGTGACGCCCTCTCTCACTGAAAGCTGCGTCACGACCCCTTTCAGCCATTCCGCCGAGTCGTGGCAGCAGTATTATGATACCCACTATTATGGCCCCATATACATTTCTGGCAATTTTTATTCCGATTGCGTCAATACGAGCATAGGTAGGCTACTTTTAATTTTAGATCCGAAAGTTCCTTATATTAATTAGCTGGCCAGACGGACAGACGGAGGTTTAAAGAAAAGGGTAAGGATCTGCGCAAACTCAATTATATTAATAGGTGAACAGAATTTCTATTTAAATAGTGTCAGTTGGTAGATTTTACGATGGAGTAAAACCAACTATGATAATGAAACAGTATATAGCAAGGACTGTGGCGAATGAAGATGCTATTAAATATGCGATAGCTTCTTTTGACAACTTCAAGCCGCAGAATCTGTGTGGTATTTATCCAGTCATACTGAAGCAGAATATTGAGTTGATGATTACAACATTCAAGATATTCTTCACTTGAAGTTTGTCGCTAGCTTATATTACACACTCCTAGAGATTTGTCAGATTATCATCTATCCCAAAAGTGGGAAAGGATGACAATGATGATAGTCCAAGGAATTTCAGAGCTATTAGTATGATGCCACTTAATGGACACCACCGGTCTCCATTTCAACATATCGAAGTGGAAAATCCTGCGAGTCGGCAAGGCATATTCTTGTAAGCAAGCAACGATGGAGTGCGCTATGGGTGTTTTTGTGGACATAGAGAAAGCTTTTGATGCTACTTTTTCAGTATGTGCAGCTCTGCTCGTCGACATGGTGTAGATAATGTGCAGGTTGATTGGATTGGTTCAATGCTAGCAAATAGGGTAATTGCGTTGCGGGGGGTGGGAAAGGGGTGTGAAGAAGGGGTGCGTTCTCTACCCACTACTCTGACCCTTTACTTGAATCATTAAATGATTCTGATATCTACGCTCAGGCATATGGAGATGATGTAGCCTCCGTAATTCCTGGAATCTCTCTTATGCACATCTGCAGGAAGTGCAGTTTGCTCTGAATAAGATTGACACATTATTTTATTTTTTTTATTTTATTTTTATTTCTTCCTCTATATATTACAATCTATAACAATAATATTAAGTAATATTTTGTGCCGGTTTGGATTGAATATGCTCTTTTAGCCAAGGCCAAAAGAACTTCTTTTATTTATTTGTTTATTAAATTTTCTCTATTTATCCATCATTTTCTTTATGTATATAATTAACTATTTATTTTGTTATTGTTATGTATTTATTTTTTTTTTAAACCTTCCTGTAAGTTCTGCAGGGGTAATTCCCTTCAATCCTCTTGGAGTTGCACCCTCCGTGTCTGCTGCACTACGCAGTTCCAGGTTTTGATGGCCGCTCAGTCGGTGTATATGTTTGGTGCTGCATTTTGTGATTGTGTCCGTGATGGTTTCAATGTGTAGCTCACGGTGTATAACCTCGTTCGGGATATACCATTCAGCATTTGTAGTTGTTCGTAGTATTCTTGACTGCATTCGTTGTATTAAATTTAAGTTTGATATGCTAGCTGTGCCCCATATCTCGATTCCATATGTCCAGATAGGTGCTATTATTGTCTTGTATATTATTAGTTTGTTGTAGAGAGATAGTCTAGAGGCTCGTCCAAGTAGCCAGTTTAATTGTCGGTACTTATTTTTTGCATCGTTTCGCTTGTTAATGATGTGCTGCTTCCAAGTCAATTTTTCGTCTATGGTTATTCCAAGATATTTTGCAGCAGAGTGAGTTTTTATTTTTTTTGCCTTTATAGCAAGGCTGTATTTTGTCGATTTTCTGTTTGTATATACAACTTGTACAGTTTTGGCTTTATTTATCTCTATTCCCCATAAGTCACACCATGCTACTACATTGTCTAATATATGTTGGATTGCATTTGTTGCCTTTTTTCGTCATTGTGTGATGCCATTAAAACTGTGTCGTCTGCGAATGTTGCTATCATCGCATTGCTTTTCGTTGGAATTGGTATATCTGCTGTGAATATTAAGTATAGTAGAGGTCCTAATACGCTGCCTTGTGGTACTCCAGCTGTTATTGGTAGGATGTCTGGGCAAACCTCGTCATATTTTATGTAGAATTGTCGTTCGATTATATAGCTCTTTAAAATGTCATAATAATTTTGTGGAAATATTCGCTTAAGTTTATATAGAATTCCTTTGTGCCACACCTTGTCCAATGCTTTTGCAATGTCCAAGTATACAGCTACGCAGTATTTTTTGTTGTCTATACTTTCAAGGATTTTGTTTACAACCCTGTGGACCTGTTGCACAGTTGAGTGTTGTCTTCTAAATCCAAACTGATGGCTGGGTATTAAATTTTTTGTTGTTAAGATTGGCTCTAATCTGTCCTGTAGTATCTTTTCAAATACTTTCGATAGTATTGGCAATAGACTGATAGGTCGGTAAGAAGTTGTTTTGGTGGCATCTTTTCCTGGCTTGCTGATGGCTGTTATCTGTGCAACTTTCCATAAGCGAGAGAAATACTTAGTTTCTAGCATGCAGTTAAATATATTTCGGATATATATTATAGCTATATCAGGCATTTCTTTTAGGATTTTCCCGCTTATCAGATCATATCCTGGCGCCTTTTTGTCTTTTAATTTTTTAATTTTGTTTTTGACTTCTGCTACTGATGTATTTTTTGTTTTGGATTGCGGGATATTTATTACATTGTCAAGATGAGTGGTTTGATTGTCCATTTCGCTTGTAAATATTTCAAGGAAATGTTTGGCCACTGTGTTGGCTTTGTCTCTACTTGTTTTCGCCCATGTACCGGTTTGTGTTTTGATAGGAGGTTTGTGTATTATTGCACCAGTGAGTTTTTTCGTAGCCTTCCAAAGAGAGTAATTTGTTGATGTGGTCGTTCCCAAGTTCAGCATATGTTTTTCTAGTTCCTTTTCTCTGTTTTTCTGAAGTAAAATTTTTAATTCATTTGTTGCTTTGTTTAGGTTGCGTTTATCTTTTCCTAGTGATTTGCCATGTTTTCCGGAGCTTCCTTTTCCATTTAATTTTTCCCTTGATGAACGCTGGTGTAGTGTCCGTATTTGCTAACGTTAGCTTTGGTGTTGAAGCTGTGATTGCTTCGAAAAAAGTCTTGTCTCTATTGATCCTAGTAATGTCATTAGGATTGGGGAGTGGTCTGAGGATAATTCTAAACATGATTTAATAGTTAGCTGTTTATGAAGAATATTTTTTGTGATGCAGAAGTCTATTAAATCTGGTTGTTTTTTTGTGTCTGTTGGCCAATATGTTGGTTCACCAGTGCTAATGAATCGACAATTACTATATCGTATAGCTTTAAGTAACTCGCGTCCTTTTGCGTTTGTCAACCTTGATCCCCATAAAACATTTTTAGCGTTATAGTCACCTCCGGCTAAATAGCGATTCCCCAGTTTTTTTTAAATAGTCTAGATATTGTTCTTTTGTGTTGTTATATTTTGGTGGGCAATAGACAGCAAATACTACGATTTGTCCTTTCGAGACTTTTAGTGCTATTGTGGTTGCTTGAAGGTTTTCTTTTTTATATGCGTCAAGTTCAATGTAATTCATATTTTTTTTTTTATAATGGTCGCCGTTCCACCGTGAGATTTTTTGTCAGGATGATTTGTGTAATGGATGTCAAAGTTAAGGAATTTAACATATGTTTTGTCTGTAGCATGTGTTTCCGAGATTAACATCACATCTATTGAATTATTTATTAGGAAAGTCTTTAGTTCTAGTTCATGGCGCGACAGTCCATTTGCATTCCATATTGCCAAATTTATTTTATTTACTGCGTTCATCTATTTTGCATACAAACATAGTTACTATATTCATCATACTGGTCATTTGATTTATTAGTTGTTTCATCATTGTTTTTAATTCGGATAGATCGTCATTGTTTGATATTATTTCATATGTGCTATTGCTTTTTATTTGATTTGGCTCCTGTGATATTGTTTCCATTTGTGCAGCTTGAGCGTATGAAATACCAGAGATGATTTTATGGCCATTTATTTTTGTATTGTGATTGTTTTGGTTTGTTTCAATATTGATTTGTTCATTTGTTTCTTTCTTGCGAACTGTAGGGTATCTCTGGACTTGTAGAGCTTTATATATCGCACATCCTCTGTAGTTTGCCGTGTGGTTTTCACCGCAATGTACGCATTTAATATTTACTCTATCAGCGTCGATTTTAATTGTGCACATGTTTGTCTTGTGTTTTCCAGCACATTTGACACACACCGGGTCTATCTGGCAGTAGTCTCTGTGTGGCCGTACTTTTGGCAATTTGTGCATTGGGGAATTGTTTTCTTTTGTCGGGGTGGCTCAAAGCTAATTTTGCAGTGTAGGAGGTGAGTAATGTCGTATATGCCTTTATTGTTATCTTTTATTTTCAATTCAATTGAAAAAAGTGAATGTGGTTGTTTTATTTTGGCCCCATTAGCTATTTGGATGCTATGGATATTTGTCACTTCATGGCCTAGTTCGGGTAATTCGTTTTTAATGTCTTCTGTGTCGGTTGAATGGTGCATATTTCGTAATACCACTCTAAAGCCTCGCTCATCTTTTGGTCGAAATGTGTAATACTTTGTCCCTTTTTGCTTTAATAATTCAATTACTTTTGTGTAGTGTGTGGATTCTTTTGTTTGAATTTTTATTTCGTTCTTGCTTAGAATTTTCATTTCGTACAATATATTTGGCGTGGAATTTAGTGCTTCAGATAAGGCTTTTATATTTTCAACATTCTGAACATATATAGGAGGCGGTTTTTGTAAACGTTGCGCAATTTGTTTTTGTATATTAATGTTCGCATTTGTCCCACTGTTGTTTTGTTCTTCACTGTTGTCTTGAGAGTTCGTTTTGTCATTTACTGCTAACAGTTCGAATCTGTTTGTTGTGTTTGGAGGGATAGGCTTGCTCAGCCAATATTTTTGGAGTGATGTTTGTGTTGTGTTGAACATTTTATTTTTCGGTCTTTTGTTACTAGTATTTTGTTCATTTAACTTGTTCGGCGATTGTTTTTCGCGGTTTCGTTTTGTGTTTTTATTTTCGGTAATTTTGTTACTGGTTTTAATATTTATATTTTGTACTTGCGTGTTTGTTGTTGCTGATGAAATTGGTTTTGTTCCGATTGCCATTGTTGGTGAGTTGCAGCTAATCGTTACCGTCGCAGTCTCAAGGGGGTTAATTCTGCTCTATCAGAGAACTGTGGCTATTTGTTCCACCGGAGCCTTTCCGACAACTTCTGGCCCTACTCTTAATGCGCTGTTGCATCTTCCCACCCTGTATGTTTTTATACAAGAAGAATCCCTAAAGGCCATATGTAGGTTGAAGCACAATAGGCAGTGGGTGGGTGCATGTAGGAATCTTGAAAATATTGTTGGCACTGACATGGATACTGGTATCCCTTCTATGACAATGATGCCCGCGTATCCTATGATTGAAAGCAGTACTGTATAAAAATTGCAGAGGCTCATTTATAGTTTGATACTACGACTGAGCACAGTTGGCAGTGCTGTCGTATTTTCACTGATATATATAAACGGATATTGAATCAGGTTCTGGGGTTTTCGTGGAACTCAACCGTGTCCAACCCTATTACACCCTTGGTTGTCATGCTTTTGTCTTTCAGGCGGAAGTGTATGTGGATGACTGTGGATGAAATTCAATGAAATCAGCTCACAGGCAATGATTATATTACATATCCAATGCTACAAAGTACCAAAAATCGTTCAAAGAAATATTATTTAAATTGACATAATAATCTACAGAGAAGGTGTCATACCACAAAGTTTTAAAAATGCGGCAGTTTTTATAAAGAAGCCGGACAAGCTTATAGCGCAAGTGGATTCTTAAAGGCCCATTTCATTGCTCCCATACTTGAGAAAAATATTAGAAAAAATTATCTCCAAGCGTTCAATGTGTTATGCTGGGAAATAAGAACGCTTATCACCAAATCAAGTAATTTTTCAAAAAGGCTTCGGCACGACTTACTCACTAATATTTTTAAATCATATTATTTGCAAAATCTTATCTTTAAAAATCCATAACACAATTCTTCCTTTAGACTTTGTGCAAGCATTCGACAAAATTCGCATGAATATATGATTCTTAATAAGCTTAAGAACTGGTTAATTGTCCCCAAAATGTTTCATTTGATCGAATCATTCCTTACAAATAGAAAATTTTGTTATTAATGTCACATCTTTAATTCATCCACTGTATTATGGTACCACAAGCATCACCTTTGTTGATTGCCTTATTCATAATAGCATTTGATAATTTGACCATTGTTATTATCAATAACAACAAACTCGAACACTGTATGTACGCAGACGACCTATACATAATAAGAAAAACATGACAATGACAAGGTAACGGAGAACTTCCAAAACGTACTTCACGAAATCGGCATGTGACCAGACTCTGGAGCAGTCTTATCATTGGAAAAAAGCAAGCTTCTACATATTTGTAATAAGATAAAATGTAAAGAAATCAAATTACACCATAATAATGCCACTTTAGAAAACGTCATGAATTGTAAAATTTTAGACATATATTTTAACTGTAAATATAACTTCAATCGTCATTGTAAGCAATTAAATCAAAACCTAGCTGCCAGAGTAAATACAAAGGAATGGTTTTTATTGTCATAGTAGGAAAATTAAGAAATCCAGTTTTAATAGTCTTATCATATATTAATTAAAGTATATTGATAACATAGAAATTAAAACAATTTAAATTAATAAGACAAAAATATCAAATCTAAACAATACTCTTTGTTCATGGCTATCGCTGTGGAGTCGCTGAAAATATGTTAAAGCTAACATTTCCACTGCTAAAACGATTCATTACAGACGCATATTTATTGTAAATTTAATTTGAAATTTCTAAGAATTTCAAACAAAAATTTGTAAAAATTCTAAAAAAATGGAAATTATTCAAAATATATTGCAATTTACTAAATATTTTTTAAAAATAACTTTCTTTAAAAATATTAGTATGTACTATTTTATATGTAAGTTAATTGCATTTGAATGATTTCATATACATACATACATACATATGTACGAGTATGTGGGTTGGTAGGTAGGCATGTATATTTATATAAATAATTATGGAAATATTTTTAGAAATTACATTGTAAACTGTAAAAAAAAAATTGGTGTATAAAATTAATAAATAAATTTAAATATATATTTATTTTATTTATTTATTTATCTAAAAAAAAACCTACGTCGAATTGCACAGCAAAACTTCATGGTTGCACAGCAGAAGACTAAAATTTATTTTTTGCGGACTGTTTAGTTAATTCAGAATTACATTACATTATGTGAGTATCCTTAGCTCATTGCTTTACGCGTTGGTCTATGGTTTTTGTGGCTAGAGTTTGCGCCCAGGGGGAAGGTTTTCGTTTCATCAAAAATTTTTTTTTATTAATTAAAAGTATTTTACTATGTTCCATAAATTAACCAATATTATATCATTTTAATGGCCCAAAACTAGAGCAGAATTTTGTCATGTCTGTTAGAGAAGAAGACTGGAAACGGTGGAGTATTATGGAATTCACTCTTGACATATGTACATGTTTACATATGTACAAATTTACATATGTATGTATATATTTGTGTTTTCATCAATTTGTCAGCTAGCGAATTTTGCCATAAAAAGAATGATATGAAATGAAAAGCGTCTTCATTTCTCGTATTGGAGTTTTTGTTTTATGATATGCGGTGTGGCTTATTTAAATATAAAGTGAAGCAGAATTCAATTTGTCATGAAATTTTAGATATTTCAATATCTTCAGAATAGACAACATATAATATAATATATAGATAATAATAAATAGCGGCACAGATTATTCTTTCGAGTTTATAGTTCATATTTTCGCTTTGTGTAGCAGCATGTGATCAACTTTTTTTGAGTCTATCCGAAGAAAGAATAATTATGCACAAAAAACCAATTTTGCTAAAATTAATAATGATCTTTTAACATTAATTTGTTCGTCTGATGCCTATTCCATTAGTATATTTATCTAAAATATTTTTAGATTAAGTGTACAGTCAAAAAAATCAAGGTTTTAAACAATTTTTGTTACTTTGTCAGATCAGCTTGAAATACTATAACCAGATTCTATTACAAATTAAACCACTCGTACGTACATGAATATGTACAGTGAATCAAAAAAGTATTGGCACAGCTCAATTTTCAAAGTTTATTTGCTAATAATTTTTTTTCCACACCACTTACAAAAATAAATAGTATACCATTTTTAAAAAGGAACATTTTATTATATAATTAAAACTTAACATATTTCATATTTCACTTTTTCCCAGGTGTAATGTTATAAAAACTAAAAAAATTCATTATTTTTCCTCAAAAAAGTATTGGCACACATGTAAAAAATTTGATTTCTGGTAAGATTTATGAACATTTAATATTTGGTTAGACCTCCTTTGGCCTTAATAATTGCAGCTAAGCGTCTAGGCATACATTTTACTAAGTTAGATGTCTCTGGTGTTATGTTTTCCCATTCTGTGCGTATGGCTTCCTTGAGTGAGTTCTTTGATGTTGTGCGATGACGACGTATTTTCTTTTCCAGTAAACCCCAAACATGTTCTATAGGATTCGTATCTGGGGACTGTGGAGGTGTTTTGAATTGTTTGCAGTGGTAAATTTGGCATTCTTGTACAAGATACGACGAATGTTTCGATCATTTTTTTGTTTACAACTTTACAACACTTGGAGTCAAGCTTTCTTTTAAAATATTCATATATAATTTCTTGTCCATTTTCTCATCAATAAAGACGAGATTTCCCACACCAGAAGCCGCCATACACCCCCATACCATGACATTGCCACCGCCATGCTTCACTGTTTTTATTACATTATTTTCTGGCAGCTCTTTGTTTGGCTTTCGCCAAACTTTTTGTGCACCGTCTGAACTAAATAGGTTAAACTTCGATTCGTCACTAAATATCACACGGTTCCAAAATGATTCCGACTAATTAATATTGAGTTTGGCGAACTCCAGCCTCTTTTTTATATTTACAGGCGACAGGCAAGGTTTGCGTCGAGGAACTCGTCCATGATAACCAGCTCTGTTTAGTGTATTTCGTTTGTGGGTCGAACTTTTGTTGAAATTTTTGCTGTATTTCATGGCATAATTTGACGGCCGAAATCTTTGGATTTTGAGCCACTGCAGCTACTACTATCCGCTACTGGCATGGTGTAAATTTTTTTGGCCTTCCAGATCTGCTCTCACGCTGTAATTTTCCGAAGTTTATGTAATGTTTTATAATGTTTCGTACACTTGAATATGGCCTCTGTAATAGATCTCCAATTTCTCGATACGATTTTTGCTGTACGTAAAGATTTATTATAATCTTACGGACGTCTACCGGAATTTCAGAACCTCTGCCCATTTTGATTATTCTTTCAAGAAATCAATATCAACACTAACTTGAAATATTAGATAAAAACTAAAACGCAATAATTGAGTAGAGAGAGAAGGAATGGAGCAAAGAAAACTAAAGGATTACCGTTATTTGAGCAAAAAGATTTCACTCACACAACGTGTGAACAAAATAATCTAGTAATAAAACTAATAGAAATTTAAAAAGTTTTTGAACGCTTTTCCACACCACCTTTGAGGTAGAGTTATTGGTGCATTTTTTTTTTAAGTGGTGTGCCTGGTAGGACTTGCACTTGCACTCCAAAGCCTTTACATCAAATGTAAATTTCATTTCTGACAGCAGCAATTAAACGTGATTCAGTAAGATTAATTATAAGATTATAAGTAAGATAATAAAAATAATTATTAATATACTTCAAAACAAAAGATGAACAATTAAAAAAATATAAAGAATGGTTTGAACCCGGCGCCGTAAAGGCTGACATAGCACCAACGCTCTACCACTGGCGCTACTGATGCTTCCAAACACTTTAGCAATTTTATGCCATTTTACGGTGTCAAACTGTTTTGAAATCATTAATCCAACAGCAGAACGTTTATTGAAGTCTGTGCCTTTGCCCAACATTGACCACGATGCAGTTTCATATATAGGAATATTCAAAATGAAATTAACGTAATAATAGTAATTTATTTATTAAAATATATATTGTAAACAACAATAAATATTTGTGCAAAAAAAAACATCTCAATAATTTAGAAATTTTAGATATTTTTTTTTTTAAATTAAATTTTTGCTAATTTCTTATTAAATACATTGTTAACATGCTGCTGTTATAATCATTTTACAGAAAAATGTTACATTTTGACAGCTGTTCCACGGCGATTCCATGCGTGGCATTTCCCCTGTTTGCTAGAGAGCGATTTGCATAGTCTTGTTGTCTTTGTTTCAAACATTACCCACTAAAACAATAGGCGCATTCAACTTGTATCGAGCTCGCAACGAGTTGTGCGAATAAAACAGCACTCAAGTAAGTTGTTTACTTGGCCAGCACTGTTTCAACTGTTTTTTTTAAACATTTACTTTCCTTATATTTCTTATGTAAACTAATCATCTGAATATAAATCAACAGAATACAAAAAATCCAACGCAAACCATCGAAAACACTAAGTCTGCTTTAACAAGCATTGCGAATAACAACAAAATTATCACTCTAGCTTGATGCTCAGTTACTGGAGTTCTAAGCGCGCCATCTTCAGTTTATAAACTGCATTTTCCATTTCTTAAATAAAATTGTTTCTTAAAATCTTTCAGTGGAACTTAAATAATTTTGATGAGCTCAAGCTTCTAAACCACGACAAACCCTATAACATTATTGGAATAAATTCCAATAGCTCGCAACTATATATATTCGTAATGATAAAGTGATCAGCAACATAAATCATATAATATCTCGCATTCATAAAGATATGATTCGTTGTGCCAATGAATCTATGCCACAAGCAATCGTAAGCCCACAACTAAATATAAATGTTACAAATTCACAAACAATATTGAATCTAGACCCAACAGCAATCAACAAACAAAATATACCTACTTCTTTTGTCAAAATCACTAATAATACTACTACAACAGCAACAATTTCAACATAAGTTATCATGTCCGCTTTACTATCAACCGAAATGTTTGTAAATGCAACATCTACATCTGAACCTGAACAGTGTGCCTACTTTCGTGGCCAACGTGGAGTGGTCCTATCACCGTCTATTCCCGTGGGAGTTGTTCGACATCAATGCAACTCGCTAAGTAGTTTGCCCATGTAACACAATGCCCATCAAAAATGCGAAAAGTGGACAGTTGTGAAAAAACAAAAGCGGCTTCGCGAAAGTCAAGAAAAATCTAAGAAGCCACAACAAAAGCAGAAAACCTTAGAAACCTCAACCACGAAAACTTCTGCTAATCAGTACACACTTCTTGATGATGAGGAAACCGAACCGTTGTTTACAGAGAAGCCGATCAAGCCCCCTCCAATTTTTATTGACCGAGAAAAATTCGGAATGTATATGTACAAGCCTATACAGGAAAGAAGTTTTATAAAGAGATCCTGTGAAAAATGCATCCTTCCTTAGACACAACCGACTTAAAGGCTTCTCTTGAAGAGTTGGGACACAAAGTTACAAATGTATGGAACATGAAGCAGAGACAGACCAGAAAACCCTTACCAATGTTTGTAGTAGAAGTTGAAGAGAAGTCAAACAATAAAGACTCTACTACACTCTCGTATAACCTCTGAACCTCCCCACCCTATGCGTGAAATACCCCAGTGCTCAAATTGTCAACAATATGGTCACACAAAAGCTTACTGCCGCAGAAGGCGTAAAAGCATCAACGGTGCTGGAGATCATGCGTCAGTCGATTATGAACGCAAAGGTAAGCTTAACGATGTTAAATGTACGCTATGTCAAGGAAATCATCCCTCAAACTACAAAGGATGCTTAAGATTAGAAAAGCAACAAAAAGAAAAACAAAACTATGCTGATGTAGTTAAAGGGCAACCGAATTCAAGCAACAACGGTGTAAAGACGATCAACTCATCTTTAGAAAAATCTATCTCATTTTGATCAAATGATGAATCAGATGAGGATCTTGACAAACCTGCTAACTATACTAATCGCAAGAACCACTAAATCATCATACCCTTCAAAATTGTAGTTTTGAATGCCAATGAACTTGTTCAACGTGTTCAGGAGATATCATTGTATTTAAAATAACGTCATATAGATATTCTACTTATCTCTGAGATCTATAATTAATTACAACTTTTACCAAACAATGCATCCCGATGGGTTCGCTCATGGTACAGCAATAATAATAAAAACAAACTTAAATCATTCAGAAACTACGCATTTCCAATCAGATGCCATCCAAGCCACATATTTGATTACCTACTATCAAGGCAATGAAATTACATTATCAGCCCTATATACTCCACCCAAACATAATATAAAACTGGATGACTATATTCCCTTTTTTAAAATGCTGGGAGGTGATTTTAATACTAAGAATCCAACGTGGGACTCAAAGAAAACCAAAGGACGCGAATTACTAAGCACCATACATTCCGTGGGACTATAGGCCGGTCAGCCTACATATTGGCAACACACTGCACTACAGACTGGTAGTTGTGACTTTAGCCTAAAATTTTGACATAAAATCTACAGACTGGGACTACTTTCGATACCTTCCTATGAGAAATATATAACTCCATATACCACTCAAAACGGATGAAGACATTGATGCTGCAGCCGAGTATCTTACGGGCATTATTCAGAAAAGTGTATGGCGTGCTACTCCACACAAGAAAAATACTTTTAAATCGTCCGCGCCGAAATACTCCATTGCAGTGATTGACAAAATTGCGGAGTAACGACGAGCGCGCAAACAATGGCAAATTTCAAGACATCTGGATACCAAAGCCCAATTGAACAGGATTATCAGAGAACTGAAGCTTTTGATGAAGAGGGAGAGCGGAGGAACTTAGACACAACAATCCAAACGGACTCTACGTTATAGAAAGTTTGCAGAAAGACATGTAATAAAATAATACATCATCATTGGGCGAAATCACAATTGGGCGAAATCAGAAACCGAAAAAATGTATTTATTCGCAGCACACTTAAATTTTGTGTCCAAACCAAATAAGATTGTATGTTCCCAGAGAGAAATATTGACTTAATAGTGCACAATTTAAACGAATGTCATCAATTGGAATTGCTTATGAAAAATGTTTCAAGAACTGCGTTAAAAAGTGTTCTAGCAAACTTGAATGAAAGAAAGGTTCCAGGATATGACTTAATCACAAACAAAGTACTCAAAGAGTTACCCCTTTCGTGTATAACACTTTTAAGAAACTTGAGTATGTATGCACTGCAAAGAAGTTATTTCCCAGCACAATGAAAGAGACAAAAATAAATGATCCTAAAGCCTGGCAAAAGTTGTTTCGATTCGACATCTTATCGTCCCATCAGCTTACTGCCAATGATTTCAAAAGTGTTTGAAATACTTATAATCAAGAAGCAATGAGCAAGCTATGAAAATAAAGAATTTTGTACAGCAGTTTTTCTTGACAACCTTTGATAAAGTATGACAGCAAGGGTTGCTGTATAAGTTATTAAATATGCTTCCAGTAAATCTTTATCTTCTGATTAAGTCCTATCTTACTAATAGCATTTTTACATCAAACATGGTGAGGAAGTCTCCACTTTAAAAAAAATCAATGCCGGGGTTCCTGAAGGAAGTGTGGACCAATTTTATACCTTTTATTTACGTCAGACCTGCCTGCACCAGCCACGTCGTTGTGGGCACTTTCGCAAATGATACAGCTATTCTGTCCTCACACAAAAACAGCTCTACTGCTTCTAAAAAATTGCAATGACGTCACAAAATGGATGGGGCCTGGCGTATTAAACCGAATGAAAGTGAGTCTGTACACATTACCTTTACGCTAAGACGCGACTGTTGCCTTAAGATGGACAATTCCACAATACCCCAAGCGACTGAAGCCAAGTATCTAGGTACGAGTATATGGTTGCACCGACGGCTAACATGGAAACCTGACATACTTTCAAAAAGGAGAACTCTGGGATTAAAATTTCTTTATTTATACTTGTTGCTCAAGCGTAAGGCAGTGCTATCCGCTGAAAACAAGTTGCTGATGTATAAAAATATTCTGAAACCAGTTTGGAGAGAATTCCTTCATACACTTTAACAGAGACATAAAAATCCCCCTTTCTTGGGAAAAAGTACGATTATTGGATACAGACCCACATCACTGCTGCCCTGTCTCAGTATACTATTCGAGATAATAGTATCGCGCACTCTCATAGCGTGATTTCACGCGTTTCTAATAGCGTGATTTCACTGACCCTTAATTCGGGTTTACGGTTAACTGCAGTTTTAACATAGCGTTTAAATGAATAAATTCCCATGCAATTGTTTTTGCTGTCGCAGCCAGCGCCGTAGGTAAACGACAAAAAAAAAGGAAGGGAACATAAATAGTATTCTGTGTGGTAGAAATTCTGTGCAAAAAAATTCAATGATCTTTATTTTTAGCGGAAATATATATTATCTGCACTAAACGAAGTGTTTATTCTTATTATTTGGAAGAAAAAGCGCCACCTGACAAAAAAATGCTTATAGGACTAGTACCTCAATTCTGGTGGAAATAAAGCTCTTTACTGCAATTTAGCTGTCGGCGGAAACAGAGCAATTATGCAAGCAAATAAACTATTTAGTAATCAAACAGATACTCTGTTATCGCTAGACGAACCCATTTGCAATAGTTTATCGTCGAGAAATCATATTTCAATTGACACGAGGAGAAATTTGACCGCATTGGCAGTCACTTGATAATTCATCAATTAATTGAGTTGAAAACTGGTCCCAAGATCTTCAAATTTGTTCAAGGTAAGTAATAGAAAATTCAGAGTTCGTGTCAACAAAGGTCACTCTGATACATATCATTTGTTAAATGGCATCCCCCAGGGATCACCTCTCTCTGTGGTATTATTTTGGATCGCTTATCAAAAACTAAACTTAGTTATAAAAGAACACACGAAGAAGTCTCAAGGAGACTGAACTTATCGACTATGGAGCCAAAGACGCCTCCCCTTCCGACTTTCACGTTAAAGTCGCCTAGGACCATTCTTATGTCGTGGGCCGGGCAACGATCGTACACGTCACCTAGACTGGTGTATAATGTATTATTGGCAGCATCGTCCTTCTCTCCGGCCGTGCATGCAATTCAGGCTAATGTTGAAGAACTTCGCCTTGATCCAATTTTTTGTAGAGTTTGAAGAACTTTTTCCAAGCGGCTTATATGTTCAGAGAATGTTAGTGCGGCGATGTCATCAAGATAATTTCCACATCCATCTATACCTTGTAATAACTACTCAAGATATTTTTGAAAAATTGCTGGAGCACTAGCTATTTCATATGGAAGACGCTGGTATTGAAATAATACTAGTGGCGTACTGACTTACATAACTGTTTTATAGTCGTCATCTAGTTCCATTTGTAGGTATGCGTCTTTAAGATCGTTTTTCGAAAATTGTTGACCGCAACGAATTGAATGAAACAATGATTCGCGTGTAGGCAATGGATATTACTCAATGTCAATTTGCGAGTTGACAGCTAATTTAAAGTATCCACAAATTGTTATCGAGCCATCTGGTTTAGGCGCTAAAACGATAGGTGAAGCCCACTGTGAAAATTTTATTGAGTTCCAAATACCGGCACTAATGAGTCGTTGGACTTCTTTTTTCAATTTAGGCATCTGCGAAAATGGTATTTGTCGACTTTTGTAAAATTTTGGGTTTGCATTTGGCTTTAAATAAATACTTGCTTTGAAGTCTTTTATAGTACCAAGAGTTGATTGAAACATATCTCGAAATTTTTCACATAACCCATTTACTTCTTTTGTTTCGTTTACGGTGATGTTAGAAATTTTTTGAATGGCGTAACCAAATTCTTTAAATAAATCAAAACCAAAGAGATCGTTTCCATTTTCTATATCGACAACAACGAATTTAAACTTTCTTTCTTTTTTACCGCACTTGACATTAACGCACAGTTCACCAAGCACATGAATTAGATTTTTACCAAAACTGAATAATGTTTTTTTACACAACTGCAATTTGGGACTGTTTAATTGTTTGTATGTTTTTAAATTTATAATAGAAGTGGTTGCACCAGAGTCCATTTGAAAAGAAATTAAATTGTTAATAATTTGTAAATCAATTATTTTTCATTGTTTTTTATTTTTACTTCGCCAGTTACACTGTACGAGTATATTGTCTCTACAGTATCGATGTATTGATTTTTGTGCTGGGCATATTTTATTCTGTTCGAAGACTTATTTTCGTAGCTGAAATTGTTTTTGTAATTTGATTTTTGTTTTGACATGCAAACTGGTGATATATACCCTTTCTTACCACAGTTGTGTCACACTACTTTTCTGAACTTGTTCTTTTCACGTGTATGTGTCTGTCCACAGCCAGAACATGTTATAAATTTTATCGTATTGCTGTTGTTGAGCGCATATTTTTCTTACCGTGTGATCGAAGAGAATTCACTGGTATTTCTCTTTCGATTACTTCATTTATTAGCATTTGATTTTCTGTCCCTTTTTCTTTTATTGCGGCTACTGTTTTTGTTGTAGCTTCATACGACTCTGCTATAAGCAAGATGTCGGCTAGCGTTGGCAGTAATTTTTGCAAAGAAGCAGAGCGTACAGCATCGTGTGGTGTGTGTGTGTGTGTGTGATAATTTGGTCGCGAATCATTTCGCCAACGAAATTGTGAGAACAATTTTCGGCTGAACACATGAAGTTACACTCTCTTGCCAACCCTCGAAGTTCGGCTGTCCACTCTCTATAAGTTTGATGTGGCTTCATTTCTCTTTTAAAAAACTCAAAGCGCGCAGCGACTACATGACGTTTCGATTGGAAATGATCCGTTAGGTTGTGCATTAAATTCCTGAATGTTTGTTTGTGTAATTTTGCACTTCCAAACAAATTTTTCAACAATTCAAACATTTCTGTGCCTATCCAAAACAAGAAAAAACTTGTTTGCTTATCAGTGGAATCAACACTACATGCAACAAAATGTCGGTTGAGCTGTTCTAAGTAAGACTCCCATGTCTGAGTTTCTTTGGTGAAACTATGGAATGCAGGTACAATGAAATGGTTGCTTCCATTTGGAGCACCACCAGCATCAAAGCTTTTGTGAACTCTTGTTGTGATCGTAATAACTTTTTAATCATTTCTCCGTCGTCCGGCATGACTATCGATTTTTAAAAAATTAAACGGTACGAATTCGAGTGAAAGCAATGCACTTTTTTCCTTTTAATTTTCTCGTCGCCAAATGTTCTGATCACGACGGTATTTGTTGAGTATTCAAATTGTACTGCTTTATTTAAAAAAATTTCAATAAGAAAACTCTTGCATAACACAAGACATAAAATAGTATTCAATATATACTCCCATTATGGTAGGCACTTTGGTGTGGTGTCTGTCGAACTATTTTAACCCAAGGCGGCCATATACTGCCCCCTGGCAGGGTCGCCAGTGTTTCTAGACAGACGGACCGATGAGTAAGGAACAAAGATCTACCACGTGTGCGTCTGTTTCCCAGGTTAGGGGCGGTACACAACGACGTCTGTTTTCTCGTTGTTAGGAGCGGTCGGTTTTTTTGAGTCTTTTGTGCGTGGGGTGGTAGACTGTAAAGAAAACCCACGGGTAGGGGGTGTTTTTTCTGGTCTTAGATGTCTGAAACAGTGAGGTGGTGGCTGAGGGGGATCGCATAGGATCTCAGCTTCTGGGCTTGCGCATAGACCACGCAACCGATGACGACTCGTTGTCACAGGTCAGCAATGTCTACGACATAGGCTCTGATGTTGAGATGCTGTTGCTCAGTCCTTCTCAGCCCTCCGCTCCACATGCTCCTGAGCCGGGGAAGGAGACAAGGAAGGTGGTAAGCCTCACGAAAGAGCAAAAGGCCGGAAATGACTACAAGCGCTCGGCTTACTATCTTCGAAAAATGAAGGCGAAAGATCCTTCATCCTTTACAAAAAGGGAGAAGGATATCATTAAAAAGCATGAAAAGGTTTGAGAAAAATAACGCTGCGGCCAGTTGATCCAATAAAATGGATCAGAGAATTGTTGAGGCAAAGTCTGATAATGACAACGCCTCGACCTCCAGAAAAAGTGGTAAGCCGGACAAGGCCACACCTGACCCAGTAACGGTGCCACCAAAGCCAAAGCCGAATTCTTCGAAGGAGCCACATAGCTTGGCATCGGGCAAAACTCCAAAAAGAGTTCGGTCTGATGAGCAGGCTCAGAGGGCTTCGAAAAAGCCGAAGCCATCGGCCTCCTTCGAATCACCTATGGAGCTACAGGTAGCTATCATCGACATAGTCGACCCTGATGGGAAGATAACGCCGAAGAATCGGTTGCTAGTAGAGGCGCGCCTGATAGGGGTGATGGTCGGGGCTGACGGCGGGAAGCTGCAGTGTGACGGTGCCGGCTCGCAGAGAGGTGTTAAGGTCGTTGGTTGCAACAACAGGAAGTCTCTGGACTTCTTAACGCGTGCAATTAGCGGCCTTGACCCACTCTGGCGGGGCGCTCGGTTGGAGGTGGTGCCTCGTTCTCTGCTCCGATCCTCCTAATTGTTTCGGTGTGGATTCCACCTCCGGTTCCGGATGAGGAATCAATACTAAAGCTGATTGGCCGGCAAAACTAGTCTCTAAATTCGGCAAAGTGGCGGGTAATCTCCGTGACCCCCTGCAAAAATGGAGTGGGAAGTGACGCGGTGCTCGCAGTGGACTCAGCGTCGCTATCCTAATTAAGGAGCGACAACTGCATTAGATTCGGGTTCGGCTCCCTAAAGGTTCGCGTGCCGGGTGACCGGTCAAAAGCCAAGAGAGGAAGCTGGAGGTGGTGCAAATTAATTTGCATCACTCCATCTCAGCCTCGCTCGGATATTGAGGAGAGAAGAAAGAAGGGTTTGGCTGCATACTATACCTGTAAAAGGATCTTTGGGGAAAAAATGGGAAAAAATGGGGACTGTCACCGTACATCGTGCATGGGATGTACACCACAATCATAAGACCAATTTTAACCTACGGGTCCATCATCTGGTGGAAGGCGTTGGAAAGGAAATGTTATCTAAACCGTATTGAAAAAGTACAAAGACTTGCTAGCCTGGGAATCTCAGGGGCTGTAAGCAGCGCGCCTCAAGAAGGCTTAAACATATTATTTCACCTCTTACCGCTAGGAGTGTTCATTCAGGGCTGTGCCGCCAACTGTGCTCTCATACTAAGAGAGTGCAACACGTGGAAATCTGCCAACTATGGGCACTGTACAATTTTGAGCGAAATAACAGGGAAGGGTCAAAGGTTAGTTACGGCCGATTTAGAAACGGCTACAGACTACATGACTTCTACTATGGACTTTGAAGCTAGAATTCCAACTCTCTATCCAACCAGGGAAGACTGGGAGTCAGGCTCTGTGACGCGTTATTCTGACATTACCATCTACACCACGGCTCAAAGATGGAGGGTGGAACGGGGGCGGGTGTCTTCTCGGAAGGCTTGCAAGCAAGACAGTCATATCGGCTGCCTGACGCATGCAGCGTTTTTCAGCCGATATTCAGGCGGCGCTTAAGGCAATAGAATCCAAGACAGTTAAATCGAAGCTTGTAATGAAATGTCGTACCTCACTACTGAACATTAGTCCCCACAAGGTCTCACTTTGCTGGGTTCCCGGACATAGCGATATTGAAGGGAATGAATTAGCGGACGAAATGGCCAGAATGGGCTCTGAAATGGACATAAACTAAGCAGATACCTCAATACAAATCCCGATATGTGAATTGTTTAGGAACGTAGATGAATTCACTATTGCAGTAACAACTAACTTATGGACTAATCGGGACGACTGTGAAATTTCAAGGGCCTTATGGCCTAGGTTAGACATGAAGAGAAAAAAGGAAGGTTCTCTTAGGGCTCCACAAACCTGCAGTAAGACTGCTTACGGGGGTCATTACGGGGCATTGTGCTATCGCACCAATGCTTCAACATTGGCGTATGCCGCCGAGCGGGCTATGTAGGAGTTGCCATGATGAAGAAGACACAGTGTCGATTCATCACTTTTTATATCAATGTCCGAGACTACAGTTGAAACGACTTCAATGTTTGGGGTCGCGCTTCTTCCCAAGTTTGACAGAGATAACGAAGGTAGATTTATCGAATCTTCTCACTTTCATCTGGAAAACCAAATGGTTTAATAGGGATGGAACTTCCAATGTTTATGGAGATCGAGGGTAAGGACGAGTATGCTTCCTCCTGGCATTTTTTTAAGGCAGCAATGGACATATATGCCTCCGAGTGGAAGTGCGGATACTTCGTATCCGCACACGCCTTCCCAACCTAACCTAACCTAACACTGGTTGATGTGCGACTCCCAGGTAAAAGCAATCTTCTATTTTTTGATACTCCGTGATCTACAATCTGTAACTGACGCCCAAGCAAACTTGATAAATTTCCAAAATTTAAAATTAGAACGGCAAAACTCTTGAATAAATTCAACTAAGTGTTTAAAGACCAAAAAAGTGCTAAAATTAATCTCAGTCTGCAAAGACTTCAAATAATAAAAAAATCTCAGTCCCCCAAGACTTACAAAATCCCAGTCCCCAAAAACTTGTAATTTATTATACTAGACGAAGAAGAACATCAAGGAGCAGCCAACACCCAACCAGGCAATTGATCGACCACCGTACCACTAGTAGGTCACAGCCTAGCAGGAAAACTACGGATCATCATAATGAAGCCATCCATTTTTTTTTATTAAAACAAAAATATTTATATATAGCAAAAAGAAAATAGCTAAGGAAAAGGAATTCACTTTTCAAATGTAAGGAAAATCATTAAAGTATGAAAAAATGTTTAATATAAATTTTTTGTTTTTTTTTTCTGTATTATGAAAGTACACATTGTAAACTAGAATTTAAGAAAAATTATTGAAAATGAACATTTTGGTAAACTAATCTTATACTGAAAGAAATTTATAAAAAAAAAATGTTGTGAAAAAATTATTGTAAACAAATTCTGTAGAACAATGGAACTATAAACGCTCAAATAGAGCAACAAAGAGTGCTGACGGCCAGGCTTGGGCGATTAGAAGCAATCACTAATCATATCATTGAGCAAATTTGAATTCTCTGTGCTAAGTGCTATTGATGAATACTATGCTAAAGTAAATCATCAACTATCTCTAATAACAAACAAAGAGAAAACCGAGACTCATTCAAGAGAGACTATTACTGCACTCATTGCAGGTCATAGAAACAGAGCATTTGATGTATTCATCCAAGGACTCAGAAGTGAAGTCTCAAAAATGCTTAAGTTTCAAAAAACCACAAAAATTTGGCAGAGGCATATGTCGCATGCCTTGATTTCCAGAACGAAAATTACCGCGACCACACATTACATTACAGAAATGACCGTAACAGTATATCTGCACCCATTAATCAAATGACGTACAGTAATAATTCACGTTCACCACCTAGACCGGACAAAAATTACATCCGACCTAGGAAAGTCTTTCCACAGGAGCAATATAAAATGTATAACGCTGCCCATTAGAGGTATATGAGCAACCCTCCACCAAAAACCACTCAACTGAAGCCACCAGTGACAATGGAAGTAGATCCATCCTTGCGATCGCAGTGGATCAACTATATGAATAGACTGCATCCTGTCTTCCGATTATCCAATGAATGAACATATCGTGTAAGCAACAACGGGTATTTAATATTTAAAAAAAATAGGAGGAGTCTGAAGATGAATATACAGCCAAATATGAAAGAAACTACTAACAATTCAGACGAAAAACATTTTATGATACATGCCTCTCTAGCGTACTCTACATAGATTACTTTGACGCTAACGGCAGAGTCCAAAATTTTTAATAGATACCGGTGCTAACAACATTTTCGTATCTGAAAATTTTGCTTTCAATCCCAAACCCGCGTGTTCCCCTTTTAAAATCCATTCTGCTGCCGAACAAGATCCAAATAACCAGAAAAATATCAGGACCTTTTTTCTTGTCGTTGGGCACTGACAAAATAATTGATTTCTTTATCCTCCCAGGTCTGAAAAGTTTTAATGGTAGCATAGGTTATGATACCCTCAGAGAACTCGAAGCCATTATCGATAGGAAGAATGAAATTCTTCATCTACTTCCCAATATTATAATAAGCCTTAAGGCGAAACCCACAAAGCAGGCTCAAACGCTATTAAGAAACGAAGAAGACGTCCTTTCCATTATAGGAAAGTACACATCATTATTCGAACCAGTAAGTGACAAAAACTTAGTCGACACCAATGTTCGTGCAGAGATCAGAACGTCGACTAATGAAATTGTGTATACTGAATCTTACCCCTATCGTGCTAATTTAAGGATAGAAGTGGAAAAGAAAATAGAGCAAATATTCGAAAATGGCATAATCAGACCGTCTAAAAGTCCCTATAATTCCCCATTATGGATTGTACCCAAAAAGACGAATTTAGTTGGCGAGAAGTAATATAGACTGGTAATCGATTCTAAACGATTAATTGCCATTACGATATCTGACGCGTATCCTATACCAGATATTAACGACACGCTCGCTAGCCTTGGTGAATGCAAATATTTTACCAAAATTTATTTAACATCCGGATTGCACCAAATCCGCATGAAAGAAAGCGACATAGATAAGACAGCATTCTCAACAGCCACCGAAAAATATGAATTTACAAGATTTCCATTTGCTCTGAAAAATACACCTGCAATATTTCAGAGAACCATTAATGATGTAATAAAACCATTAATAGATAAATGCTGCTGCTTATATATTGATGATCACCGTGAGAAACAAGGACGAACACATGTCTAATATTAACACTTTTCTCTTTGCTCTATATTAGTAATCCTAAGTTAACCTCGAGAAATCAAAATTCCTAAGAACTGAAGTCGAACTCCTTGGATAATATTATTTTAAGCGAAGGAATCTGGCCTGACCCTAGCAAAATATCCGCAATACAGGATATACGGCCTCCGCAAAATCTTAAAGATCTTAAAAGTTGTTTAGGCTTAGCGTCCTATTATAGGAAATTTATCGCAGAATTTGCAAAAATAGTAAAACCATTGAAAAAACATTACTAGAGGATTTAATGCACATGATGAAATTTCATTAGACGAAACTCCTCTTAAAACATTCGAACAAATTAAAGAATTACTTACTACTACCGAAATCCTAATTTTTCCTAACTTTTCAAAGACTACTCAGCCCCGACGCCTCAAATTATACTATAGGTGCGGTACTATTTCAGATTAGAATGGAAGGAAATCGCCCAATAACATTTTTATGAAGATCCCTTTCATAAAACGGAGAAAACTACTCAACCATAGAGAAGGAAATGTTGGCCATCATATGGTCACTCGATCAATTAAGGACATACTTATATGGTGCAAAGGAAATAATAATACTAACAGATCATTACAACCTCTTACATTTTGGTCAGCAACAAGAACAATAACGCAAAGCTGAAAAGGTGGAAAGCGTGTATAGAGGAATATTACTACAAACTCGTATACAAGTCTGGCGAAACAAACAAACTGTAGAGGTAATTATCGACGGAACCTTGTTTCTTCCGAACTATTTAGGGAATTTTTCATTTGCTAACATCCCCCAAAACTAAATTTAACATTTATTATAAACATCATCAGCGAATCTATTACTTTAAATGAAATACAGTACACCAATTGGGAAACTACAGAAAACCAAATTTTACCACTAGTTCTAGAGGGTAATCTCACAGAATGAGAAATTTCATTAAATTTGAATTATATCCACAAGTTACATCTTGAAAACGTCAAACGACTAGAAAAGTTTCCATTTCATACTTCCTTGTTTATATCAAATTCTATAACAAATTTGCTTATATTCTCAATATTGTTCGCAATCTCAATCTATTTAAATTTGAAATTGTAGTTGCACCAATTAAATTAAATATTTAAATCCCCGAGACGATGATTGTTAAGAAGGAGGGAGTTACCACGCCCTTATAGTTCACTCAACATTATACAACGACTAAGTACAGTTGCATATTATGTCAATAAAATGATGCACCCGCTCAAGGTTGCTTTCCCTCCGTTGCACAAGTACGTTGATATAGCCTACTCAGCACTCTCACACGATCGAGTGCAATTGCACAACAGGTAGATGAACTCTTGCATCCGCTCCAGTTTGAGTACAACCGTTGCGCAACCTCTTTGGTATTTTATCTTAAACTTATTTTTGGTTCCCTAGAAATAATCATTTGCCTATTAAGCATTTAATTGTTATTAATATAAGCTCAATAAGAATAAGTCGTAACACTGGTTGACTCCCATTATGGTAGGCATCTTGGCGTGGTGTGGGGGCTTATGTTGCAAAGATTCGTCGGACTCTTTTAACCCTAGGCCATATACTGCCCCCTGGCAGGGCTTCCAGTGTTTTTAGACAGACCGATGAGTATCGAACAAAGATCTACCACGTGTGCGTCTGTTTCCCAGGTTAGGGGCGGTCGGTTTTCGGAGTCTTTTGTGCGTGGTGTGGTAGACTGTAAAAAAACCCCACGGGGAGGGGGTGTTTTTTCTGTTCTGAAACATGATGTCTGAAACAAACGAAGAAGAGTTTACGGTGCAGGGGATCGGATACCCAGTACCGGCGGTAGGTGGTTTGCGAGGAGACCACCTGGCGTCGATATCTAGCAACTCCTCAAGCATCGCCATGGTACCCAAGGCCGCGATGTCTGCTAGTGCTACTGGGAGGGTCTCCAAGCCAACTTTGGGGAGGCAAGGGGCCTGTGAGGTGGAGGCTGAGGGGGATCGCATAGGAGCTCAGCTTCTGGGCTTGCGCATAGACCACGCAACCGATGACGACTCGTTGTCACAGGTCAGCAATGTCTACGACATAGGCTCGGATGTTGAGATGCAATTGCTCAGTCCCTCTCAGCCCTCCGCTCCACATGCTCCTGAGCCGGGGAAGGAGACAAGGAAGGTGGTAAGCATCAAAAAAGAGTAACAGGCCAGAAATGGCTATAAGCTCTCGGCTTACTATCTTCGTAAAATGACGAAATGGCGAAAGATCATTCTTCCTTTACAAAAAGGGAGAAGGATCTCATTAAAAAGCATGAAAAGGTCGTAGCAAGGTTTGAGAAAAATAACGCTGCGGCCAGTTCATGCAATAAAACGGAGCAGGAAATTGCAGGGGCAAAGTCTGATATTGACAACGCTTCGACCTTCAGGAAAAATGGTAAGCCGGACAAGGTCACAGGTGACCGCGTAAATGTGCCGCCAAAGCCAAAGCCGAGTTTTTCGAAGGAGCCACGTGGCTTGGCATCGGGCAAAACTTCAAAAAGAGTTCGGTCTGATGAGCAGGCTCAGAGGGCTTCAAAAAAGCCGAGGCCATCGGCCTCCTTCGAATCACCGATGGAGCTGCAGGTAGCTATCATCGACAGAGTCGACCCTGATGAGAAGATAACGCTGAAAAATTGGTTGCTAGTAGAGGCGCGCCTGATAGAGGAGATGGTCGGGGCTGATGGCGGGGAGCTGCAGTTTGACGGGGCCGGCTGGCAGAAGGGGGTTAAGGTCGTCGGTTGCATCAACAAGCAGTCTCTGGACTTCTTAACGCGTGCAATTAGCGGCCTTGACCCATTCTGGCGGGGTGCTCGGTTGGAGGTGGTGCCTCGTTCTCTGCTTCCGAACCGCCCGGTTGTTTCGGAGTGGATTCCACCTCCGGTTCCGGACCAGGAATCCATACTCAAGCTGATCGGACAGCAGAACCAGTCTCTGAATTCGGCAGAGTGCCGGGTGATCTCCGTGACCCCCTGCAAAAATGGAGTAGGAAGTGACGCGGTGTTCGCAGCGTCGCTATCAAAATTAAGGAGCGACAACTGCATTAAATTCGGGTTCGGCTCTCTTAAGGTTGGCGTGCCGGGTGACCGGTCAAAAACAAATGCAGAGGAAGCTAGAGGTGGTTCAAATTAATTTGCATCACTCCATCTCAGCTTCGCTCGATTTAATGAAGTTCATCGCAAAGGACGATGTGGACGTAATCCTTGTTCAGGAGCCTTGGCTCGTCAGAGGTAAGGTAAGCGGACTCGGGATGGATGGTTATCGTCTCTACATTCCACAAACACAAGGTAAGATCAGAACGTGCATAGAGGCCAAAAAGGATATTAATATTTTTCTTCTTACTCTCTACAGCACTGCAGACCTCACAACGGTGGTATGCGAGCATAGGCACAAACGTAGTTTATTGCTAACGTCCGCATACTTTCCGTTCCAACGAAGAACGGCCGCCACGACAGATCTTCCGGCAACTTATCGCCTACGGTGAGTCACGCAGACTCGGCATAGTGGCCGGCTGTAACGCAAACGGGCACCATGAGCTCTGGGCCAGCACTGATACCAATGGAAGAGGTGAGTCCATTTTTGATTACATTCTCTTCACTAGCCTAACTTTATGTAACAAGGGAAATCAGCCAACGTTTCGTAATAGGGTTAGGGAGGAAGGCATTGACATCACTCAGGCCACTGGATCTAATACCATAAGGGTCGACAACTGGAGAGTATCTGATGCATGTTCCTTTTCGGATCATAATCGGATACGCTTCTCAGTCTACTCCGAGGTACTGACCCCACGACTTTTTAGTCTGTGTTCGCAGGAACCCAAAAATTACTGACTGGTCCAAATTCTCAAGATTGGCGACCCATAAACTTACTTTGATGAAACTCGAGGTCGGCGAAGGGAATGCTAACATTGATAAGGCGGTAGGTTGTCTTACGGGAATACTGAAAAAATCCTTTGAACTGTTTAGGAAAAAATCAAGAGGACTCTTCAACAAAGCCAAAAACAGTCGGCTGGAAGAGGATTGGGCAAATTATAGTCAGTTTTAATGAGTATAAAAGCAAGATTAAGGCTGCAAGAGGAAAAGGAGTATTAGCAGCAGTTCTGCGGAACTCTGGAGTCGGTAAATGAGGCATCGAGACTCATGAAAATACTGTCCAGAACCACGACGGTTCTCGGCAGTGTGAAGAGACGGGATGGCGCCTGGACTGGCTCGTGTCAGGAGTCCATGGAGGTTTTGATGGAAACGCACTTTCCAGGCTGCACGGACTCGCATACCGTCCACACGCAGTCGGTAAATCTTGCACGTGCTTCAGGGACCGACGTGGCGGATATCGAGAGGGAGGACAAGATTGCGTGTGCGCTAGGCTCCTTCGACCCGTACAAGTCAGCGGGTTATACCGGCTATGCTGCAACATTCATCTGAGGGCGTGATTCCCCATCTAGTTCAGATCTTCACAAGGTGTCTCGTGGATGGGTACGTTCCAAGAAGTTGGAGAGAAGTCAGGGTGGTTTTCATTCCAAAAACGGGAAAAATAAGTCACTCTACTGAGAGTGATTACAGACCAATAAGACACTTGAGAGATTTATTTATCTGTATATTAGAAGGGTTATCAATATTCGCACAATGGACACTGCGCAACACATACCGTAAGGGTAGATCAGTGGATAGCGCACTTCATGAAGTGGTTGGTATCATTGAGAGGTCAATGAACTATAAGGAATACACGTTGGTAGGTTTTCTGGACATTGAGGGGGTCTTCAACAATGTAAACACAGAGGCGACCTGTAAAGCACAGAGAGATCACGGAGTGAAGGAATTCATAGTGACATAGATTAACACAATGCTAGTAAGCAGGGTTATTAACGCCACTATGGGGACGGCCTCGGTGAGTAGGAGGATTACAAGGGGTACGCCGCAGGGGGGAGGGCTATCACCTCTGCTATGGCTTCTAGTAGTAAATGAGATCTTAGAAAACTTCAAAGCAAAGAGAACAAAAATTGTAGCCTACGCTGATAACATTGCCATACTAATCCCGGGCAAGTTCTTGTCAACGATTAGCGAAATCATGAAATCAGCACTGGGCGAGATTTCCGGATGGGCTGAGCGCAACGGCCTAGGAGTTAACCCTACTAAGACGAAGCTAGTTTTGTTCACCAGGAAAACAAAAATCCCTGAGTTCTCTTTGCCAAAGTTAGGTAGGGTAACATTGAATCTCTCTTCAGAAGCAAGATACTTAGGTATCATTCTGGTCTCCAAGTTAAATTGGAGAAGGAATGTTGAGGAGAGCAGAAAGAAGGGTTTGGCTGCATACTATACCTGTAAAAGGATCTTTGGGAAAAAATGGGGACTGTCACCGTACATCGTGCATGGGATGTACACCACAATCATAAGACCAATTTTAACCTACGGGTCCATCGTCTGGTGGAAGGCGTTGGAAAGGAAATGTAATCAAAACCGTATTGAAAAAGTACAAAGACTTGCTAGCCTGGGAATCTCAGGGGCTGTAAGCAGCGCGCCTCAAGAAGGCTTAAACATATTATTTCACCTCTTACCGCTAGGAGTGTTCATTCAGGGCTGTGCCGCCAAGTGGGCTCTGAGACTAAGGGAGTGCAACACGTGGAAATCTGCCAACTATGGGCACTGTACAATTTTGAGCGAAATAAAACGGAACGGTCAAAGGTTAGTTCCGGCTGATTTAGAAACTGCTATAGACTACATGACTTCTACTATAGATTTTACGGCTAGAATGCCAACTCTTTATACAACCAGGGAAGACTGGGAGTCAGGCTCTGTGACGCGCAATTCTGACATTACCATCTACACAGACGGCTCAAAGATGGAGGGTGGATCGGGGGCGGGTGTCTTCTCGGAAGGCTTGCAGGCAAGACAGATATATCGGCTGACTGACGCATGCAGCGTCTTTCGCAAGTTTCTTCACAAGTATCACAGAGATAACGAAGGTGGATTTATCGGATCTTCTCACTTTCATCTGGAAAACCAGATGGTTTAATAGGGATGGAACTTCCTATGTTTATGGAAATCAAGGGTTAGGACGAGTATGCCTCCTCCTGGCATTTTTGAAGGCAGTTACAATGGACATAGATGTCTCCGTGTGGAAGTGCGGATAATTCAATATATAACAAAAAAACTTTCCCTTGGGAGAACAAATAAGTCCTGCTTTGAATTGGTATTCGAATTTCATCATTGTTTTTATAAGAATGTACATACGATGAATAGCTATGAAAAAATTTTTATATATGTCATACAGCGTCTCAGTTAATAAACAAAAAATTTCAAAATTTTCTTATTTGAATACTTTTTATTTCTATTTAATGTGTTTTGTTGAAGATTCAATGGATGACTGATGAATGGACTAGAATTTAATGTCTTATTATTGTAGATAATCAGATTTATTGTGGTTTTAAGTGAAGTCTGGGTAAAAACAAGTATTTTACTATTTCTAAAGGTTGTAAGTTTCCATAACTGTGAAAATATAAAATTTTTTCCATATTTTATATAAGGAACCCAATGAATACCTGTTTCTTTAGAATCAACCAACTTAACAATTCCACAAATTTTTGGGTATCCTATCACGCATAAAAACACCCCTAAAGTAAGGTAGATGATGGAGTTGTGTATGTTGAATTAAATCAATATCACTAAGACTTTTGATGTCTTGATAGACTTTTGAACAGTCTTTGAGCTTTGAATTTATATATAAACCATATCTCTTCTTATATGCTTTGATATATAATCCTTTTCAGATTGCAACTGAGTCTATTTTTGTATTATGATGTTGCGCCGCTTGCAACTGATCTCTAGCAATTTTTGTTGTATTAACAGCTTTTAAGATATTTGATAGTCCAGTTGCTAAAGCACCTAAAGGCTACATCACAATGGCGCGTTAGGTCGGTCGCGCGTTTACCGGCGTTTACTTTGCGTGTCCTCCGCGTTTACAATATCGTTTGCATAACGCGTGAGGTATGCGTTACTAACATGAAATAGCGCGTTTGCTCCCCCATGAAATTTATAAATTTTTCTTCAACGAACGGCATTTTTACAAATTTTAAATAAAATGCCAGTTTTTTGGGTAATTGGAAATTTTTTTATCTACAGTGTTGCCGAACCTTTTGGAAGAAAAGGGCTAATATATCAACACTGCTTGTCAAACGCACGACCGACTAGAAACTTGCCCTATTCGGGCGTTTTGAACGCGTATTCGATATTTGTAAAAATTTACGATCAAACGCGTGAAGCCGCATTTCGTATTACTTTATATAATTACATTGTTTCTACTTTAACTGTCAAAGGCGCGACCGACCTAACACGCCATTTTGATATAGATTTAATGCTGATAGACCAGCAAAAATTGTAATCAGTGGTATATATGTTATATTTAATTAAAAAAAGAAATATTTAAGTTTATTAAATACACATAGTAATATTTGTGGTATTTATTAAAAAAAGAAACATATTTAAGTTTATTAAATACACATAGAAATTTACAATGACAAATTAATTATATATAAATACTAACTACATCTCACTCCGAAGATCATCTTTGTTCTGTTCGGTTTCTCTCCGTTTGTCTTCCATGTTTTGTGTATCAGTCTTGCTCTTTTATATTCGTAAAATAAGGTTGTTGTTCGTGCGTTTAGCTAAACATGGTGTTTTATTCGACCCGAATGAAAGGCCCCACTTTTTCATATACTCGGTTACCGTGTAATTCTGAATGACCTCGCCAATCTTCTCAACGAATTTTTGTAGGGTCCAAAAAAATTAGGTTTTAATTTCAACCCTGGACCAAAATACGTGCGCATGATTGCTACTAACTCATTCATGCTGAATTGTCCAAAAGATTTTTTTTCGTCTTTTTTTTGCAGCAAAAGTGGCAACCCTTTCATCCTCCATTTGGAATATAGCATTTTTACAAAAAAGTATGTCAAAGGATTGGCAATTAACACGTAATCGCGAATAGTAGAGTCTGAAAAATCGTTGAAGCGATTTTTTATCTCTTGGAATAGGAAACTCGTCAACTGCATTGCTCTTTTCTTTGGATGGTTTTATAGTAGAATTTTCGACAATGCAACTCAGAAACATCACAGTACTTTTCAGTAACTGACATATACTCCTTTTTTTTTTAGACCATAAGATTCAACCATACTCAGCACCTTCCACGACTTCTCGATACCCTCATCTACATCTCTGGATGGTATGACTATATCGTCAATATATACCATACCGCTGGTGAATTCGATATACCGAATGGCACGCATAAACATGCGTGCTGACCATGATGTGTTACTTATTATGTATATTTCTTAGATCCGTCTTCTAGTGGTAAGTGGCAAAATTCATTTCTTAGACCCAATGTAGAATACAATCTAGTTTTTTGCAAAACATAATAAATTAGCGGCATGGGAAAATTTGTCATGCATTATCTTCTCGCTCAACGTACTATAGTCACAACAAAGACGTTTGATGCCTTTCTTGGAAGTTAAAATAATCGGTGATGCATACTTCGAAAAACTTGGTCTAATAATTCATTCATCGAGATATTCCTCAACGTGATGCTCAAGTACGCCTTGGTTAGTGTATGGTAAACGTCTTGGATGCTAAAAAATTGGCACTTCATCTGACAAAATAATTATCATTTCTACTGTCGATGTCATGGGTTTTACTGGATGATACTTTTCTATAATTTCTTATACCTTGTTTTCGTATTCTGGGACCAGATGGGACAAGTCGCATAGTACTTCTTGGTATTTAATATCAATCGATTGATTCAGGCAAATTCTATTAAACTCTCTTTATATCTCGTCTAGTTTCGCGATGGATTGTTCTGTTTCCACATTTTCCGTTGCTTTTTTTAACCTTGTTATCTTTTGTCTTTTTTCCAAAAACTTGTGACCATCTATTCTATTCACAATGTCAACATGTTCAAAATATCATTGGCCATCACCGCCGAATACAAAATATCCTTTTCTCTGAATACTTGGAAAATAATTCCAAGATCTAGACCGTCAATTAGACCTGGAACAGAAAAACAATCAATCGATGTAATTTTGCTCTCCCATACCATTTTTGTCTGTCCCATACCAATAAAACTTTTTGTGATGGGTTGAAATTCTATGTCACTTAACATTATAAGTGTGTCGTATCTGATAGCGCCGATATGGCTTCCTGTATAAAATATTTTTCAAACCGTGAACCCTTATATATTAATATCTTTAAAGACGCTGATTCTTCTACATTTTCCAGTTTGTATTCATTCCTTAGAACATGTACATTGTTTTCACCTTTCAGTACGGTTTTCTTTACTTCAGCATTCGAATGATCTGTCACCAAATTGTTGACATTTATAGCATTTGAAGCTCTTCGGCTGACACTCATTTAAAACATGTCCTTTATCTCAACATTTGAAAGCTCGTCGCTCACTATATTGCTTTCATTATCTGTTCCTTTTAAGTTTGCGGATTGCTGAGTTGATCCACGCAAACATTTACTTGCAATTTTAGCTCATTGATCGTTCTCGCTTGATATAATGCGCTTTTATTCATTTTCGTGTCTGCTATTCCATCTATGCAATATTCCATTAAAATTTTTTCATCGCGATTAGTATGATTACCAATTTCCATTAGCATTGATTAAATTGACTTATTTTGTCGATTTCCTAACATATGATGCACCTCTATTTTGTTGACATTCGTATTCCAAACTCTTTTAGAAGCGTAGCCTTAAGTGTACGTTAATCACGAATCCCCGATTGTCTTCTAAGAAACGGTTTTGCCGCCCCCTTTAACAGCTGATTCTCATAAACAAATTTGTGTAAATCATTCCACTGTAGCTTTAATGCATTCTCTACAAAATTTTAGACGCAATCATTAACGTCAGGAAATCCAGTTCCCGAGAAAATATGGAGACAGTAGCTAACGCTTTGAGATCAGATACATCAGCCTTCGTGTGCCAGCCAGTATTCAGAGCCCGTCAGGTACAAGTCGAAAGCGGATCAATTTTCGACCACTTTTTGCAGCAATTGGGGCCGTACGTCAGCAATAACGCGCCGAATATTCTCTTCCAAGAGGTCAATCGTCTCGGGCTTATGTTGGGGTCCTTATCTGCTTGTCGGCGAGAGACGTCCTCTGGAATGTCCTGTCGCGGTAACCTGTAAACCTACATCACTTTGTTACAAATAAAACTCACAGACACCTTTCGTTTAGAAGTCAAAATCACAAGAGAGCTTTATTCTTAAAAATACTAGTTCTTATATACTATTTACCAATAAACATTACAGCCTACGTCTTGACTTTTCTGGTGTTCCAGTTACGCAATTCTTATTTTGTGTCAGTTGCTCAAGCCCACTGACCTACTGCAAGTAAAAGTGTCGTCGGTGCATTCTAAATGCCCCTCGTCAGCTTGACTGCGGAACTGTGACACCCTAAAAGTTTACATCATAATTAATGCTTAAATACTACTATTTACAATATTTGCACCCTAAAAATATGTGCTCTCTTAATGAATTTAATCGGAGCCGTTGCTGTGAGTCAACTACGCGTAGGTAGCTTGATTCTAACTCACAACACTTATCTGCGTAGACAAGCGACTTCACATAACCCCACAAAAAATAGTCCACCGGTGTTAAATCGGACGATCTTGGAGGCCACGCCACAGGCCCACGACTCGAGATAATGCGCTAACCAAAAGTTTCCTCCGATAAATTGATTGTTTCGTTGGCTGTATGGCATGTAGCGCAGTCTTGTTGGAAACAAAGGTCGTCCACATCAACATCCTCCAATTCAGGCACGAAAAAATCATTAATCATTCCCATTGACTGTAACAGTATGGCCGGCTTCATTTTTGAAGAAATATGGAGCAATGATTCCTTCTACCCATAGAGAACACCAAACAGTGACTTTTTGAGGATGTAACGGCGTCTCAACAATGGCTTGTGGATTATCGTCACTCCAAATGCGACAATTTTGCTTATTAACGTACCCATTCAACCAAAAATGAGCTTCATCGTTGAACAAAATTTTCTTTTGAAAATCGGGATCGGTGGCCATCTCGTTTTGGGCCCATTCACCGAACATGCGACGCGCTTGATGGTCGTTCGGCTCCAATTCTTGCACGAGTTGGATTTTGTAAGCCCGCAGATCCTTCCGCAAAATCTTCCATAAAATGGATCGGCACAGCTCCAATTGTTGCGCGTGATGGCGAATGGACTCATTCGGGTCTTCTTCGATACTCTGGTCCACAGCAGCAATAGCGTCTTCGGTGCGCACTGTACGGCATGCCTGAGGATGCGCATTCTCCACTAGAGTAAACGTGGTGCGAAACCGATCCATGGTTGCTCGAATTACCGACTCTGCTGTGCGATTATGTCGACCGAATATTGGACGCAGCGCGTGATGCGACGCGCGAACCGAATCATTATTTTGGTAATAAATTTGCATGATTTGCAAACGTTGTTCAGCAATAAGTCTATTTATTATGAAATGGCAAACCAAACTCAACATAAATCAAGTGACAGCTGTCAAAAACACCAACTCCAAAAAAAGTATTGCCAGATTGAAAACCATACGTCTAAAAAAAACAACATTTATATGCCATGACACAAACCAAACCATAAACTTACCGTAAAACTAGCAACCTCAATAATAACATAACCGACACGCGTCTCAATGCACACAATATATTTACATATATGAATATGTAATGTACAACTCATTCTAAAAATGTCTATGCTTTCGATTTCCGCTGTTGATATAACAATGTAATGACCTACTCAATACGTATGTCATTACGTGCCTCAATATGCACACACACACACACACACAACTAGGTTGTGGCTGCCTGCTGCCCTCCACTATTTCATCAGCTCTTATAATCAAACGTCCAGACCTCGGCTCCGCCCCCCTCAAGACTCTAACTCAAGTTTATCAATTGCATCATAATGTCATGACACAAACCAACCAATAAGCTCACTCATATGTGTGTGCAGTATCTTCGCACCGACACGTTACTGCATACTCTTCAATCATTCTTTTTTCGTCTACTCTTTCGGTGTGCGGACGACAATGTCAGATGCGGATAAAATAATTTTGACTGCGGTTGTTGAAAAACAAAAGCAACGAAAAAAGAATTTAGATAGAAAATAAAATACTCATAAAAATTTTCTCATCAAAATTTAGTGGTAAATTCAAAAAATACGATGCGAAATGTTTTTCTCCGCTCTCCACCATGACGTCTGCACGCTATGAATGACGTATTGACTGAACACACCGCATGCAGTAAGTAAAATCCATGGCTTCAGTCATTGTATGTGAGACGCATACATAGCTATTTCACTAATCCATCTTTACGATTCTGCACATCATGCAGTATCGTGTCGGGGCCGCTTAAAGCTTGCAACCTATCTATGACGTCATCACATAAAAGCTCCCATCATAAATGCCATGATACCAAACAATAAGCTTACAGTAAAGCTTGCAACCTATCTATGACGTCATCACATAAAAGCTCTTATATTGTACCGAAACTATGACGCCCAAATACAATATATTAGGAATATGCGGCAATCACCACTCCAGTACTAAAGCATGTTGCTGGAAACTAAAGGATGTTTTTTTTAGACGTGTGGTTTTCAATCTGGCAATACTTTTTTCGGAGTTGGTCTTTTTTACGGCTATCACTTGATTTATGCTCAGTTTGGTTTGCCATTTCATAAGTTTATGGTTAATGGGCCCAAAACGAGATTGCCACCGATCCAGATTTTCACAATAAAATTTTGTTCAGCGATGAAACTCACTTTTGATTGAATGGGTACGTTAATAAGCAAAATTGTCGCATTTGGAGTGACGATAATCCACAAGCCATTGTTGAGACGCCGTTACATCCTCAAAAAGTCACTGTTTGGTGTTCTCTATGGGCAGAAGGAATCATTGGTCCACATTTCTTCAAAAATGAAGTCGGCCATACTATTACAGTCAATGGGGAACGCTATAGAGCTATGATTAATCATTTTTTCGTGCCTGAATTGGAGGATGTTGATGTGGATGACCTTTGGTTCCAACAAGACGGCGCTACATGCCATACAGCCAACGAAACAATCAATTTATTGAAGGAAACTTTTGGTTAGCGCATTATCTCGAGTCGTGGGCCTGTGGCGTGGCCTCCAAGATCGTTCGATTTAACACCGCTGGACTATTTTTTGTGGGGTTATGTGAAGTCGCTTGTCTACGAAGATAAGCCCGAGACGATTGACGCCTTGGAAGAGAATATTCGGCGCGTTATTGCTGACATACGGCCCCAATTGCTGCAAAAAGTAGTCGAAAATTGGGCCTCGCGGCTGGAATTTATTCGAGGCAGCCGCGGCGGCCACTTGCCCGAAATAATTTTTAAAACATAATGGCAAACCCTTATCTTTATAATAAAGCTAAATTCTTGGCCATAACATTAAATTATATGCATTTTATTTCTGCTTGAAAACCACACGTCTAAAAAAAAACACCCTTTATGTATGAAAAGTGGTGAATAATATGAATAATATTTATGTCGAAAAGTGTTGAAGAAAACACTTCTAGTTTAGATAATAATTATTGATTGAAAAATTGTATAAATAGCGCGCTGATGATGGAAAATTTACACTTCTAAATTTCGATTGAAACACAATTGGTCTACCTTCGCTGTTTGTTTAAAGTAAATACATAACTATAATATAAATATATCCTTTTGCGATTTTCTTTCTAGAACCAAAATGAATTTCGTTTGTGATATGTCAAAAAATTCCAAACATAAATTATTAATTAAAATGGTATGTGAAGAAGAGAACATAATCGTGATAATGTAAAATGTTTATCAACATCCAAAGTGAATTTTTAAAACATCAATGGTTAATACATCATGCTAATGAAAGACTGATTGGGCCTTATCAGTGTGGCTTCAGACCTGGTAAAGGCACCATAGACCAAATGTTCACACTACGCCAAATCCTGGAGAAAACCCTAGAGAAGCAGATTGACATACACCACCTTTTCGTCGATTTCAAAGCCGCAATCGACAGCACCGTAAGGAGTCAACTGTACGCCGCTATGTCTGAATTTGGCGTCCCTGCTATCTAATTCGGCTGTGGAAAATGACGCTAAGCACCACCACTGGCTCAGTTAAAATCGGTAATGACTTGTCCGAGCCGTTTGTTACTGAGCGAGGATTCAGACAAGGTGACTCCTTATCGTGTGTTTTCTTCAATCTAATGTTGGAAAAAATCGTACGTGCAGCAGGTCTAAATCGCACAGGCATTATCTTCCACAAGAGTGTCATGTTACTGGCGTATGCTGATGATATTGACATCATTGGCCATAACAGCCGCGCCGTGAGTGCTGCATTTTCCGGCTTGGAGAGAGAAGCGAGGCGAGTGGGTTTAGCGGTGAACGAGGACAAAACGAAGTACTTTTTGTCAACACACAAAGAGTCTCAGCTTCTTGGACACCACGTCACTGTTGGCGACTACAACTTTGAAGTTGTGAAGGATTTCGTTTATCTGGGAACCAGCATCAACACCACGAACGATGTCAGCAAGGAGATCAAGCGAAGAATCACTCTTGCCAACAGGTATTACTTTGGGCTCAGTAGGCAATTGAGAAGCAGAGCCCTCTCTCGACGAACAAAAATTACGCTCTACAAAGCCTTCATTCTTCCCGTCCTGCTTTGTGGTGCCGAAACCTGGACGATGACAAACAACGATGAGCGAGCGAGCTTTGGGGGCGTTCGAGAGAAAAATTCTTCGAAGGATCTATGGTCCTATATGCGTCTGCGGAGAGTATCGAATCAGATGGAACAACGAGCTGTATGAGCTGTACGCCGACATTTATATAGTTCAGCGCATTAAAACACAGGGGCTGCGCTGGCTGGGACATGTTGTGCGAATGGATGAAAGTGCTCCGGCGAAAAAAGTATTTGAATCGATACCGACGGGTGGCGCACGCAGGAGGGGGAGACCACCACTACGTTGGAAGGACCAAGTTCAAGAGGACCTGGCTGCACTTGGTGTTTCCAATTGGCGCCAGCGTGCGCGAAGCAGAGACGACTGGCGAAGGCTGATAACGCGGCAATGATCAGAAATGGTTTTACGCCAATTATGATGGTGATAAATAAAGAAACACCACATTGTATTATATGTGATCAACATATTCAATTAAAACATTGCTCATATCATTTACGCACATATATAAATTTAAAAAATATATCGTTTTTTAATAATCGCATTGAAACGTTTACATTTGAAAATAATGACAAAGAATTTATCTTCTAAAGACTTTTTTAAGAAAATTAAAAATGAAGCGATGGAAATTTTAAGAAATGCGTTAGAAAAAATATAATTATTATATTTAATTGACAATTGTTTGCTAAATATATGTTGGTGAGAGCTGGAGTGGAGTTCACAATAGAGCTGAAATCACATCAAACAAAAATAACAATAATACAATCATCCACAACAATAAACGACATTTGTAAATTGTATTCCGATCAATGTGTTCTTAAACAAAATTTATGTATTTCAAAAAGCATTCGACTTTAATTGAAGTAGTACATCAACAAAAACAAAAATAAACCGATAAAAGGTTCGCAATATATATGTTTACCACAATCCATATTAAAAAACGAGTAAAGAAGTCTGAAGTCGAGTTAGACCGACTTCGAAATTCCCTTTACCTTTCCTTGTGCTTGTGAGTTAAACAATGAGGATGTTTTCATAAATCGTCATTAGGAGAATATCTACGGTAATTTTCGGTAGGGTACCTTGAATTGATTATATCGACCCCATTTCTTGCGTATGGATTTGTAGAATCAATATATGTACTAATATAAAATATCGTCCAAAAATATTGTATTGTCGTAAGTTATAATATGTCAATAGTGGGCGTGACTGTAAAAATAACACTTCCATTATTTGTGTGGTGTTAATTGTTAGTACCTGCAACCTTCCTGTGAAATTTCGTTGATAAATCTTTAATAGGAACATAGTAATGATTTTTGGTTAATTGTGGGTGTGGCATTGTGATCCCCATATTCTGCACACACACGATCATGGACCCATTGTATCTTTCTGCAAATTTTTATTCCGATGGCATCAATACGAGCATAGGTAAGCTAATTTTAATTTTATACCCGAATGTTCCTTATATTAAAAGGGGCGTGTCTTTATCCTGATCAACTTCATTTGTTGCAGTAGGTTTTATAATGTCCATATGTTCCTTCCCGAAAAATTTCGTCCGTAAATCTCTACCAGATCTTAAGTTATTAATACTTGATAATAGTAGGCGTGGCAGTAAATATATACCTCCCACTTTTTGCATAGTGTCCATAACTGCCAAATTGCGTTACTATTCCATCAACTGGACCGAAGTTATAGTAATTTTAAAAAAGGTGAAAAAAGTTCCTTATATGGGAGGTAGGCGTGGTCTTTGTCCAAATCAGCCCATATAGCTATCTGGTTCTGTATCTTTGTGCAGGCTACACTTTTGCAAAATTTCATTAAGATAGCTCTAACGGTGTAGAATAAAAGTGGCCACAGACGGACAGACGGACAGACGGACGGCCAAAATAAAAATAGCTTAGAAAGTGATTCTAATCATATCTATATATATGTCCATACCTACCACGTCTCCTTCTCGAAATTGCAACCCCTCTCAATATTAACACTAACTTTTGCAAAATTGTTTTTCTGTGCATAATTATTCTTTCTTCGGATATACTCAAAATATGTTTGATCACAGGCTGCTAAAGCGAAAATATGAAATATAAGATCGAAAGAATAAATTGTGCTGATATTTGTCCATACTGAAAATATTGACATATCCAAAATTTCATGACAAATTGAATTCTAATTCTGCTTCACTTTATATTTAAAGAAGCCACACCGCACATCATACAACAATAACTCCAATCGAGACACGAATGCGCTTTATTTTCATTTCATTTCATTCTTTTTATGGCACAATTCGCTACCTGACAAATGATCAAAAGACAAATATGTGCATACATATGTACATTCATATGCATGTATGGATGTATATGATTTGTCAAGGTTGAATTTCATAATACTCCATCTTCTATAACAGGCATGAAATAATTTTGCTCTAGTGTTGGTCCAGTAAAATCATATAATACTGGTTAATTTATGGAAGATAGTAAAATACTTTTACTACTATTTATAAAAATGATTATTAATATAAAAAAAAATCCGATAAAACACAGCATTTTGCTGGGGCTCGAACCCTAAGCCACAAAAACTGTAGACAAACGAGCAAACCTTTGAACTAAAGACACTCATACTATTTTTGTAGATTTTGGAGTTAACTACAATTTCTATAATTCTGTATATAACATTCCGCAAAAAATAACTTTTAGTCTTCTGCTAGTGCAGCCATGAAGTTTTGCTGTGTAATTCGATGGTGGGACAACAATGCTGAAGGTTAAGAGCGATTGACGGTACAGCAACCTTGCAAAGGGCGCAAGGGTAGCAGATCCGGGGCGAAGTGCCAGCTTTAAGAGCTTTTTAAACTTTAAATTTAAAAAAAACATAGTAGAGCATTAAAAAAAAGAACGAGAATGATTATTTAGAGACAGAGTTTTGGGTGCTACCAAGAGAATGTACTGGTGCCCAGTTTTGCCAGCAAGAGATTTAGTGGAGATACCCATGCATTTTAAGAATGAGGGTTTATGGGCGGATCCTGAGTTTTAGAAGGCGAGACCAGTCCAGCTACTGTAAGGAGCAAATATGGTGGCCAGAGCCATTAGGGCGATAATGCCAAATGAGGTGCAAAGCATTGCCATATATGAGAGCATGTTTGGGCTAGTCATTTTCGGGGCACAACCCTGTGAGAGAGATGAGGAGCAGGAAGTTGAGCAAAATTTTATGGAGACTTATACTAGAGATGAAACAGGGCGTTTTATTGTGACAATTCCATTGAAAGAGACGGTGCAAGGTTTAGGCACTTCAAAGGCAATACGCAGGTTCAAAAGCATTGCGCAGGTTTATGTACTTGGAGCGGAAATTAGAGAAAAACTCAGAGCTGACAGAGCAATACGTAGAATTCATGAGAGAGTATGAGAGATTAGGGCATATGAAGTGCGCTATACAACCACCAAGAGTGGACGAGCCAGTTTATTATATCCCACATCACTGTGTTACCAAAAAATTTCTGGTGGTTTTTGACGCTAGCTGCCAAACGAATCGTGGCATATCTCTGAATCAAGTGCAATGTTTACGCGAAATTGTCATGAGATTTAGGCGTCATAAGATTGCGATATGTGCAATCATCAAGAAGATGTTCCGACAAGTACGTGTTGCCGAAAGGCAATGAAATTTGCAAAGAATATTTTGGCGAGAGCATAGTGGTGAGCCATTACGAGAATAGTGTTTAACGGTTGTAACGTAGGGAATGACTTCCTCCGCTTATAATGCTGTGCGAGCTTTAATACAATGTGCTAGGGAGGCGAAAGATGAATACCCAAGAGCAGCGGACATCATAGAGAGTGACTTCTATATGATGACTGTGCTACAGGCGCACGATCTGAGCAAGAAGCAATAGTGCTCGCGAAAGAGACAGACACTGTCCTAAAAGGCGGCGGTTTCGAGCTGTGCAAATGGAAGTCGAACTCAAAAATACTACTCAGGGCAATGAGAGCGGAGAGAGAGGAAGAGATGTTATTCCCGAGAGAAGACGAGATGTCAGTGCTAGGGCTGAAATGGCTGATATAAGAAGACAAAAATTCACCCTTGTGGTGAAGACTCCTGCATTGCGAGAGAGCTAGTTTGTAATAAGCTCTGGTTGGCCGGTGTGGTTACGTAAATCAGAAATCAGTTAGCTAACATTTTTGAGCCGGAAAAACCAACTAAGGGCTTAACGAGCTGGGAGCTTATCACGTGAAATATTCACGCGAGTTTTTGCAAATATTTATACCGAGCAGGGGCAAGAGCATGGCGCTGATTGACTATGCGCGAAGTCTAGAGAAGAGCATCAACATATTGAGCTACATCATCAGGTTTGTGCAAGGGGCAAGGCACAGAAAGAGGAGGCGCAGAACTCGGCACAACAACCGAGTAGTGCCAGCGCCAACAGTGGAAGAGAAATGTGAAGCAACGGAATTCCTGCTTAAGCAGGCGCAGGAGAGCGATTACAGACAAGTGATAGACAAACTAAGAGAGATTGGGCAGGTGCAAGAAGGGAGCAAAATTAGTGCGTTGAATCCAATAATGGACAGCAAGGGCCTATTGAGAGTGGGCGGGCGATTGGGGAGATCAGAAGAAGCCTATGAGATGATGCATCCGGTGACAGTGAAGGATGGTTCTCGAACAGCATGGCTGATAATGGACCACGCTCATCGTATGACTAAGCATGGTGCTGTGCAAGTGATGATGCAATTCATCAGACAAAAGTTTTGGATTCCAAAACTACGGAGCCAATTAAGAGCTTTTCTCCACAAGTGCGTGGTGTGCGCGCGCTATAATCATAGATTTGAGCACCAGCTGATGTCTGAATTGCCAGGCGATAGGGTGAAACTTGGTAAGCCTTTTCTACATACAGGTATTGATTGCGCAGGTCCTTTTAGAGCAAAGGGAGTGCAAAGAGCAGGAGAGCGAATGAGGGAGCGTAAGTGCTGGGTGGCTATATTTGTTTGCCTAAAAACAAAGGCCATTCATATTGACATTGTTTTTGATTTAACCTATATAGACTTTATTGCTTGTTATGAGCGCTTTATTTGCAGAAGAGGGAGATATGAGCGAATATACAGTGACAATGGTACATCATTTGTAGGGGCGGCAAGGGAGCTGAGAAGAGCACGAGAGATCTGGCAAGTAAGAGATGTTTTTGAGCATTTGAGCAACAAGGGGACAGAATGGATATTCATGACGCCAGCAGCACCGCATCATGGCGGAATATATGAAGCTGCTGTGAAGTCAATGAGTACCACCTCACGCGCATTGCTGAGCAAAAGATTTTAACACAAGAGTAGTTATCTACCCTCCTAATAGAGATCGAAGCAACTTTGAACTCAAGGTCTTTGACACCTTGAGTGATGATGCGGAAGATATTCAGGCCTTGACGCCAGGGCATTTTTTGATAGGGGAGCCATTGATCATTCCCTTACCATTCGTGAGCGAGCAGCAGTCAAACATGAAAGGAGCAAGTTTATGGAGAGCACGTCAGAAAATGATTAAGCACTTCTGGAAGAGATGGAGAGAGGAATATTTGACGGCGCTGCAAGAGCGTAAAAAATTGCGCAGAGAACGAGAGCCAATGAGCCTGGATCAATTAGTGCTGATCAAGAGTGAACTTTTTCCACCAGCGCAATCGGCTTTGGGCACAATTAGTGAGCTAATAAGGAGCCGAGATGGTCTAATACGCTCAGTCATTGTGCAGACGGCCACAAACCGTCTGACAAGGCCTGTTCAGAAGATATGTGTGCTTCCAATTGCACCGAGCGAATAGAGGGCGGCTTTATGAAAGCAAAGACAAGAGGTCCTTCTCTTGCTCGCGGGGACTGTATCAAATGCAACCATGCGTTTGAGTTTTCGCATATAGCGAAAATAGGTTCAGCGAGTATTTTAAAGTTTAGTTCGTTTCTGACGATGGAGCTGTGCGGTTGTGCCAATGGGGCAGTGCGTGAGAGCATAAGGAGCAGTGCAGTGCAATCTATGTGCAGGAAGCTGAGCCAGGAGAGCGGTGCGGAGCAGGGGATCTTAGAGCAGGAGCCTATACAGAGCCTATACACAGGAGCAAGTATGAGCGTTGCCACAGGTATTCGAGAGCATAGTCACGTTTAGATTATATACGCTGACAATATTTATGTTCACATTGCATTATACATTATATATATACAAAAACGTACCTATTTACACATTCATATGCAGGTCCGTTCATGCATATGAGAGCAATTGGGCTAAACGCGCAAGAGCTTGTGCATATTCACTAATTGTATATACATATATACATGTATCGCATACATGCCGATTTATTGTTGAGCTACATAGGTATGTGCATAATTATAAGAGCAATAAAAAGTGGTTTTTCGTATGCTTTTCCACTTAAAACAATTGTGTTTTTATTTAAGTCGGATTGCAGTAAGTATTGCCATAGTTTCATTGTCGATTCGATACACTTGCAAAAAGTGGGCTGTATATATTAAATGCCACGTCCACTATTAACAAATATTCATAACTTAAGATCTGGTTGAGATTTCAGGACGAAATTTTGCGGGAAAGAACATGTAGACTTTATAAAGCTATCTAAAAAAAATGGGATTCATCAAAAAAATGGGATCGGGGAAACACGCCCACTTTTGATATAACGAACTTTCAGGTCTAGAATTAAAAGTAGCCTACCTATGCTCGTATTGATGCCATCGGAATAAAAATTAGCAGCAATAAACATGGAGTCCATAATAGTTTGTATGCAGAATATGGAGATCATAATGCTACTGCAAAAATGAGTACTGGATTCTTATTAAAGATTGTTGAATGAAATTTCTCAGGAAGGTTACGGGTACTATCATTAAACACCACACAAAAAATGGGCATGTTATTTTTGCAACCATAACTTACGACCTATACAATATTTTGCACGAAATTTTATATTAGTACGTATATTGACCGTACACAGCCATGCACAAATGGGGTCGATCAGATAAAGGCCACGCCTCTCTCTATTATGATCAACTCAAGGTACCCCACCGAAAATTACCGTAGATATTCTCCTAATAATAATTTATGAAGAAAACATCCCCATTGTTGAACTCGCGCGCACAAGGAAGGTAAAGGGTATTTCTAAGTCTGTCTAACCCGACTTCAGACTTCTTTACTCGTTTTAATATATGCTTTATTTAATCTTCTCCTGCAGAATCAATTGCAGAATTGTTATTGTCAGACAGTCAGAGGTACTCCGTTAATGCACAAAAAGTAGTGCAAAATATCCACTACAGATCCAATGCCGCATATTAATTAATGCGAGATGACTTTGGTTTCAAAATGCCAGCTGTGAGAACACTACAACGCTGGGGACCAGTGAATATTGTTCACACTGGTATTGACCCAATTGTAATCGATAACCTCCAGAAGCAGGTAGCTACTATAACGGATACGGAACGAATCGTGGTTCTTCTATTAGATGAAATACAGATTCGTACTAATCTGTCATATAATAACCATTCCGATCAAATCGATGGGTTCGGAGATTGTGGAGGAAGTTGTAAACGAAAACAGTAAATGTCTTGTTGTCATGGTTAAAGGACTGGTTAAAAATACGTGGTCAGCTATTTTGCCACAGGATTCATTGAATTCGTTAACCTGAAGACAATCCTTCTATCAGTATTATATGCGACCAGGGTGTCTTGAACATAGGTCTAAAAAAGGAATTAAAAATTGTACAAGAAAAACCCCATTTTATATATAGAGAAATAAAAATATATTTCCTATGTGATTATTGCCATTTATTTAAATCAATAAGAAATACAATATTTAAATCTGATGCGCAAACTACTACTGGAATAGTTAGTACAAAAGTGCTAGAACGCATATACGAGTATAAGGAGGATAAAATTAATTAATTTCAAATTAGGTCCAAAACTAATTAGTCGTCATTTACACCCAGCAAATTATGAAAAATGTTCGACTAACAGTGCAAGTGTTGAGCAAAACAGTTGCAGCAGCAATTTAATTGTACGAAGACATGGAACTGTTTAAAGATAGTTACACAAAGAAATGTGTAAATGCAAATAGACTGTTTATATAAAAATCAAATGATGCTTTTGAGTTATTAAACAGGAATAATTTACCTTATAAAAATCCACTTCTTCAGATGAAGGATACGCCTTTCTTGGATTTTTAAATACTTGAAATAATTTTTTATACATTTTTGATTATAATAATTTTCAATTATGAAGTGGTTTATTATGCGTTGGAACACAATCTTGGTTGACCTACATTTTTCCATAGAAAATAAATGTTTATATGTATGCAGATTATTGCATTATATACGGTTTTATTTACAAAACTTTGTAAATCAATGTATAACAAGAACATATGCATTTAATACTAGATATTGAAGTTCATAAAATTTACTTCAAACATGAACATATCATATACTATGTAAATGCGGAGAATCAGTGTTCATAGATATGTATGAATGTATTCATGTGCTTACGAGTGGTTTAATTTTTAATAGAATGTTGTTATAGTATTTCAAGCTGATCTGACAAAGAAAAAAAAAAAAACGTTTAAAACCTTGATTTTTTTGACTGTACCCTTAATCTAAAAATTTTTTAGATAAATTTTCTGATGGAATAGGCAACAGACGAACATATGAATATTAAAATATTAACACTAATTTTAGCAAAATAGATTTTTTGTGCATAATTATTCTTTCTTCGGATTGACTCAAAATCTGTTTGGTCACATGCTGCTAAACCGAAAATATGAAATATAAGATCGAAAGAGTAAATTGTGCTGATATTTGTCCATACTGAATATATTGACATACATATCCAAAATTTCATGACAAATTGAATTCTAATTCTGCTTCACTTTATATTTAAAGAAGCCACACCGCACATCATACAACAATTACTCCAATCGAGACATGAATGCGATTTATTTTCATTTCATTTCATTCTTTTTATGGCACAATTCGCTACCTGACAAATGATCAAAAGACAAATATGTGCATATGTACATTCATATGCATGTATGGATGTATATGATTTGTCAAGATTCAATTTCATAATAATGGAGTATTCTATAAAAGGCATGAAATAATTCTGCTCTAGTTTTGGTCCAGTAAAATGATATAATACTGGTTAATTTATGGAAGATAGTAAAATACTTTTACTACTATTTATAAAAATGATTATTAATATAAAAAAAATCCGTAAAACACAGCATTTTGCCATGGCTCGAATCCTAAAAGCCACAAAAATTATACACCAACCCGTGAACCATTGAGCTAAAGACACCCATACTATTTTTGTTGATTTTCGATTACATTAGAGAGTCAAAGTATTTGCTGGTCCAATTCTGAATTAACTAAAATTTCTATAATTCTGTACATAACATTCCCCAAAAAATAACTTTTAGTGTTCTTCTGGTGCAGCCTTGAAGATTTGCTGTGCAATTCGTTGGTGGCCTTTTTGGGCATAAAGAAATAAGTTAAATAAATATATATATGTATATTATTATTTACTAATTTTATACACCAATTTTTTCTTTTTTTTTATTAATTTACAATATAAATTTAAAAAATATTCCCATAATTAGTTATAGAAATATACATGCCTACATATGTACGTAAATGAAATTATTCAAATGCAAATAACAAATAAATAAAAATAACATTCGTACATTCATATCCATACACACATATGCATGCCGTAAACATGAAAGCAAGCATACAAACATTCGCATTGCCGAGCACACTTCGGGTTTTGGCTCCATAGGCAGCCACGGTTTTTTAACTCATTTCGCTGAGTGAAGAGAACTATGTAATGTCTTTATAGTATATTGTCTTTGCTCAAACGCAGCAATACTCGAATTGACAACGGTATACTCATATAAAATTAAATGCGGTGGCGATTATACCTCAACCACTTTTTAGACGAATATACTTAGAGTCATAAAAATAGGTACTCGTGCAGTTCTCTGACACATACAAGGAGGCAGCGCAAAATCTAAATAGTTCCGATTACAAGGATGGAGATACAAGGTAGTTAACTTTTTTGTTCCTCTTTGCAGGAGCATAAAAGTGGCGAATGACCAGCAAAAAACCCTTTTTTATTTCACCACTCTTGAGTTCAAACACAAAACATGCATTAAGCACAGTTCTACGGGTTTTAAGAGAGGGGAGACGAATATGTTTAAGGGAAGTTGAAAATTACGAGTTCCATGTAAAGGAACATAGGCAACACAATCAAAACCGCATTTGAATTGATTCAATAGCGTCAGAGTAACAGGCATATCTAGAACACCAACGCTTGCGTATTCTAATGATTTGTTAACTATAGTTGCAACGAGTTTACCAAAATTAAATTTTGGTCAAAGGTCACACCTAAGTCGCACATATGATCAAGAGATTTCAGAATGATTGAAATAAGGATGAGCAGATTGGGATGATCTGGAAAAACACATGTTTGCATTTCCTGTAGTTTAGTTGCATACAATTTATATTGCACCAAGAACATTTAAATCATCTTGAAGCAACTGCGATTCATTAGGTTATTAAATGAATGTAAAATGTTTACATCATCAGCCAACATCAGAATGTTGCAATAGGATACAAGCGAAGGAAGGTCGTTTATAAAAATTGAAAATAGTAAAGGATCAAGGTGGCTACTTTGCGGCATGCCAGAAGACGCCGAAAATTCATCAGATAACAGTCCTTTAAATAACACCTTTTGGGTACGCTGGGACAAATATGATGTTACCCGTTTTAAAAGTAATGGTGCGAAACCAGACGTAGAGAGTTTAAGGGTGAGAAGTCTATGGTTTACTCCATCAAATCCCTTTGGATTAAATTGAATTTAAATAATTTGGGGAATATTTAGAAAAGTACTGATGTTCTTTTACTATCATATGTCATCATTTTCGTTCAACTTGTTATTAAACATATGGTTTAGACCCCGCTCACTATTTCACTTTACCAGATTATACTTAGGATGCTATGCTGAAACATGCGAGCTATTAACAGATATTGATATGCTAATGTTTGTAGAGCGAGGTATTCGGAGGTCTTAGTCAGTGTAGTAAACGGTATGCTAAGGCGAACAACAAGTGCATGCACAATTATGATGCTGCTCAACCATCAAAGTACTTGATGTACTTCCACGTAAATAATCAATATGATTACGCATTTTCTCAATATCTATCCTATAGTGAATTTAATTGGGTTGAAGATTTAGAAAATTTCAAAGTTGAGGATATATCTGATGATTCAGATATAGGGTATATCCTTGAAATAGACTTAGAATATCCAAAGTTTTGGGTCTCATGAAAGATGAGAGCAATGGTTGCATAATGACTGATTTTGTTGGTCCCAGATAAAAAATGTATGCAAAACGGCTAGAGTGTAAAAGTGTGACCAAAAAGTGTAAGGAAGTGAAAAGGCATGTAATCAAAAATACAATAATATTTAATGACTATGTTGATTGTATTAAGAATAATACTAATAAAGTAATTGAAAACAATTTATTTCTGTCACAGAAACATAAAGTTAACAGCATCACTCAAACTAAGGTCGCTTTGAATCCATATGATAACAAGCGACTTTTAATGTCTGATACTAAACACACTTTAGAATTATGAATATAGATTAAAGAATAGTATATTGAAACATAAATGATTTCATGATTTTAGGGTATCCTCCATTTGTTGTAACTAACTAGTTCACCACACGACAAGTAAATATATGCCACCACACAATCTATGCTTTAAGCTAATCTAGAACCTTCTCGAAACTTCTTTCGAAGTGTGGAGCATTTTCTAGACTGTTCTAGTTCACTCACGAAAGGTGCATAAGCCTCCACACAATTAAAGTCGACACGGTTGAACAGTGATCGTAACAGTGTGTACATCGTGAATTTCAATAGTAACAGTAACAGTATTAAGAAAAGTGATTAAATGAATAATTAAATAAAGTGAAAAATTGTATAAAAGTAAACTTATAGCCAAAGATTAACTGTGTAAACTGCAATAATTAAATAAACTTACTTTAATTTATCCAAGCGATTGGTTGATTACTACATAATCTATTGGTACGAATTCGGTTATTGAAAAAATAGGATTGTGTATCAGTAATAAACAATGCTTAAATATGAAAAACTGAAACTGAAAACTGAAACTGAACAGGAGCAGCACAGAAGAAGCTTAAGCGATAAAACTTGCTAACACAAGGGCTTAAAGCGGAGGTGCAGATGCGGTTAAGAAGCAATTTAGAGGAGCAGGGTATAGATAACGATGAGCATGAATTTCAAATTTGAAGAGCCAACGACATCTCAACAGGAAAAAATATTGCATGGAACTAATCCAGGTAACTTTGACATGAACTCACATATCGGGGCAATACAGTTGCTGTTACAACAATATACTCCATCCATCAGAAAGGATGTCAACATGTACAGCAAAATGTAGAATCTGTCAATTAGAGAGCTGCATCCGTGAAATCCGTATCCGGATGTCAACAAACTGTTACAGCAAGACGCTGAGAAGACGAAGCAGCGCTTACATCAGAGTGAAACACGACTTACTCAACTAATGGAAAAATAACTCATAACAGATGAAGAAAATTTCCGAGATGGTAGACAGGAAGGTTTGTGAAGTTGAGACACAGCAGGAATCGTACGAAAAATCTGTAGAACAAAAATTCATTCTGAACAAACAAAAGCTGAACGAATTTAAATACCAAATAAAATAAACAATCCCCTTACTACAGGAAGGTTCATTGCCTATCCCAGCTTTATCCTGAAGTATCCGACCTATGATGGAACCACCACATTTAGCGTTTTCAGAATGCAGTTTGAGACTACCGCTTGTACAAATGGTTGGAGTACTCGCGAGAAAGTGTCGGCATTCACCGTGGCATTAACTATTCTCTACAACAATTTGCGGCTGAAGTGGAACGGTTGTCCCCATTTTTCCTATCCAGATGAGATTCCTGTGAGATGTATGATGACACCTTCGTATGCAGCATTATCGACGTGGAGATAAAGCATGCAGCAATAACAAATGCGAAAGCTAAATATATGAATACAGTAGCAAGTGCATTTGAACATTAGATTCAGCAGCCTTGTTGTGGTAGAAAGCGGACAAAGTTGCACGGGCATATGCTTTACCTGCGGTCCAAACGTTTTACATCATGCTCGCCTGAAAGACCGCCACAGCAAGTCAGATTCTAAAATAAAGAATTGGGAAATGTTATTCAGCCGTCGGCAAAGTAAATGGAGGGTGAGGATCTGCCTCCCACAACATGTAGCCCTACAATCACTATATCTTAGGTTACGTTAGACTGGTCGGCCGTGAAGTCCACACATAGACCTGCAATGTCCTTTGCGGTGCTATAGTATGAATCGTTGAAAATCGAGACGCTCTTAGCAAATCTTAAGAGAGAAATTATCGATAGTTGTGCGTCCTCTTCTAGTTCTTCATACCAGGGGGCTCCCAGATGTGATAAGCGCGTTTTAGATATTGACGGGCATAGGCATAGTAGATGTTCCAGAGTTTCTCTTGGGCCGTGCTCCCCACATTTCCTGCATTCATTGCTGTTTATGAGTCCCATCCTTTTAGCGTATACCGCCATTCGATAGTGACCTGTGAGTATTCGTACTACTGTTCTGCAATCCTTTCTTGGTAGTGCCATTATTGACTTGGTCTGAGTGCAGTACGGTTTGCACAGAGCTTTCCGATCTCACATGTGGCAGTACTCCACCGTCCTTTCACCTTTCTCATCATGTCATCTTCAATACGTTTATTGATCATTCTTAAAGGTATTAGTACGTTATTTACTTGCTCGTTTGGTAGTAAGATTCCGCTTTGGCATCCGCTCATTTCTCATTTCCTTATATGTTCTTATGCCCGACACCCAGTAGATATATAGCTTCCGATTGGTGACCAGTCTATTCATTGCTGCCATGCATTCCAAAGCATTTCTGGAAGATCCGCAGCATGAAGTAATGCTTTGATCGCAGCCTGGCTGTCTATGCAGAAGTTTATTATGGAGTTCGAAGTTTCTGCTATGCAGGCGAGCTCTGCGGCTTTCCATGCTGAAAAAACTTCCGCTTGAAAAATGCTGCAGTAGTTTGGTAGTCTGAACGACTGTTTGATATCTAGTTCGTGGCAGTAGACACCTATTCCAACACAGTCCTCCATCTTGGGGCCATCCGTGAATAGTTTTGCATTTAGCATTCATGCCTCTATGCCATCCTCTTTCTTAATAGTTGTTTTTATATGTTTCCGCAGGCTAAGAATAGGACTCACATGCTCCAGGTTTGTCTGGCAACACTACAGGTATGTTCCTTTACCCAGGCTTTTTTCGCTGACTCAAGGTAGTCATGTTTTATGGCCCATTTGACCGTGGCCAGTCTGACACCTACATCATCGGCCTCGCAGTTTCCGAGAATGTCGCTATGTCCAGGCACCCAGCATATCTGAACTTGTGAGTTACCTGAGACGACGTTCAGGGAGGAGCGGCAGTCGAGTACAAGCTTAGAGGTAGTGAATACACCAGCCAGTGACTTGATTGCCGCCTGACTGTCCGTGAACATGCTTATCATCACATCGCATACTTCATTGCGAATAAGCCACTTGGACGCTTGGAATATTGACATTACTTCCGCCTGAAAGACGCTGCAATGGTCAGGGAGACGATAGGAGAGCTTGATGCCAAGTTTTCTGGAGAAGATGCCGCAACCGACCTTATTCTCCAGTTTGGAGCCATCCGTATATATGTCAATGGAACTGCCAGTGACCACTAAATTGTTGGACCTTTCCTCTATACTAGGAATGTAGGTGTCGAACCCGTGGTTTAGATTAGGTGTAGAGCACGTATAGTCAACGTCCGTCTGTACGGGCGTGTCCTGAATCAGAATATTGGCGTGGCCCAGGTTCAGCCTAGTCCAGCGCGATATGGCATTGAGTCTGGTTGCCGAGCATTTTGCTTGTTGCCTGACCAGAAGCCTAGTGGGCAACCAATGTAGGAATGTAAATAGAGCTTTGGTAGAGGTGGTACGCAGAGCCCCTGTTATCAAAACCGCTGCTGTTCTTCTAACCATGTCAAGAGGTTTTAGGTTCACCGCCTTGTCAGTTGCGGGCCACCAGAAGACAGCGCCGTAGAGAAAGTACGGCTCAACCACCGCCGCATAGAGCCAGGACATGGTCCCACGCCCCATGTTGTTCCCATGGATCTCTTGCAACAGTACAGAGCACACGTGGCTTTCCGTACCCTCTCCGCCAAATTTGCTTTCCAATGGAGCTTAGGGTCCAGGATCAGACCTAGATACTTGATGCTATTGCTTAGGCTAGGCGTATTCCCATTAAGCTTGGGTAAGTCAAAACTTGGTATTTTGTGCTTCCTGTTGAAGAGCATAACCTCAGTTTTGGAAGGGTTGACATCTAGGCCAACTTCAAGACACCATTGGGACAAAATGCTAAGAGTGTAGCTTAGCTTTTCTGATAGTGTTGACAGATATTTACCGGAAACAGAGATAGCAATGTCGTCCGCATATGCTATAGTGTTGCAGCCGGTCTGATCTAATCTCCCAAGTAGTGTGTTCACCGTCAGATTCCATATGAGGGGTGAGAGCACACCGCCTTGTGGAGTACCTCTCTTGACAGTCCTTTTAGCATGTACGTTTCCTATTGAGGAGCTAATGACGCGTGTTTTCAGTAGCTGTTCGATGAACCTAACCAAGCTGGGGTCCAGGTTCAGGTTTACTAAAGATTTAGTAATGGCGGAGGGACAAATATTGTTGAATGCCCCTTCTATATCGAGAAATATTGCAAAAGTATATTCTTTCTTGGCAAGAGATTTCTCTACTTGCTCAATGAGCACGTGAAGCGCTGTTTCCACAGACTTGCCTTTAGTATAGGCATGTTGTGATTTGGAAAGGCACATGGAATTAATAGAGCTCCTGATTTGTATATCAAGGACTCTTGCCAGTGTTTTCAAAAGAAAGGAGGACAAACTAATTGGTCTATAGTCCTTAGGCTTGGAGTGGGTCGACTTTCCCGCTTTAGGGATGAAAACTACTCGAGCTTCTCTCCAGATTTTGGGAATGTACGACCATCTTAGGCATGCATTATAAATATGCAGTAGCCAAGGCGCAACCGCACTTGCAGTGTGCTGAATGTCCGCGGGAATGATACCATCAGGACCGGGAGATTTCAAAGGCTTAAAGCTGTTGATGGCCCACTGAATATGCGTGTTGGTCATTTGGAATTGGGTTGAGTGACTTAAGTAGTGGTTGGTGTTAAGAGACCTGCAATCCACAAAGATTTCATTCCCCGGAAAGTGTGTTTCTATTAGGGCGTCTAGAGTGTCGGTTTCAGAGTCAGTCCAGGTACCGTCCGATCTCTGAATACATTCCAGAGCCCGAGGGGTGGTATTGAGAATCCTCCGGAGTCTACTTGTCTCGGACGAGCTTTCTATGTTGCAACAGAAGTCTCGCCAAGACGCTCGTTTGGATCTCCTAACCATATACTTAAGTTCCCTTTGTTTGTCTTTGAAAGGGAGCCAGTCATTTGTAGCTTTGGCTCTGTTGAAGAGCTTGCGGCATTCTTTTCGTAGCTCAGCAATTTCTGAATTCCACCAAGGGGGTTTTGGTTTTTCTCTTGGCTTCGGGAAGTTGCAGGCTGATTTGGCAGCAGAGTTAAATAGTGCTGTAATGGTTTCAACCGCTTAATCTATATCGAGGTGATTGTTGATAATGGGAGGAGTCGATTGCAGGCCCGACTCCATAATGATCTGGAATTTTGTCCAGTCAGTTCTTTTCCTGTTAGTGTGCATTTTGCGCTCTGCCGTATCTAACGTATCAGAGATCGCAATTCTAAAACAGATGTAACAATGGTCCGAGAAGGAGCATTCCTGCAAGACGCGCCATCTCGAAATAAGGTGAGACGAGTGATTATTGCCAAGGGTGAGATCGAGAACCTCACTCCTATTTGAGGTAATGAAGGTTGGCAATGGCTAGGTCGTTAGTAAGGATGAAATCAAATAGTGACTCACCCCGTTCGTTGGTATCCGTGCTGCCCCACACCTCGTGATGGGCATTGGCATCGGCCCCGATGAATACCGGGATGCGCTTTCTATTAGCCTCCACTACCAGCAACCTTAAAGCATCCGGAGGCGGCGTCAGCCCGTGGTCGTGCGCCATGTAGCTGCTAACGATCCATGTAGCCATGGTGTTTGTGGAAATAACCATGGCTACATTATCCTTGTCGCTGAACCTGTGAAGAGGAAGAGCGTTAATATTGTTCTTAACAAGAATACAGGCTCTGGGTTTACCTCGATCCTGCACGAATACTGTGCGGTATCCGCTTGTAGTGAGTCCGCAAACCTGATCATTTACGACCCAAGGTTCTTGGACCAGTATGAGTTCCTCTCCTTTTTGAGTCAGGTGGAGGATCAGGGCTGCTGAGGCAGCTATGGAATGGTGAAGATTAATCTGTAATACCCTCACCATTCCCGGAGGTGGCCATCATCGTCACGCTGGCTGCCTCCTCTTCTGACAGAGGAGAATCACCAACGTCGTCGATATTGGTTATCGGACGTCCGCAGAAACTGCCTACCGATTCTGAGGCCGAAGCGTAACTCTCTCCATCATCGAAGGTGAGATCCGGTTCGGCCTGAATGGGGGGCTTGTATGCTCCCTGGTTGTCGCTCCTATAGACCTTGAGCGAGATCGAACTAAAACCATAGTTGATCTCTCCCTTTTTGGCATTAATGGGAGCTAGAGAGTCCTCATTAAGAATAATGATTATCTCTCGAGAGTTACCCTTGGGCTCGCTTATTTTAGCAACCTTCCAGTCATCCGTGGGGAGGTCGTAATTGCTGAGCCTCAGCAACTCCAGAATTTCTTCCGGCGAGGAGTGCTCTGCCCGAACCCAGGCCCTGGAACGCGGGCGGTTCGGGATCTGGTCTCTGGGAACATCTAAGCCCCCGGCCAGATTTCGCCAACCATTGAGATGGCCATCTTGTAAAGCTCAGCCGAGCGCTCATCTGAGCACGCGATGAGCTTCACGTGCCCCTGATACCATCCCGCGTCCCGGCATACAGGTGATGGGCCAGGATTGGCCCTCAGGATCTCCCTGTAGATCCTGAAAAGGGCCTTCTCCACCATTTTCCAGTTCGCTGGGGAAATGGTACCGTCACTGTTTCCAGTGTCAACGATAGCCCAGATGAGGCCCTCTTTGGCTACCTCATTAAATGGCCGGGTAAGTCTCGGCCTGGAAGCCAGTCGTGGGCGCTTGGTTTCCCGCACGACTGATTGGGAGGGGTGCTCAGCCGACCGTTGCCGTTTCTGAGCACCTTCAGGGGGTGGCTGCGGACGAGCACCAACATTTTGGTGAGCCCATGCCAGCGCTCCCTTGTCTTTATCAGACATTGAAGCGGGGTCGGCAGATTCCAACCTTTGAAGAATCCTGAAGGCGGACCTCCGGGTTCTGTACTCCCGTGTAGACGCATTCACATGCGTGCGAGCACCTGAAGGGAGATTGGTGCTGGGGCCCGTGCTGGAGGAGGTCGGCTTATTTGCCGAAGCACTCCCTGTACCAGTCCGAGGAACGGACGGAGGGGCGACCCTAGCACCCGGCCTAGCTGCCCTAGTATTGGGGTGGTCCGAAGCAGGGTTTTTATGACCCTGTGAGGATGCGCTTGTGGCTGGGAGCGGGGCTGGCCTTTTGGCCGTAGCACCCGACGACATCCTTGGTCTGGCGACAAATGTCCAAGACGAAGTTGTTGATGCGCTTAAGGCTTTTTTTTGCCTAAGTAAGCTCGTTGTTGGTTTGGCTCCCCTTGTGGGTTGGCCGCTGGTTTTTTGTTGGATTTTTTTAAGAAGGTGTCCATGCAAAAAGGGTCCCCACTCAAAGCCGCTATCTCAGTGCGAATATGTAGTCACCTTATTGGTCCCATGTTTATCTATGTAAATGCAGGGAGGCCATGTGAGTGTTGGCACAAGTCCTTATGGGTGCGAGTGCTCAGAGCCAGACCAGTGCTAATTGGGAGCTAGTCTCAACCAAACCTACATCGTCAACCAAATGACGACGTACATCGAACGTACTTTGAGGCCTGCCAACGGAGACGGATGTGACCTTAAACTGGAGCCGTTCGCACTGGGTTTCACCCCAGTGGTAAATGGTCCAGAAGCCACACCCGCCAGCCCAGAAGCAATCAAATAAAAATATTGTTGGGGGGTAGTCCGTGGACGAATAGGGTCGTGCCGTCTGACATCAGATGCTCTCCACAGGGAGGTTGCACCGGATGCCGGGGGGGATATAGACCGTTTAGCGCTATCCAGAGTGCACCACGAGGAGGTGATCTACGCTACACTCCTAGCAACTCAGTAAGAACATCAGGTTTTCAATCGGTTTCTTACTGGGGTAACTGTGCCGCTGAGACATACACTTGCCAAGACATAGAGACTGAAAGCAAGTACGCGTAAGACGTAACCTTATTTTCGTAGAAATATAATTAATTAAGTAGACCTGTACGGACTAGCGACAGTCCACAATTTATTTTAGAAATTCAAATAAAATATGTGAAAACAAATAAAACTCTTTCAATTTACAAATTTTTCTGTACACGACCACTGGAGCCGCTGAGCTTACCCCAGCTATAGAAAAGAGTCGTTACAATATGGACCGCTTAGTTAAGACAAGGTGTTTGTATCGGCTTATAATTTAGCGCCTCAAACAGAAGAGCTGCCAAAACCATTTTGTTGTCTATTGTCAACGAGAAAAAGAGTAAACCTAGTATTAACCGCTGTAATTATAAAATAGCTTTAATTATATAAAATGTTGTAACCTAAATAATCATATATATATAGTATATTATCGTGTATTAATTAATACGTACACAATTAAAGTTAAATTACCAACGCTTGCTCGGAATTTGCCATTTTAAATTTTTCCTGTTCCTCTATTAAATTTGTTTACAAATGTGCATGTTCAAGCATTTTAATTGTCAAATGCAGTTAATGACAATTTTTTGAAATTTGGATTTACATCTAGAATGGAAAATGACTTGTTGTTCCCGAATGAATGGGTTGTTCCCGAGTGTGTGGTATGTGATTGTAAATTATCAAATAGTGTTAGGGTTCCGAGGAAGCTCCAACGTCCTTCGTTTTCAACAGAAGATAAAAGCTACTTTCAAGTCTTTATTTTAAAAATCAAAGCAAGTAAAGGTTTTTGAAAAACAAATCGGTGTGTATGCAAAAGTTCAAATAGCTTCTTATGAAATAGCTGAATTGATTGCAGTTAAATTAAAACCTCACAATTTGGCTGAAGAAATTACATCATTGGTGGATCAACAGATATTGATATTTGTAAAATACCACTTTTGAATGACACAATCCATAGCAGAATCAAAGATATGTCGCAAAATATTGAACAAAATACTGCAAAAACTCTTGCAAATTCAAATTTTGCTCTACAATCTACTAATCTCTCTACTAATCGATGAAACAACATACGAGTATATATTGTTACGAAATTGTCCTCTTGGTAATTTACTGTTACAAAATTGCCCTCCTGACAATTTCTCTAACTCTCTGTACTCGGACTCGTACCACTGGATTGTGTAGTAATCAAACAATCGCTGGTTAAATTAAAATAATTAGTAATCAAACAAGCTTTTATTCGAATAGTTCGCATCTTGACTCACAGGGGGCATTCATTCTCCATTTCAGATGGGATCCTAAAAGTATGCAATCACATTTCACTGATATGCAATCACGTTTCACTGCCCTCCGCTTAATCTTGTTCGTCCCGAACAAGGATAGTACTGCAACCTTTATAAGGAGATAGCATCTCTAAATGAATGACTTTCATTTTGCTCTTGACATTTCTCGCGAACTGGATGCGGTACTACATCGTTGATCCGCTTTATCACCTTATAAGGTCCTTCCCAGTGTGTTTGCACTTTTGGCGATAATCCACTTTTCCCTTGCTGATTATGAAGCATAACTAGTTGCCCTTCCTGAAATCCCTTAGAGTTTACTCGTACATCATATCTCGCTTCCCTTTTATCACTCATCAGTTGCGTACGATTTCTGCTGTTTCCATGAATTTCATTCAACTGTCCTCGTTTTTTAGGTACACAATTGCTGCATGGAAGCACTGTCGATGACTTTTTAGTCCTTTCTTTCGCCAGATCGTCAGGTACCTTTTTATTAGCTCGTGTCTTGCTTTTCATGTCTCGCGGTTGCCTCTCACAGTTTACAATTGCTGAAATTCTCTGGCAATTTCCAATTACCTTCCTTTTCGCTATGGTTTTAACGGTATTTGAAATATTCACCACTTTTTCTGGTACGATTCGGCTCCTGTGCTTCCCAACATCTCCGCCCATTTTGGTCCGTATAACTGCCTCTAACTTGGGTGATATTTTTGTCTGCCGTGATACAATGGCTTGTTTAACACCTCTATACTTATCCTCACCCATGAATAACGGTATTTCGGTGTTCGCATATTTCAGCACTCGGCTTTTGAAATCTAGTGTGAATCCATTCCGAATCATGAAATCCACACCTAAGATTACTTCAGTCACAATATCCGCAACTATAAACTCGTGCTTCACTGTTGTGGTGCCGATAGTGATTTTCCGGGTAACTTTTCCAAGTACCGGTGCATCATCTCCAGTTGCCGTACGCAATCTTATTCCCTGAAGGGCTCGAATCCCCGAACAAGATCCCTTCTTATTATGGAATGTGATGCCCCCGTATCCAATGTTACCACAATTTTTCTTCCGCTTATTACACTGTTGACACTGTTATTTCTCCGCGCCATCTGAGAAACGAAGATTCTTGGGCCATCATTGTGGGAGTCCGTTCATTTCCCGGCTTGACAATCTTTTCCGATTCCCTAATTCGGACTTTGTCTTGCTTTGGCAATCTTACCGGAGCGTGTGTTGCATAACGTTTCCATCTCAACTGACAATCACGAACCATGTGCCCCACATCACCGCAGGTAAAGCATTTGCCCCTGAAACTTTGTCCGTTCTCGACTCTTATCTGACGGGCTGTGCATTCTGGCCTACACACCAATGCTGCTGTCTCTGATAACAAAGCGCTAGCTACTGTCTCCATATATGTAGCTTTCGGATTAGTTATCGCAGAATGCTTTATCTCCGCATCGCGAATGCCATATACGAAGGTTTCCATCATAGACCTCTCAGTGATCTCTCCTGGGTAGGCAAGATGAGCCAACCGCTCCACTTCCGCCGCAAGAAGAGACTCACCACTCTTTTGTACACGTGTTCGTAGCTCTACTTGGTACATCTGCTTCCGGTGTTCACTACCATACTTGCGCTGAACGGCATTCATCAAGCTTTCATAGCAGTCTCGCTCACTTTCTGAGATAGTTTGAAGCACATCAGCGGCAGCACCTTTTAACGAAACGGTTAATGCAGCCACTTTTTCGCGAGCACTCCAACCATTTGTGCTAGCGGTAGTCTCAAACTGCATTCTGAAGACGCTAAATGTCGTGGTTCCATCACAGGTAGGAGGCTTCAGTTTTATAGAAGATAAAGCTGGCACAGGCAATGCACCTTCCTGTAGTAGGTGAATTCTTTGCTCTATTTGTTGCTTAAAATCGTTCTGCTTTTGCTCGTTCGCAATGAATTTTTGATCTACAGATTTTTCGAACGATTCCTGCCGTGTCTCAATTTCACAAACCTTCCTGTCTACCATCTCGGACATTTCTTTCATCTGCTGTGAATTCTGTTCCACTAGATGAGCAAGTGTTTGCAAATTTAAGCGCTCAAGCTCCTTCTTGAGCTGCTCCAATCTGTCTTTCGAATTTAACCATTGTTTATTAAAAATACACAATCGCACTTCTGACACCAATTGTTACGAAATTACCCTCTTGGTAATTTACTGTTACAAAATTGCCCTCCTGACAATTTCTCTAACCCTCTGTACTCGGACTCGTACCACTGGATTGTGTAGTAATCAAACAATCGCTGGTTAAATTAAAATAATTAGCTTTATTTAACTATTGCAATTTACACATTTAATACTAGTGTAGGGTAATATACGTGTGTTGATGAGGGTTGAATCAATATCAATTGCGTTGGCCTTGCAAGATCGGCTTACGCATCGATTGCACGTTTCACACAACGTATGAATGCAATGATATACAGAAACCTAGTGCGAAGCGGAATGTCGCCCTCAGTAGAGATTGTAACCGGCAGAGTTTGCCGTTGGTTACGCTATTGTTTGGTGCTGTTCTGTAACTAAGCCTAGTTAAGAGCACCGAGAAAAGAAATGAGAAATCTAATGCAGGATTGCAGTTATAGAAGTTCAGATTAATTCTGGTTTATTTGGTGGCTCGCTGGCCCTTTTATATTATTGAATTCTTATTGTTTTCTTATTCTAACTAACATAAAATATATCTATCTTATTTCCACTAGTTACAAATCATATTCCCGAAATTTATCTCAAGTATCGGATTACCGATATTATTCATTGATGAATCATCGTCTTTGTTTATATTAATAATTTTGAGTGCAAGTTCAGGGCTAAAGTCACTGCACTGTCCAATATGCATACGCTGCAATATAGGCAGCGTGTGTTATTGCACCACCAAAATGCTAGTCTAGCGTATTTGGGTATTGAGTGCAATTGCGCACATTGCGCTATTGTCAGTTTGTTTGCATATGCGACTTGCTGCTGTGCTTATGACGATGTGTGGTCGTCAGTGTACACTTTTGTGGTGTTAGCGAATAATTTTTCTGGAAATATGGTTTGTGTTGTATTACAATAGTCTTATGTTATGGATTTGTTACATGATTTTCATATTTTCTAATAATTGGTATTGTTTGTTTATAAATTGTTTCTTATTACTATAGTTACATTGTAGCGTTTTTAATTATATAGTTAAAATTACAAATTATGTAGTTTTGATATAATTACATATACTTGTGATTATTAATTACATTGTTTTGATTACATATTGTGATAGTTTTAATTATAAATCTTATTGTATAAATTTAAATTACATTGTATGGCTTTAATTGATTATTATGTACTTTCTTAGGTGTGCCATTATATTCTATTAATGAATTTACTCCTAACTTATCTAGTATTTTATATGGTCCTTTATATGGATTCATATTCTTTTTCCTATTTTCTACTTTTAATAGAACTAAATCTCCTATTTCTACATTAAGAGTATTCGTATTAGTTTTTGAGTCAGTTAGTGTACTTTTTATTTTGCTTTCATTAGCATTTGTTTTGCCTTTTCGTGGGCATAGCGTAATCTCGCTCGTTGGCGTAATTTTCAAAGTTGTAAATTTGTGTGTTACTTTCTATTACTTCATTGGGTAAACCTGGGAGTTTCCCATATATTAATTTATATGGCGTGTAGCCCGTGTCAACATGTGGCATTGTGTTGTAAGTGAAAGTGAAGTAGGGAATCCACTTATCCCATTCATCGTCGTTTGTCGATGTCAGTAGGAATTCATTCAAAACTCTGTGGTTGCGTTCTAGTGAGCCTATCGTTTGGTGGTGGTACGGTGTCGAAAATTTTTGTTGTATTTTGAGCAGTGCACATATGTTTGCCATTAGCTCGTTTGTAAATTCTGTCCCGTTATCAGATTTAAGAATTTTGAAGTGTCCGTATTTGAGTATAAATTGTTCAACTAATGTTTTGGCTGTTGTGTGTGCGTCTTTTGTTATCATTGGATGTGCGATTACGAACTTTGTCAGCTCACACTACATGGTCAGTATGTAGCGGTATTCGTTTGAAATTTTTAGTGGTCCTACGGTGTCAATTGATATGACTTCGAAACTTGTGTTAGGGGTGTCTGTTATGGTTTGTGGTTCTTTGATGTGTCTTGTTTGTTTACACTTCACGCACGTGTCACAGTTGGATACGAATTTCTTTACCATTTGGTTCATATTTTTCCAAATGTATCTTTGTTTTAATTTGAGTAGAGTTTTTCTTACTCCGGGATGTCCTGTTTTGTGGCATTCATCTATTAGTTTGTATTTTAAAATGTCCTCCGTTATTCTCTTTGGAGGTATATAAATTGATATTTTTAGCTGAGGACTTTTGCTATTCATTTTTATTTTTGCGTACGCTTCTTTAAATTCTTCTTTTGTATATATTTTGAATATTTCATCATTATTTGCAATTGCTAATTCTTTAATTTTTTCTTTCTTCGTTTTGGATATCAATTTCCTCAGAATCGAGTCTAGTCTCGCTGATTTATCATTGATTCCTGCATGCTTTATATTTTCATTTATATTTTTATTTTTAGGTCGGAGCTTCTTCAGAGTCGAATCTTGATTCGGTGAATTATCACTTTCGGCTATGTGCACAATATCATTATTTATATATATATATTCATTTTTTGAAAGCTTTGATTTTTCTTGTCGACATTAAATTTTAATTTTTGAATATTCTTGACGTCATTTATTGATGTACATTCCCATATTTGAAGTCGATCAGTCTCCTGAGATATGCAATTTCTCAATTTCTTATTTTCATTTTTATTTGCCTCTTCATTTATTTCATTTTTATTTGCCTCTTCATTTGTGTTATTTTTATTTGCCATCCCTCTCGTTATTACTAGGGTTCTTTTGGCTTTTTCATCAATTTCTTTCGGTATCATTTCTTTTAGAATGTCCGAATCAATTTGTATTCTTGACAATGCATCTGCATTTGTATTCATCTTTCCTGTTTTATATACTATGTTGAAATCATAGTCACTGAGGTCTAATCTAATTCTGGTCATTTTAGATGAAGGGTTTTTATGAGAGAATATTGATATCAGTGGTCGATGGTCAGTTACTACCGTGAACTTTTGACCATATAGATAGGGTTTGAAGAAGTTAATACTCCAATGTATTGCTAGTAGCTCTTTTTCTATTACTGGCTTATTCAAATCGTGTTTTTGTAATGATTTGCTAGCATATGATATTGGTAAATCTTGTCCTATTTCGCCTTGTGATAGTACGGCGCCTAATGCATAATTCGATGCATCTGTAGTTAATATGAAGGGTTTATCAAAATTTGGGTATTGCAATAGTAGCGGGTTTATTAATTTTAGTTTAATAGTTTCAAAAGATTTTTGGCGTTCATCTGTCCATACAAATTTGACTGATTTCTTTAGTAAGGAGTTTAAACATTTTGCAATATCTGCAAATTCTGGTATGAATTTTCTATAGTAGTTGCAGAATGCAACGAATCTTCTTACTTCGTCTGCGTTTTTCGGTTGAGGGTAATTTTTTACAGTCTCGTATTTTGCTGGGTCAGTTTTAACTCCGTCTTGTGTAATCAAATGTCCTAAATATACGACTTTTGGTCTCAGAAAGTTGCATTTTGCTGCGTTTAATTTTAAGTTATGTTGTTTTAGTCTGTCTAGTACTTTGATTAAATTTTGGTTATGGTGGTTTAGACTGCCTCCATAGATGATTATGTCATCTACATAAAGGAATGCTTCTGAGTCAAGTCCTCAGAGTGCTATTGTTAACATTCTCTGAAAGCTGTTGGATGAAATTTTTAGTCCGAAAGGTAGTCTAAATTGATAATGTCCATTGGATGTGGAAAAAGCTGTTAATGGTCGTGATTCTTTTTCTAATTTTATTTGATGAAATGAATTGGTCATGTCTAAGGTTGAAAACCATTTTGCTCTGCCTAACTTGTCTAGAATGTCTTCTAGGCGAGTTAGCGGGAATTTATCATTTACTATTTTGTCATTCAGTTTTCTAAAATCCACTACAAGTCTCCATTTCTTTTTGTCATTAGTGTTCTTTTTAGGAACCAAAAGGAGTGGAGCATTGTATGGGCTGACTGAAGGTTCAATGATATCCTCTTGTACCATTTTCTTTACCTGTTCATTCACAATTTCTGTGTGTGTGTGTGTGGCTGTCTGTAGTTTTTAATGTAAACGGGAGTGTTGTCATGTGTCGTTATGTTTTGTGTGTAAAAATTGTTTGTCGAAAGTGGTTTGTCTTCAAGATGAAAAACTTCTTGGTATTGTCTTAGGATGTTTATGAGTTGGGTTTTTGTAATTTCGTCTGTGCAGTTAAAATTTAAAGTTTCAATGATTTTCTGTAGTCTATTTTCATTGTAATTATCTTGCGTACTGTACTTTAGTATATCGTAATTTTTTAGTGAGTCAGTTTCAAATTGTATGCCGTCTAAAATTACCTCTTTGTTTGTTGTATTTCGAATTTTTATGTGGGTTATACCACTTTTGGGTGCTATTGAGTTGCTTAGAAATATGCCTTCTTTTAATTCTTTATTTAGAATTATTTTGTCTTCATTTATGTTTAATTTTAAGGCTTGTATTATTTCTGTTCTTGCTGGTATTTTTATTTTTTGAGTATCGTGAGATTTAGTGTGCAATGGGTATAATGAATGTTTGTTTGTTTACGTACGCGGAAATTGTAAACGTTTCATAATGGATTTTACATATATATTTTTCAAAAAAATCCCTACCTAGAATGCCATCTGTTTCTATTGGAAATGTTTTGTTTACTAATTGGAAAAGGTGGTTGCAAGATTCTTCTCCAATATCTAGTTGTAATTCTATTTGACCTTCAGAATATACCTCTTCGTTTGTTATGCCTGTTAATTTGCATTTGTCATCAGGAAAGTATTCGTGGTTTTCTAATTTGCTACTTATTTTGCATAATGAGATGTCGGCACCTGTGTCGATCAAAAAAGTCATTTTTTGCTTTTTGTGTGTCAGTGTGACGAAATTTGTGTGGTTATCCGAGATTTTATACACATTTAATTTTGGCTGTCCAGAATGGTTATGCATTCTGGGCCTTGTTCGTTTCCCGCATCGTGTATCATGTTTATGCGGCGGTTTCTGTTTGAGTTGTAATTGTTGTTGTTGTTCTGTTGTCTGGCTTGTGAGTTGTAGCTGTTCTTGTGTCTGAAGTTGTTATTATTTTGATTATTGGGATATGTGTTGTTGTAGTTATTGTTTCTTTGACTGTAATTTGTATTGCTACGGTTATTGATTCTGTTGTTTGCATGGTTAGTGTTGTTGTAGTTATTTTTGTCATAGCGTGTGCTGAAATTTTGTCGTGTGTTGTTTGTGTATTGTGGAGAAAGGTTGAATGAATTATATTTGCGCGGAGCGTTGAAATTGGACTTTGTACCTTGTGAGTTGAATGAATTATGTCTTACTTGCATCAGCTGTGATGTGTGCGGAATTATTCTAGATTCGCTCTCAAGTTCAAGTGCCAATTCTGTTGCTTCTGCTAGATCTTTCGGTCTTGCAGCAAAAATTGTCGCTTTGTAATTCTCATTCAGTCCTTTCTTGAAAGTGTCCAATGCTAACTTGTTGTTTGTTTTTATTATTACGTTCTTTTCTGCTTGTGTAGCTGTCTCTCCTAAATTGTGTATGTTAATTCTGTTTAAACTTTCTATTATTGTCAGAATTTTTCTTTGTACGAGTTGATTCCTGAATTCCTTTGTTGTAGATTAGTTAGTCTAGCTTGTAGCTGTGGTATTGTTGTCGCGTCTTTGTACCTCTGTTGTAGTAGAGTGGTAAGTGTATTTAAGTCTTCTGGTTTTGTGTAACCTCCTATTGCTGTTCTTAAATTGGCAGATAATTTGGCATGGTCGATATACTCTAGTAAATCTGTCTGTCCTGACTCGTTGAGTGATTTGTTTATCAGCTCAGCGGTGATTATGAAACTATCTAATTCTCTGAAGTTGCCCGTAAATGTGGGTAGAGATTTTGATGCCGTTTCCATGCTAAAAGATGCCAGGTTGTCTATTGGTTCAGTCTATTCTGTTAATTGTTATCTATTTCTTAAAATTTAAGCTCAAAATGTATTTCATTTTAATCTGATTTTGCAGTACATTTTTGGGAAGTTTGAGCTATATTAATTTTATAATTTTTAGTTTTCTAATGCTTTTGTTACATTTCAATATATACATGAATTATTACTAACACATAATATAAATAATTTTAGCAAAAAAATGTTTATATTTTAAAGCAAACATCAAATTGTTGATTAACATTATAAATCAATATCAAATTTTAATTCAATTACTCGTACTAGTCGTACTTTAATATGATCGTTTGTTTTCTCTATTCTTCTTCCTTTTTCTCAAATCATTTGATCAATTCTTGCTCCAAATTGGCTGCGTCAGTTGCTCCTACTTTTTAATTTGTCGCCTCTTGTACTTTTCGATTGCGGGTCACAACTGATAATCTTTGATGGAACATAAGCTGGAAATGCATGGTAGTCGGCATGTATTCTTACATATGCAGGAATATTGGTCCACCGTTTCTGGATAATTTTCAGGATCTTCAGGCTATTCATTGATTGCAGGATCGGTTGCAGGATTGGTCGCAGGATCTTTAGCTGCTTTCCAAGTTGTGGATCGGTTGCAGGATCGGTTGCAGGATTATTGGTTGCCTTTCAGGTCCCAGGTCTCCTGGCAGGATCGCCATTTAGGGTAATATAAAGTTAGGCTGGCAGGATCGCCATGTAGGGTAATATAAAGTTAGGCTGGCAGGATCGCCATGTAGGGTAATATACGTGTGTTGATGAGGGTTGAATCAATATCAATTGCGTTGGCCTTGCAAGATCGGCTTACGCATCGATTGCAGGTTTCACACAACGTATGAATGCAATGATATACAGAAACCTAGTGCGAAGCGGAATGTCGCCCTCAGTAGAGATTGTAACCGGCAGAGTTTGCCGTTGGTTACGCTATTGTTTGGTGCTGTTCTGTAACTAAGCCTAGTTAAGAGCACCGAGAGAAGAAATGAGAAATCTAATGCAGGATTGCAGTTTTAGAAGTTCAGATTAATTCTGGTTTATTTGGTGGCTCGCTGGCCCTTTTATATTATTGAATTCTTATTGTTTTCTTATTCTAACTAACATAAAATATATCTATCTTATTTCCACTAGTTACAAATCATATTCCCGAAATTTGTCTCAAGTATCGGATTACCGATATTATTCATTGACGAATCATCGTCTTTGTTTATATTAATAATTTTGAGTGCAAGTTCAGGGCTAAAGTCACTGCACTGTCCAATATGCATACGCTGCAATATAGGCAGCGTGTGTTATTGCACCACCAAAATGCTAGTCTAGCGTATTTGGGTATTGAGTGCAATTGCGCACATTGCGCTATTGTCAGTTTGTTTGCATATGCGACTTGCTGCTGTGCTTATTACGATGTGTGGTCGTCAGTGTACACTTGTGTGGTACACTACACTAGGCTTAAAGTTTACTTAGTTATTATTTGCACTTTATTTCACAAACCATTAGTCACTTTATTTAATAAGTAATTTCATCACTTTACACAATTACAAATACTGCTAATACTGCTGCTTCGATTAAAATGCTAGATGTACACACTGTTACGGTCTCTGATCTACTGCATTTGATTTTGCACAGTCTTGTGCTTTTATAGTTTCGAATGGTTGAGGTAGAAACTTCCACGCTATTCTCGTATTTTCTTGAAGTTTCTATCCACTTCGACAGAAGTTGAGAATATTCTTTTTGATATTACCGACAGATGGTTCTTGAATAAGCTTTTATTCGAATAGTTCGCATCTTGACTCACAGGGGCCATTCATTCTCAATTTCAGATGGGATCCTGAAAGTATGCAATCACATTTCACTGATATGCAATCACGTTTCAATATACTACGGGAAAAGCTAATTAATTACATTCGTTCGGTTTATTCTCGAAAATTATATAATTTATCAATTGTTATGTTGTCATGAGTTTTTTACAACTGGCAAACATATTTTTGATGTAATTAGTTCATATTTAAAAGAAATTAAACTTTCGTTGAATTCATGTATTGGCATTTGCACAGATGGTGCTCCAGCTATGACTGGACATCTAAAACCATTCGTGGCACATGTTAAAGAACTGAATGGGATATATTAGTTACCCATTGTTTTTTGCATCGAAAAGCACTTGTTACGAAATATTTGAATTGAAAATAGTTCTGGAATAATGTGTTAAAATGGTTAATTATATAAAATCAAGGCGAATCCTTGATACTGCATACGGCAGTAAGGTGGCTATCCAGTGGAAAACTTTTATCTCGAGTGCGGGAAGTAAAAGATAAAATGAAAATGTTTTCGAACAAAATAAATGTTATGATTTTGTTCATTTGTTGGAAGTTAATATGGTGTGTTATTTTTAATAACAAAAATTCAAGTATTCAAGAGCCGAAAGAAAATATATACTCGTATATTAAATACAACAGATAAACTTGTGGGATTCCAAAAACAAAAACTTTATGGAAGCATAAAGCTCAGGAAGGCAATTTAGAAAAGTTTGAGTCAGTCCCAAAAGATTTAATAAAACTATTCATAAAACTGTTATTGCCTATTTGACAACATTAGAGGAAAGAATTATTCATTATTTCCCAAATTTAGATATACAAAAAAATAGGTTGGGTTCGTAATCCATTTGTGATACCGAATACTTCTGTATTTGAATTAACTTTTAATGAAGAGGAAGAACTAATTTTGTCTTCTAATAATCGAGGTTTATTTTAAAATATTTAACACTAGACGCGATTATCCCATGATAGCCAAAAATAGCTTTACAAATATTATTACAATTTTCTTCATCTAATTTTTGTGAATTCGGATTTTCAGTATTAACCAAGACTGTTAAATGTAGAAGACGATATGAGAGTAGCAAATATAAATTAAATTATCAAAAAACATCAAGATATATTACATAGTGTATTGTAGGTAAGTAAACAAGTTTTAAACGTAACTTTTTCTTTGTCTGCCGCCAAATATTGAAATCGATAAAAGTGTGCCGCGACAAAAAAAATTTTGAGAATCACAGCTTTAGAATCTACTTGAATCTTCCTTCGAAGTGCAGAGAATATTCTAAAATGTTCGTTATTAAAGTCGACACAATTGAACAGTGAATTTCTATGTACATTGCGAATTTCAATAGTAACAGTAACAGTATTAAGAAGTAATAAAGTGATTAAATGAATAATTAAATAAAGTGAAAAATTGAATTAAAGTAAACTTTAAACGTAAGATTGTGTAAATTGCAAAAATAATTGAAAGTTAACTATTTTGATTACTACACAATCCAGTGGCACGAATTCGCGTATTGAGAGTTAGTATAAATTGACAAGAGGGCCATTTCATAACAATATGTAAATTTTAAATGAAAACAATTAATTATGAGATATACACTATTAGATTAGTGTATACGAGTATATCATAATTAATCGTTCCTGGTAAAATCATTGTTTCCAATACCTGCTGAAGACGGCCATGCAATTATGCACATGGATAGATCATTGATCTTTGATCAATGATTATATCATTATCAGACTTCCAGTGTTGATATATTAAGCATTTAAAAATTATTTTGAAAAAACAAACTAAAAAAAGATAATAAATTTTCAAATGTTTTTATTTAAACAATTAATCCAATAATTTATACTAGCGCTCTGAAAGAGGTGGTGGTATTGGGGGTGAATATATTTTATGCTGGGATGGGTGTGTAAATTTAATGGTGGAGTGGATGTGTAAATTTCATGCTGTAGGAAACTTTTTGCATTTAGCAAGGAGGCGAGGAGTAGCCTGACCCATAATTTATTCTTATCAAAGTTGGTTAACATCCTGACTAAGCCACTGCACCAAACAAAAATACACAACTAACGATCGCATATACAAACACTTGTAGTAAACTTTTTGTATTTAGCAAGGACAATATACAGCCTGCCCCCATAATAAATTCTTAACCCCTCCGCTACGTACATTGTTTAGTTTCTCATTTAATTTTAAAAAAAGAACCCCAGCCGGTCGTGAAGCTTGCAACCTAAAGCGTTGATATTTAGCAAAGACACAAACAAAAACAAATGCTTTTTATCAAAGATACAATCCAAACTAAAACTGTTTAGCAAAGACACAAAACGGGACGGTTTTCGGTGAGTTTGGACCTCCATAAGAATATATGTACATGTAAATTATGTCCAGAACCCCATAGCTATACTACTACAGAGCAAACCAAAATACGTCCGCTGACTTTGAACTCTTTGAAAATTAATCCGTAGATATACAGACAATAAAAGCAAACGCAATCACACAAGCATTGATGGACACAAGCATTGATGGGCGTAAGCATATTAATTCATATATGGCCACTAAATAACGATCGTATTCTAAAATTTCTGACATTATATGGTACGTTGATCTTGGGATACGCTTACTCGATACGCCCCTTTGTGAGTTCCTGTTTGAAACAACGACATAGTCGCCATTCATTGCGTACTCTACTGACATTTTGTCCCAACCTATGTTTTTTCCCGAATCAACCATTTTTGCTACCATTGAGCGTAGATTTTTATTTATAATTTCCACCTGACCATTTGCTTGTGGAGAGTTTGTTGCAATTTTGATATGCTGTACATTGTCTAAGAAATCTTGAAATTCATAAGATGTGAAACATGTTTCTCTATCTGACATGACCTGCTATAAGGTCTAAAGTAATCTTTTAGTGCTGCGACTGCTTTCTTCGTTGCTGTTGTTTTTGCAGGATAGAGTCGTACAAACTTGGTACACGCGTCCACTATTAATTGTATATATTTATATTTTGTGGATTTTGCTATATATCAGACCGTAGTGGTCAACATGTACCATTTCAAATGGCTTATTTCCCTTCGGTATCATATGCAGTAAACCCTCGTTCTTTCCGCTTTCTGCTGAAAAAGCTATGCACTTTAGATAGTTTTGAACGTGTTTTATTGTCTTCTTCTTTATAGTCGGAAACCAGTAAATTTTGCCTATCGTTTCTACGACTTTGTTTACACCCATGTGTCCTGTTTCATTGTGATACTTGTATAAAACATGGTGTTCCATTGACTCATGGACATAAAATAACAAATTGTCGTATTTTTTTCTTATAAACTACTCCATTCCTCATTTCGTAGAAACTGCTTTCTGACTTTTGTAACTGTTTCTTTTCTTGACTCAACGTTCGTGGTGCGTTTAGAGCAGTAAAAAACTGGACGTAACTTGGTGTCTTTCTTTTTTTTCGAGGCAATATTGCCCCAAACCCCAATGCACTTTCATCGCAGTGCAACTTTGCAAAATCGGTTGGATCGTAATTCGCTAACACTGGAGACTCCATCAACTTTTTCTTAAGCATGTTAAAAGTTTCAACTTCTAAGTACCCGAATTGGAATTTGTTCTCTCTTTTTGTGAGGTCATGAAGTAGCTTGGCCATAGTTGAGAAATTTTGTATGAACCTACGAAAATATGAACATAAACCTGTAAAGCTCTGAACTTCTTGAACTTTAGTTGGAACTGGAAAGTTCTCTATTGGGTTCAACCCTTTTTCGTCTGCTCTTATTCCGTTTCCCGTAATAATGTAACCTAAATATTGAATTTTTGTTTGCAGGATTTCACATTTGTCTAGTCGTAGTTCCAATTTATTCTGAAAACTTTTTTCAATATCGCAAAATGCTGTTTTACATTTTTATTTGGAATTATAATATCGTCCATGTATATAATAACTTCTCCACTGCGAAGCATCTCAGTAAATATTTTCTTAATAAACTTTTGAAACGTCGCTGGTTTGTTCTTTAGCCCAAACGGCATTCTCATGAATTCGTATTCTCCTAAGGGCGTCGTAACGCATACGATGTACTCGTATATTTAACCGAATCTTCATCAACGAAAACATGGAAGAAGCCATTTTTAAGGTCTAACTTTGTAAATCCTTTTTGTTAACTAACCTATCCATCGTCTATCATTGGCATGGGATACTTATGTTTCGAAGTTGATTTGTTATGTTTTCGAGAGTCAACGCACATTCGTAACTCGCCTCTTTTCTTTTTAACCAACACTGTAGGTGACGTAAACCCTGACTCGCTAAGCCGTATAATTTCTTTATTTAAATATTCAACAATTTTTTGTATTTCTGCTTTTTCGCTGTACGACAATCTTCTAGAACCGCAACTAATAAACTGTTTGTTGCTTTCTAACATTAACTTTATTTCTTGTCTTGTTAAACATTTCATTACATTGTCTATGAAACATTTGTTGAAAATAACTTGTATCGCCACGTTTGACTTCTTTGCCTATTTTATAATTTTTTTCAGTGTTAAAATTTGGCAAATAGCTTCATTCATTTCTTGACAATGAGTATTATGGCTGTAACCGTCTTGACACACGCGATATCTGTTATGCCTTCACACTTTTTTTTCTTTAGCATACCATTATCTTCAACACATTTTGACTCAATTTTTATTTCTGTGTCAGTAAACTCTACATTTTCGATTGTTAGTTTCGCATCAGTTTCGTTTATAAAATTTCTTTCTAAAACAACTGGGTAAAAAATGGACTCGTTGGAAACCACTAGAAGTGCGATTAATACACATTCATTCAAAACTTTAACGTAAAATTTGTATTTTTCCAACTAGACATAGTAAGAGATAGTAACTTCTCCGAAATGTACTCTTTTTGGTACCAGTACTTCTTTAATTAAACTTATAGGGCTTCCAGACTCGACTAAGCATTCTACAAACATATTCACATTAGGTTGTACTTAAATTGAAATAGCTTACAAAATCAATCTTAGATGATGTTTTCTTGTATTGGTTGCACTATACTGCAAAATGGCCCTGTTGCCCTTTTTGGTTTTCGGCAATCCTTTGTATAGTGTCCAGAGCAATTGCAATGTTGCGTTTTGTAATTTTTGGGTTGTTGCTTGTATTGTTGACACACGACTTGGCAGCTCAATATTTTTAATTGAGTTCACTAAACTATTTGTTGTTTTGCAAAATGTTGGAAGTTTGTCTGTGTTTGTCCGGTATTCCGTCCAAAATATCAGCTCTTTATCGCATAAGTCAGTTATAGCCCAGCACTCCACAAGTACTTCTAGTTTAAATAATCTACGAAAGATTATTGAGCCCTCCATGTGCGTTTTTGGAGTTTGTGTGGAAGTTTCAGTTTGTTTGTTTTTTCACATGTTTCAAATGCTGCTTTCATTTCGCATAAAACATCATCAACATTTTCTGCAAACGTGGCATTGTACAAGGGCAGCGCTATATCTTTGACTTTAAAACGAATAATTAAGCACAATTCTGCATCACTAATTTAAAGAGTTTCGCGGTATTGAAGCAGCTGAGCTCGCCACAAACCAAAACCTTGGACGCCATCATAGTCCAAAAAAATTTCCTTTAATATATTAAAGGGAATTTCAGTTTCATTTAATTTTAATGCTCAGTCTTCTGTTTTTCCAAAAGTCTCTTCTCGAATTCTATCTGTTTGCGTAAAAATATTGCATGCATTTCTTCATTGTCCGCGGACCGTTTGCCCATCACGCCACCGTCACTACTTTGACCCTGTACTGCTGTACTATTCTTTTCGTTGCCTACGTTTTTTGAAGCATCGCCGTTTTGTATTTGTACTGTTGCATTTTCGTTGTTGTTGCTTTCGTTTTGTTGCAGCATTACACTATCGTCGCTGGTTTGCCTTTGGACCATGTTTTTTTCGTTAACCGTTGCTTGGCTTGAGCTTTGAATGATGTCATCGTCACCTGCATTTTTTTCTGAACTCTGCTGCTGCTCGCTTTTTTCGCCACTAACTTGTGGACATGATCCCCGTTCCTGTGACGTTAACTCACATAGTATGGCAGCCAGTGAAGCCTTAGCACCGCTGGCACTCAACCCTAATACGGTACACCAAGTTTTCAGCTGCACAAGCGTATAATCGTCCGGCTCCACAAAATCATTAGAGTTCATCTTGTTTTTAATTTCAACGTACTTAATTAATTTTCAGTATAAAAAAAATTCAGATCTTACTTACCCTACGTCTCCACGGACAATTTTTGATGGCATAACATCTGTCAAATTTGATTGCAAAGGTTGGCAATATTTTAATGGTGGGCATTGCGATGTTATGCCATTGTCATTTTGAAAATGCCGTCAAGCAATCTAGTTCGCTGTGCCCACGCTTAAAAAAATTTTTTATTTATACGATGAAGACGAAAAAAGAAGGAAACCGAAATTCTGGGTGAATCCTTTATTACAAAGAATGCAAATGCACAGTCTCCATTCATTTTAGCGTTTTTATTAATTTAATAGATGCGGTAAAACGAAAATGTCCGACGATGCTTCCACTGTGAGTGTCACGAAAAAATGAAAAATTGCTGTCAAACAAACAAAATGACAACTGATTGCAACACAGAACGTTGGCAATTTATGGCATAACATATTTCATAACATAAATTGCCAACATGAAGCAATTTGGAGTCTCCATTGGCAATTTGCTTGAAATTACCAATGGCATGCCATCAAAAATTGCCCGTGGAGACGTAGGGTTATGATGAAATACGCGCTGAGTTTAAAATAAAACTTCACTCGTTGATGGTCTGAACGTCAATGCCTTTTTCTTTATTCTCTTTCAACTAATCATGTAAAAATGGCTGTCAATGAAGTGTTGCTGTATCGACTCAATTTTTTGACAATTTACTTTAGTTAACCATTGAAGGTTGGGTTGACATTTAGCTTACAAACATTATGGCGATTTACAACAAACACTATTATAATATACATACGAGTATATGCCCACAAAATTTTACAACTTTTCGTATATGTGAGCGCTTGTTTGTATTTTTGTTTGGTGAAAGTTTATGAGAAGCTTAGTCAGGTTGTTAACTAATTTAGATAAGTATTAATTATGGGATCTGGCTGTACATTGTCTTTGTTAAATGTAAAAATTCCATTTGAAAATTCTTCTATGGTTTTATCGGTTTTGTTGTTCTTACATTCCAATAAAACCAGTATGAAGTCCGTTAGATTGACCATAATTTTTATTCCGATCTTGGTGAGCTTCCTCTCCATCTTGATTATGAGTTACGTCACCGATTGAGCCACTGCAAATTACGCTCTCTCTTTTTACACACAACAATACAAACATGTACAACATACCAATTTTGAAAAATTAAACAGTCTATCTTTTGACCATAAAGCCGACGCACGCATTATATTATTAAGGCACAACCCATAGTAATTTTGTAAGAGTTTTCGCATATTCATTTTGCAGTGGGGTTGGGGAAAACGCTCCTCACAGCCTACATTTTTTGGCACCCGAGCAGAGAAAGTGCTTTTAAATAAAATATAACCAAATCGAGGTTAGGGTCGCGCTTCATTATGCTACACAGTAGAATAATCATTTTCCTCAACGCTATAAATCCTGATCTTTGGACCCTCATCGTGGTCCTGCATCGGTGCATCCGTTAAGTGTTTGCGGTAACGGTGGTAACGTTGGATAAGTATTCGTTTTAAGTAACTCTACCATTTTTGGCTTTATATTTTAAAGCCAAAAATTCATTATTCACCCTATTGCTCCTGCACTGCATTTTTGGCACTTTTATTGCCCACGCTCTTCCTTATCGCATACCTTCGTTTGCTAAAGCTGCTAAAATTGGCCGCTGCAGCAACTTCACTGTGTCGCTGCGGTACCTTACTGTTTCACTAATCCTTGTTACCTAAAGTGTATTCGCTTAGGATCGATGCTCTGACTCGTCGTTGCGTATACAAGCACTCACAACACACATTGTTCTTGGTGGCCGCTGCTGTATATTGTTAATTCTTTAAAAATTTTTTTGTTTTTGGAATTACGCTGCTGGTTGCGGTACATGGAATTGGTCAAGCGTAGTAGACAAATATAATTGATTTAAATAATACTGATTTTTTCATTTTGCAATGTCTTGAGAGGAATTAAAAAAACCAAAGAAAAAAAACCAAAAAAAACAAAGCGACCTATGTGGAAAGGTACTTTCAATAGCTGAATATAAATACCGTTCAGGGATTCTTGATTCATATTTCAATCATCTCCTGTCAACACAAACGGACATAGAGCAACTGGATTCTGACAATGGGGGTCGTGGAGATTTAGAAGATATCTACATCACAACAAAAGGGATCATTCAATCGCAACTAACTGAAAATCACAATGCTACGATGTCAGATAGCTCGTAATGGAATCAAGCTTGAAATTACTTCAGCTTAAACTTCCTTTGTTCAACGAAAAGTATTCTGAATATCGAAATTTTATAACATCATTTAACCAAATAATTGATCGGGAGTTTAGTTTGTCAAACAACAAAAAATTTCATCATCTGCGTAATTGTCTCCAGGGACTGAATTGGAAAATATTGATGCATTTCAACGCTTATATTTTCAGAAAATATTTCGTCATTATTTGAACTATCATCGGTTCCAATTCAAATGGTAGTCAGCTAAGAAGTCTTATTGATAAAGGTTCTGCCATCCATGGCTCATTATTGTCGGTAGGAAATGATAGCCAAATTACTACTAGCTATGCTGATTTATTTCCTATTGCAGAAAGCAGACGAAGAGACTAATCGGAAATGGATGGAGCATTGAATTTCAAATCACTACGAACTTGGGATGATTGCTTCAACGTTTTGAAGAGGCATTGTCAATTGACAACGCTTATGGCTTCAGACTTGTACAGCATAGTGCCTTTAAATTTAACAGAGCAAAGAATCAGTACAAGGGTTATTAATTTTTTTATCGAACTCTACCTGATCGGTATGTTCGAATACCAACCACAAGATAGACAACTGCGATCATTTTAAAACTCTCAATGTGGCACAACGTTTTGACCATGCAAAGAAGTTGGGTATTTTCAATAATTGCTTGTCGAAGGGACATTCAACAATGTCGCAGCTTGCTACATCGCGGAACTGCGCCCGACTCTTCAACCTCAAGTGTAGCCATCTGCCGCTCATACACACACTAACAAGTCATCTTTGGATTGCATCCTTCTCGTTACTGTTATGATTTTGGTCCGTGACGCATCAGGTGGCTATCGACTAGGCAGACCATTATTGGATTCCTTTTAAAAGGTGAATAGCGGATGAATTCGTGCTGTTAGGAACAGAGAATTTTTGCAATTTACTTTCTGTTGGCCAAATTAAGTTAGGAGACAAATTACCAATTCAGCAGAAAACATTAGGTTGTGTTGGCTCAGGTCGCTACCAAACGGGCTGTAACACGTTCAAACCAATATGCCTGCTGGCATGTGATGATTCATTAAATGCAGAATTGGAACGGTTATGGAAGCTTCAAGAAGTTCGTACATTAGCGAATGTGTGGACTTGAGAGCAACACAGTTGTGAACGCTTCTACACTGACACTATTTCTCGGAATCCTAGCTACACAATAGTTGTAAAACTGCCATTCAAAGATGATCCTGTCTGCTGGAGTGATTCGTACACGACAGCTTTGCGAAAATTCAACTCACAAGAAAGTCGCTTGTTACGCTCTCCTAATCTCAGGTTTCAGTACATCGCATTCATATATGAGTATGAGAGTTTGGGGCATATGAGAAATTCAAATTTGAATGAGTCTCACTACTGTAACGACTCGTTTTCGCCGGGGTAAGCTCGCCGGATTGCCAGGAGTCGTTTACAGAAAATCTCTTAAGTATTCAAAGCTTGTTTACGTTGATTTAATTATTTTATTTATTTATTAATTTTAAAAAAAGGCTTAACTACTTGATACAATTATTTTACTAATCTTAAATACGGACACAGTTGAACTATATGTCCCCCTAGCTTCTGTTGCGTTTGTCAATGTGGGTTTCTAGCAGAGAATCGATTAAAAACCATAATCTCCTCTAGATTCCCCTAGCTTCTGTTGCGTTTGTCAATGTGGGTTTCTAGCAGAGAATCGATTAAAAACCATAATCTCCTCTAGATTCCCCTAGCTTCTGTTGCGTTTGTCAATGTGGGTTTCTAGCAGAGAATCGATTAAAAACCATAATCTCCTCTAGATTCCCCTAGCTTCTGTTGCGACTGTCAATGTGGGTTTCTAGCAGAGAATCGATTAAAAACCATAATCTCTCCAGATTCCCCTAGCTTCTGTTGCGTTTGTCAGTGTGGGTTTCTAGCAGAGAATCGATTAAAAACCATAATCTCCTCTAGATTCCCCTAGCTTCTGTTGCGTTTGTCAATGTGTATAACTTTGTTTAGTACGATGCGTCTGGTCTGCCTGATGCCGAAATAAAGAAAGAGCGTCTCGTCTACCTGATGCCGAAAGAAAGAAAGAGGCTGGGTTGCCAGTTGCTCCTGCTTTTATGCTCCAGGTTTAGCGTAGATCATCCAATAGTTGTTGTTGTGCGGGAACTGTAGTTTGTTGTGGCATGTTGCTACGGTTTCCCGCATTGTTCTTCTCGTTTGAATGTGACCTTGGGCCACCTTCAGCACATTGTTGTTGCTTTCTCGCTGTTGTTCTTGTAAGTTTTTTGCCCTTGGGCCACCTTCAATATTGTGTTGTTGTTGTGATGATTTACCTTGTTGTTGTTCCTTGTGTTGTTTGTTGTTGTTGCTATTTCTCCTTCGGCCACCTTCAGCACTTTGTTGATATTTTATATCGCTGGCATAAAATATTTAAAATATTAAATATTGGATATTTAATTTTTTGCTTCTCCTCTTTATGCTTTGTCCGGTCTGTTGGTGTGCTTAGCGATCGGTCTGTCGTGTTCCACTTTGTGTTTGGCCTTCGTTTTTGGGTGTTGTTAGTGGGTTATTTTCCGAACTAACGCAGTCGGCAACTTCTGTCGCGATCTCTTGTAAAATTCTAGCATTGCTTTAGGCACTGTTGTTGTAATTTTATATTATTTTAGCTGTGGTCAGCCGGTTGCACAATTGTTTGTGTGATTTTCTCCTGTGTTATCTTGCGTTGTTGACTTCGTTGCATGTTTTTCGTCGCTTATCACAGGGTTCCACTGTCTGACTTAATTGTGGCTGTGTCTTCTGTCCTCCCAATGCAGAGTATAACACTTGTTGTTGGTAGCATTACTATGGTGGGAGGAGTCTTAGACTCACTTGCATGATGGCTGCTGCACTAAATATGATGGCGGTTGTGTGTGTGGTTTTAGCAATGAAAGTGGGAGGTGCCAAAGTCTTAGGACTATTTACGTGTATATTTTAGGGTTGGTTGTTTAAGCACTTGGCCCCTATTTTAAATATACACGTTTGGGGCGTTATGGCAAAACTAAATATGTAGGGGCAAATTTACGCCTAAAATTTGCTCCTCACATGTCCTCCCTACTTTGCGGACGATGGAGAACGGTCGCCTTACCCTGCCAGAGGGTGATCCTATAGGGTCCCCGCTGGAATCGGACTCTTTTAGTTCCCTCCGGTATCTTCTCTAGGAGTTCCTGCACCAAAGTCTGTGGCAAACCGACCCCTTTTGGTCCGGTGAGTTCTGTTGTGTTTTCAAACGTGGTGTCAGGCCAGACTAACCCGTGTTGTGGTGTGTGGGTTTCCTGTAGTCCCCTTCGCCGCTTCCAGGTACCTCCGCACGTGCTATCCGGGCTCGATGAGTCTCGTCGCTTGCGATATTCCAGCTTTTCGAGCAGCGTGTCTGGTCTACTTCGTGCCAGTTGTCTCAGAATGTGGCTTATTTCTTTACGCTTTTGGGTCACAGCGTCGGCCGTATACCACTTGCTCAGATCTGCCTTTTCCCAGGTGTCTCCACCAATCGCTTGGGTGAAAAAACATTCTGCGTTTTGGAGTAGGTACACTCCGCAGTCGGTCCCATTTCTCTGCTGTGGGGACTTTAATGTATAGGCAGGTACGTGCTGGGCGTCAAATGGTTTCGGGGTCCTTTCGGGGTACCTGCACCTATACTCCTCTTGTAGGTATTTCCTGAGCATGTGTGCCTCAAGCTCCCGTGGTCTGCGGTTGTAGGAGTCGAAAAACAGAATAGTTGTCCCTTTCTGGTCCTCTGTTGCTGCCCCGGGGAAACAGATGATTGCCAAGTACCAATGTTCAGCTTCATTGATGGGGACCAGAATAAAATTCTTCCCGAATAAATTCTGCCCCTTCGACCATCGGCTCACCCGGGAGTGCCTTTCTATTGCTGTACCCGGTCGTCGCGTCAGCTGCGTGTAAAAATGGGAGCTAAATACGAGCACCTGGTCCCTCTGCTGTCGTGGAATCAGGTTCGTCTGAACCCACTTCAGATAGAAATCGATCAAGATGTCGTTTAGGAGCTGCCCCTCTTGTAGACGAACGATGTCGTTCTGTCTTACCGCGACCCCACCTCTTGCTTCCGGATACAACACTAGGATTTCCTCCTGATCTTCTCTTTGGTCCTCGTCGGAGCTGATCTCAATGTAGATGCGTGCGCACGAGACTGTCTCACGTGGTGATTCCATGTTTAGAGTTTTGAAAATATTTCCTTCTCGGTATGTACTTACTCTGAGTGTTTAAGTTGGAAAGAACTTTTCCCAGTGCAGTTGACCTTATATATGTTTTCTCTTGTTTTTAACGGTTCCTGAGTTCTTTGTGTTCCTTCTGTCCTTGACCATGTGTTTTCCGTTCTCCGTTGTGTACTCTGTTCTCGTCAGATGCGTTTGTTAGTTAGCGTATGCTGTGATGCCACCAGGCGCGCAGAATGATTTAAGCTCGCTAATATGCGCTGTCTTTGTCTCCTTGGTTCCTTCACGTTTCATCTTGACAATGACTGGGGAGGTGAAGGTGTCTATCCGGTATGGCCCATCGTAGCGTGGGGCCAACTTGGCGGCGAAGTGGTCGATGGCTTTGGACAAATGGTGCTGTTTTGCTAACACCAATTGTCCAACTTTTGGTTTCCAGGGCCTTCGTCGTAGGTTATAATGACGCCGTTGATCTTGAGCCGCTCGCTCCAGATTCCTTGTCACTAATGTGTATGCTTCCTTTAGTAGTTCGGCTCTTTCGTTGGGTGTTTGTTTCCTTTGTCCTGTTCCTGGGGTGGTTTCATCGTACAACGCTCCTGGGCGTCGTGGCTCCCGTCCTTGTATTAGGAACGCGGGGCTATAGCCAGTTGTCTCGGATACGCTGGTATTGATCGCCAGGGTTAACTCCGGCAGTAGGTCATCCCACTTTTGTTGCTGTTTACCGGCGTATTGGGCGATCATGGTCTTGACTGTGCGGTTGGCGCGTTCGGCAGCATTTTCCTGTGGTGTGTACGGTGCGGTAAACTGGTGCTTGATACCGTAGTCTTCTACAAAGCGCTGAAAGGACTTGCTTGTAAACTGTGATCCGTTGTCCGTCACTAAGACCTTAGGAACTCCGAAACGGGCTAAGATGCGCTCCCGAAAGGCCCGTTGTAGAGTCTCGGTGGTGGCCTTCCGAAGAGGCGCCATCTCTGTCCATTTTGAGAACTTATCATGGAAAACTAGTACCATCGTGTTTCCATGCTTCGAGCGGGGTAGAGGTCCAACAAAATCCGCGCACAATATGGCCCACGGCTCCAGGGGTATTTGCGTCAGCATTTCTCCAGCAGGTTGTTGTTGGCTGGGCTTGTACTTCTGGCATAGTGTGCACTGACGAACGTAGCGGCTGGTGTCCCGGAACAGTCCTGGCCAGTAGTACCTATTTGCAACTCGGGCTATCGTTTTCCGGATGCCTAGGTGTCCTGCGGTTGGCGCGTCGTGGTTCTCTTGCAAAATTCGTACCCTCAGAGGCCTAGGTACGCACAGCTTCCATGGTGTACAGTCCTCATCACCCGTGCGATTTGGTATATGGCGATACAGCTGCCCGTTTTCCAGTGTGTAGTCGGAGAATTTAGCCGGGTTGGCAAGTATTTCTCCTTTTCGCTTGAGCCACCACTTGCAATTTTGCTCTGCTTGGTCCTGCACAGTGACAGTGCATGCAGCCTCGACCGGTTGTCTTGATAGTGCGTCTGCCAGTACATTTAGTTTTCCTTTGCGGTATTGTACCTCGAATGAATGCTGCTGAAGTTCTAGCGCCCACCGTGCTATGCGTCCTGAAGGGCTCTCGATGGAATTTAGCCACTTCAGCGATAGGTGGTCGGTGATCACGGTAAAGTGGTAGCCCTCCAGATATGGCCGCATTTTCCGAATGCCCCATATTATGGCTAGACACTCCTTCTCAGTTGGGGAGTAGTTTAGCTCAGCTCCATTCAGGTGTCTACTAGCGTACGCGATTACTCGCTCCGCCCCCTCGATCTCCTGCGTAAGCACTGCTCCCAACCCGTAGTCACTGGCGTCGGTCTGGAGCGTGAACTTCTGGCTAAAGTCTGGGCAGGCGAGGATCGGAGCTTCCGTCAATCGTTGTTTCAGTAATTCAAAAGCCTCCTGTTGTTCGGTACCCCATCGGAAATGTTTTCCTTTCTTAAGCAGCATCGTTAAAGGGTGTACTGCTTTTGCAAAGGCGGGTACAAAACGGCGGTACCAAGATGCGATGCCCAAGCAGCGACGTAGCTGTCGTATGTTCTCTGGTGGTTGCAGCTCCCGTATGGCAGCGATTTTATCTGGGTCAGTATGTATTCCTTTGTCGCTGACCACGTGTCCCAGATATTTTAGCTCCTTCCGAAAGAATGCACACTTCTCCAGATTTAGTTTCAAATTTGCCTCCCTCAACCGTCGGAACACCTCTTGCAGGTTTCTCATGTGTTCTTCTAGGTCTCTCCCTGTGACAATAATGTCATCAAGGTAGGCAAACGCGTGTGGCTCCATGTCGTGGCCAATAACTTGGTCCAGTGCTCTTTGAAACGTTGCTGGTGCGGAGTGTAGCCCGAAAGGCATAACACGCCACTGAAAGAGGCCTCTGCCGGGTACCGTGAATGCGGTATACTGCTTGCTCTGCTCCTCCATTGGTATCTGCCAATACCCGTTCTTCAGATCGAGACTACTGATGTATTTAGCCTCACGCAGTCGGTCTAAGATGTGTTGGATTCGCGGCAGTGGGTATGCGTCGTGTATGGACCTGGCGTTGAGTTGCCGATAATCGATGCACAGACGCCATTTCCCATCCCGTTTCCTTACTAGCACAATCGGTGCTCTGTGGGGGCTATGCGAGGGTTCGATACAGCCTTTAGCTATTAATTCGTCCACTTCCGCGCCAATGATTTCCTGCTGCGCTGGATTTCTCGGGTAGTATCGTTGTTTGATGGGTCGGTCATCGCGCATCACTATTTTGTGGCTTGTGATATTGGTCACGTTTGGCCCGTCTGTGAATTTAGCCAACTCTGTGGCCAGAAACAGTTTTATCTTTGATTCGTCCGTAGCGGCTTCATGTCGTATGGTTGTGCACGATGCGATAACTTGTGATTGCACACCATCCGTCTTGGGGCCTAGCTGGATTTCCTGGCCTCCACATGTCATGGATAGGCCTTGCTGTGTCATGAAGTCCAGGCCGAGCAGTAAGTCGTCGGTGGAGTCGGGCATGCTAAGTAGCTCCAGCTGACATACCTTTCCACCAAGCTTGACACACGTCACAAACGCTTGAGTAATATCCCTTGTTCGACCATCCGCCATCCGTGCTCTAGTGTATGTAGAGTTTACTCTACCGGTGGTAGCACCTAAATGGGAAATGAGTCGCTCGCTGATGAAACTCCTTGTGGCGCCTGTGTCTAGTGTGGCCGTGATGTTTTCTGTGCCAATGGTGACGGCGGCACAGATACGCTGTCCATCGTAGCGTAGTGCACTTACTGCGTTTGAGGCTTGTTGTCCGTGGGCTGCTCCATGCCTCGTTGCTGGCGGCAGCCCCGCTCGTTTCCCCCTACCGTCCTACAGCATTCAACTGTTCTAGTTCCTCTCCTACCGCACTCCCAACAGAAAAGTACTTGGGCATTGCGGCAGTGTCGCGCTATGTGATCAGACTGACCACATCTTCTGCATGCTGTTCGTGGATTTATAGGTACCACCTTGTTGGTACAGTTGGCTGGTGCTACTTGTCGGTTTCTGGTTTCGCATGGGGACATGCGCTCGACCCGTGGTTGTATCTCGTGGCGTGTTGGTGGTGGTCGTGGTGGCGGTGGTCGTGGTGGTGCTGCTCGTGAAGCCTCGTTGTCACCACGTATGCCCTCGAGGTCTTCCGCCATTTCCACCAATTCTTCCAGCGTATCGAAATCCTTTCGACGGACATACCACTGGTATTCCTCTAGGCTGTTGCGAAAGATTCGCTCTAACTTCTGGGCCTCCGTGTATCCTGCGTGACGCATCAGGTTTTGAAGTTCTACCACGTACTGTTTGAAGTGTTCACGTGGGTTTTGCCGTCGTTGGCGAATTTCATCCTCCAGCTTTTCGAAGTACCTGGTGGGTAGGAAAAACTTCAAGAAGTCCTTTTTGAATAAAACCCAATCAACCCATGCTCGGTTGTTGTTTCTATACCAGAGCAGAGCACGCTCCTTTAGGAGTTCTGGCATAGTTCGAGGCAGCATGTGCTTGTTTAGTCCATAGACTTCCGATAATTCTTCCACTCGCTCTATGAAAGCTATCGGGTCATGCCCTCCATCATATTTCAAGGACCATTTCCTAACGTGGTCGATGACTGCCGAGTAGATGGCTATCCCGCTTCGCGAGACTTCAGGGACTACTGTCTGGAACGCGGTATCATATACAGCTGGAACATTTCCGGCTGCCCATAGCGTGTCTTTCTTCGTGGCTGTCGATGCTCCGGGGCTTATAGGTCGCTCTGCGCTGGGGCTAGCTCTCAAGTGTGGACTGGGTCCTGGCGACAAACTCCTCGTGAGTCGGGCCTGTAGCTCTGCCAGCCGAACCTCCTGGTCTAGAGTCATCTCTGTGTCGGTGATGAACTCCGCAAGCCTCTTTCGTAGCTCTTCCACTGTGCCCGTGGCCTCTAGGCCAAACTCGACACAACAGACTACCAGTTGGTCTTTTCGCACGGTGTACACCCAACTCGTCTTTCCCATCCTGTGTCAGACTCTGGTGATGGGACGTGGGTTGGATATATAGCTTTGTTGTATTTACTCTCTTTATTCTGAGAGTCCCTGCTCGGGCGCCACTGTAACGACTCGTTTTCGCCGGGGTAAGCTCGCCGGATTGCCAGGAGTCGTTTACAGAAAATCTCTTAAGTATTCAAAGCTTGTTTACGTTGATTTAATTATTTTATTTATTTATTAATTTTAAAAAAGGGCTTAACTACTTGATACAATTATTTTACTAATCTTAAATACGGACATATAGTTCAACTGTGTCCGTATTTAAGATTAGTAAAATAATTGTATCAAGTAGTTAAGCTTTTTTTTTAAAATTAATAAATAAATAAAATAATTAAATCAACGTAAACAAGCTTTGAATACTTAAGAGATTTTCTGTAAACGACTCCTGGCAATCCGGCGAGCTTACCCCGGCGAAAACGAGTCGTTACACTACTACATCTCGCACCACTGTGTCTTAAAGCCAAGCAGCACAACGACGAAATTGGGGGAAGTTTTTGATGCGTCCTGTCGGACCACAATACAGAAATCGCTCAATGGCATTCAAACGGTTCGACCTACAATACAAAGTGAGCTTATTCATTTTCATCTACATCGATTTGTGCTTACAGCGGACAATATTAAAATGTACAGATACTAGTGTGTAGAACATCTAAGGTATCAGTACATTTTATGGAGAAGCTCATCTCATGAGAAAATTCAATAATTTCAACTTAATACGATAACATATAGAATGGCAATCTCACCCTACATTATTATACAAAGTTTACATTATCTAGACGATCAGCATGCATCGTTATATGTAGTTAGTTCAAATGTCATCAAGTCGACATTCTATGTCGACTATTATTTGTGCGGTGCTGATTCGTTAACAAAGCTTTTAGGTACAAAACATGAAATAATTGAAGTATTGAAATTAGGAGGACTTGACTTGGCAAAATGGCATTCTAACCATCAGGATTTCAGAGATGCATGCACAGTTAAAGATTTTAATATCGAAGGTATCAGTACATTTTATGGAGAAGCTCACCTCATGAGAAAATTCAAAAATTTCAACTTAATACGATAACATATAGAATGGCAATCTCACCCTACATTATTATACAAAGTTTACATTATCTAGACGATCAACATGCATCGTAATATGTAGTTAGTTCAAATGTCATTAAATCGACATTCTATGTCGACTATTTGTTGTGCGGTGCTGATTCGTTAACAGAGCTTTTAGGTACAAAACATGAAATAATTGAAGTATTGAAATTAGGAGGACTTGACTTGGCAAAATGGCATTCTAACCATCAGGATTTCAGAGATGCATGCACAGTTAAAGATTTAAATATCGACACCTCTGTTACAAGTGCACTTGGTCTTAAGTGGGATCAAATCAACCAAATTCTCAACGGCCGTGTCACAATAACGTATATTTTGTCTTTGTCGGTTCCTCAAAACACTCTTAGTCTTATCACTAGTTTATGGATCTTGTATCAATCAAATTCCAAGGTACTGCCTATCTACGAATGTGAAATACGTTCAGATCCATGCGATTCTTCTATTCGTGCGATGTTTGCAGAATTTACACACGCATAGTCGATCGCACATGCATTGTTCGCGTTCGCCTTCTCACAGCAAAGTCTAGAGTTACTTCTTGATCGACTTTTTGTAAAAATTCAACCGTTTTTTTCTAATTATATATACAATGTTGAAGTTTATCTTTGGAAAGATTCACAGATTGTACTATACTGGCTGAAAATGCACTTCGCTACGCTTAGAAGACATAACATTTAGGGATCATTGGAGACACGTGTCAACAAACAACAATCCATCAGATATAGTCTCCAGAGGAAGCACAGCCTTCTGTCGAAGAGAGAAACAAATGGCATAATCAAAGGAGCGATGATATCCACACGAAAGTAGTAAATTCGGAAATTCGAAATCAGCATTTAACATAACTGACACAAGTAATTACATTCTTGAAATCCTCAATAGCTGCAGTTCCTCCATTCGCGGAATTTAACTGATTGCTTGGGTGCTGCGTTCTTATCAAAGGCTTACAAATATGAGACACAAATACACATGATGGCACCCCTCCCTTCTGATGAATTGCACCACGCGTTGCTGTGTATCATTTGAAATGTGCAACAAGAACACTTCGCTGAGGAAATTCGTCATTTGCAGAGAGACAGTAACCATGTCGAAAGATGGGCTCGATTTACCGCCATTAAGCAAATATATTTATCAGCGAACTTCAAGCAAGAACAAAATGGTCTCCTGATCGCCCAAACATCACGAACGACGCAATGGTCATCATCTATGAAGACAACATCCCATCGTAAAGATGGCAAGTAGGACGTGGCGCAAATGCTAGCCCTGGGCAAGATGCGCGTATTCGAGAGGTTGACAAAAGAATTATTCGGCGACCCATTCATAAGATTGCAATTCTACCTGTTTGAAAGTCCTTTCAATAGGGCCGGGATATTGTGTCAAAGATTGAGACACCCTGCAAATTACGCTCTCTCTTTTTATACACAACAACACAATCATGTACAACATACCAATTAAATAAAAATAAATCAGTCTAAATTTCTACCATAATGCCGACGCAAGCATTTTTTTTTATTATTATTTTTTATATTATTATATTATTAAGCAATAATTTTTTTATTTTATATATTTAATCCAGATTTTACTTTCTCTTTTTTAACGAAATTTTGCCTGAATGCTTCTACAGCTTCAGCTACAGTTAAGTATTGTGATGCTGATGGAGTTGTTGTTGTTGATACAGTTCTTGTTATTTCTAATGTTATAGGTTGATCTGGTGGTGTGTTCTCTTCACTTATTCTTACTAAAATTTAGTAATTGAAATGCTAAATCAATTCAAAACAAATCATTATTAGGTAAGTGAAAATTGCAAGTTTCCTTAGTTTTCACCCCAAGCAACTAAAATATTTGTTATTGGCGGACTATCGATAAATATGCTATTGTCTTTTTTTAGTATGGGGGTGAGAAAATGCCTACTATGTCACTCCACATACCACTCCGATGGTATATGGAGTTCGCATCCACAAAAATCTTCCCCCTTCTTGGACTTTTTCCCACCCGGGGACCACGTATACATACCTTCAGGGTGGTGTCCCTCTTTAAACCAGTGAAAAGTTACCGCCTATATACCTGCGTCCAGGGGACGTTTTTTGCATGTAAAATGCGCTCAAGAAAGATGGGCAACAATTGCCAGTTTTCTGAATTCTCCAACATCTTGCGATAGCTTCTTTTGACAACTTAAAGTCGCCCGGAATGGATGGCATTTATCCAGTCATACAGAACCAGAATATAGAATTGATGATTACAGCATTAAAGAGATTCTTCGCTTCAAGTTTGGCGCTAGCTTATATTCCACACTCCTGTAGATTTGTCAGAGTATCATTTATCCCAAAAGTGGGAAAGGATGATTATGATAGTCTAAGAAATTAGAGACCTTTTAGTATGATGTCTTTTCTACTAGAACGACTGGAACGACAGAATTTGCTTCGCGTGTGAAAATGATCACTTAAGGAACAGCCCCTGTCTACATTTCAACACGAATATCAAAGTGGAAAATCTTGCGAATCGGCATTGCATTGCACAGTCTTGTAAGCAAAATTGAGCATGCCATCGAAAGAAGGGAGTCTCCTTGGTGAGTGAATTTGTTTGCATAGATGGAGCTTTCGATAATGCTACTTTTACAGTATGTACAGCTCTGCTCGTCGACATGGTGCAGATAATGTGTTGGTTAATTGGATTGGCTAAATGTTACCAAACAGAGTTATTGCGTGGCGGGGAGAGTGGGATATATGGGTATCGACGGGTGTGAAGGAGGGTTGCGTGCTTTATCCACTACTTTACTTGTATCATTAAATGATTCTGATATTTTCTTTTTATGGGGTAAAGGGGTAACATTGCCTACCGTATCATCAAAGTGGTCGTCTCTCCGATGGTATGTAGAGTTCACATCCACTAAAAACTTCCCCCTACTAGGACTTTCTCCCACCCTGATACCGCGCTTACATGCCTTCAGGGTGACGTCCCTCTCTAAACCAGTGAAAGGTTACCAGCTAGAAACTCTCGTCAGGGTCCCGTTTTTTGGCACGTAAAATGCGCTCAACAAAAGTGGCACTCGTCAATTGCCAGTTTTCGGGACTCTCCAACATTTTGTCCACTATGGTATCGGCGTTAAGATGCCTGCCTTCGAGGACTTTGTGGGTGCGTTCTCTACCCACTACTCTGACACTTTACTTGTATCATTATATGATTCTGATATCTACGCTCAGACAAATGCAGATGATGTAGCCGCAGTAATTCCTGGAAGCTCTATTATGCACATCTGCAGGAAAGTGCAGTTTACTTTGAATAAGATTGGTGTGAAGAAAATTAACTTTCGGTTAACCCAGCTAAAACGTACTTATTTCTTTTTACCAGAAAGAGGAAAGTTGAAGTTTTTATTCAGCAATCACTAAGGGGGGTCAGTATTCAGCTATTCAGGAAGGTAAAATATCTTGGGGTTGTTCTTGAAATCATACGTTGAATTAAAGGTAGCAAAAGCACCGTTAGCTTTTTGGCAGTACAAGATAATCTTTGGCACGAAGTGGAATCTGGCTGATTCGAAAGTCCTTCGGATTGATAAGGCAGTGACCATAATATCCTTCGCATCTGTGGTCTGGGGGAAAAGATTGCTTCCCAAGGGGGTTAAATCCGATCTATCTAGACAACAGAAAACTGAAGCCTTTCCGACAATTTCTGGCACTGTTCTTAATGCGCTGTTCAATTTTCCCACCTTAGATGCTTTTATACTAGAAAAGGCCCTAAAGGCCATCTGTATGTTTAAGCATAATAGGCAATGGGTGGGTGCACGTTGGAATCTTGAAGATATTGTTGCCACTGACATGGGTTCGATTCCCGCGTATCCTATAACTGAATGGCGGTATCGTATAAAAATTGCAGAGGCTCTTTTATGGTTTGATACTACGACTGAACCCGTTAGGCAGCGCTGTCGTATTTTCACTGATGATACGAAAACGGATATTGGATCAGGTTATGGGGTTTTCGTGGAACTCAACGGTCTCCAACTCCATGACGACCTTGGTTGTCATGTTTTTGTGTTTCAGGCGGAAATGTATGCCATTCTAAGCGCGATGGAATACGTGATGGAATACGTGATGGAATACGCGATGGAATACGTGATGGCGTGGCAGAAGTATTTGTCTTTTCAGTGACAGTCGCAGGTTCCACTCAAGGCCTGACCCAGCCGCTTGTCACATCCAAATTTGTGCTGTTGTGCAAATCCAGATTGAATTAGGTTGGAAAGCATAACAGTCTGTTGGTAACTTGCGTTCCAGGACACTTGAGTACTATGGAGAATGAAGTCGTGGACAAACTAGCGAGTAAGGGATCTGAGACCAGTTTTTTCTGTTCCGGAACCTTTTCTTTCCATAACTTTTGTAGCCATTAAGGTTACTATTAGTAATTGGGATGCATGTGCCCAAAATGGCGAATGGGGGTTACAAGAAGCCAAGGCTATGCAGCCTGTTATTTCCTATAGAGAGTCAAGGTTTATAGTATGATGAGAATGTATTCATTTAGTAACAAACAATATGCAAAAATATTGGTTGAAATATTTGTTGAGTTTTTGAATTCAATTTTAACATCGATTGGGCATGATTCATTGAATTCATTTCGATATGATACATCGATAAGGATGATTAGTGCTTGCATTTTGTAGCTACCCCTTGCGAGCAAAGGCTGTGCATACTTCCTATAATAAGATTGTTAAAATTTGGTATACATCTCTTACAGAACAGCATATCGATTTCAATTGAATTAATATTTAGATCTTCATAAGGATATAGGTACTTGAAAAGCTAATTGTGTTGGTTAACCAGCTTTTTCCATTTTTAATATTTCTAGTTCATGTTTGGCATTTAAAATTATTTTATCCTTAGCCTCAGAAACACCCAACACAATTTCAAGGGAACACAAAAATTTAAATAACCTTTAGATGGTTTCAACTCTCGACTTTTTGGCCATTCAGCATTTCCACGCGGTATTCATCAATGAATCATAGGATCTCAAATGCACTTCACACACTTAATCCCTTTCACTAATATACGCCACTATTAGTAGTTTTTGGACACAAAAGTCAATTTCCGAACACGGAGAGTAGTATAGCTATGGGGATTGTGGACTAAATTTTCATGTATTTTCTTACCTCTATAATGTCCACATGTTTCTTCTCCTGAAATTTCGTCTATAAATCTCTAACAGATCTTAAGTTATGAATATTTGTTTATTGTGGGAGTGGCAGTTAATATATACTGCCCATAGTGTTTAGTGAGACCCACATCTACATCACTAAGCGTCAAAATTCCATCATTTGGGTCACAATTCCGTCAATTAATTGGACAGAAGATATACTCATTTTAAAGAAAGTGAAAAAGTTGCTTATATGGGAGGTAGGCGTGGTATTTATTCAAATTGGCCCATATAGCAATCTTTCTGTATCTTTGTCCAGACTATACTTTTGCAAAGTTTCATTAAGAAAACAAGTGCCCACAGACGGACAGACGGACAGGTGTAGGTAATGGGCAGATTAGATTAGATTAGATTTATTTAAGGGTGTTATACACTGCGACCTGAAAGATCTATTGCGATGCCAATTATAATTAGAAGGATGAGGATAGTCCCATCTATAAATCTTCTGTCAGGTTGATATTCGACAGGAATTCATATACTTTGGAGGAATCAAGTTGAGGGATCTTGCTCATATTTAAGAAATATTGTCCAAAACACCTGAGTCTTTTGTGTGCCAATGGTCCGCAGTCTGTGATCAGGTGCAGTGAGTTTTCGTCACTTTCTCCACAGAATCGACAAATGGCATCTGAAGATATACCCAACTTATTCATATGGTAGTTGAGTCCACAGTGTCCGCATGCAATGGCTGTGATGATTCTTAATTTATTCCGAGGGATATTTATTAACTACTGAGTTCTTTCAGGACTAAAATCTCCCAGCAGAACTTAGAAATGTCTCAATCCCGGAATAGTTTTCCAGGTTTGGCTTCTTTTTGCATCTGTACACTTCTTCCGCTGACCTCCAATGGTATTGGATGATGGTCCACAGAAGGGTTCAGGGCCGTTGAACTGAGAGGCCGCAACTTTCTTTGTAAAGCTATCTACCTTCTCATTTCCCTATACTCGTATGTGGCCTAGTACCCACATTAGCCATAGCTTGTTTATACTGCCTAGGGAGTTTAGTTTCCCAATACAGTCTTAGGTAGGTAGGTAAGGCAGCCGCATCACCAATAACCAGTGATGCCACTTAGGCCACTTAGACCAGTTGGGTGCGTTGTGGATCGCGGATGCGAGGCATGGCTACGCTTCCCCCTCCAGATTGAACCACCTACAGACATTTGGCATACAAGTGCCATCTCTCGCAAATTTATCAGCCTTGCAGTTCCCTGGTATATCCCTATGTCCTGGCACCCAGCACAACTGGATATTGAATTTTTTAGCCATCTCATTTAGAGATCGGCGACAGTCTAAGACACTCCTCGACGTTATTTGGAATGCATTCAAAGTCCTTAGTGCAGCTTGGCTGTCTGATAAAATCCTTAGTGCAGCTTGGCTGTCTGATAAAATACAGTCGTAAACAGGTTAGATATCACCAAGGGTGAGCTCAAACTCTTGAGTGCTGTTTGACTATCAGATAGTATCACGACGTTTTTCCTCCGGTATTTCCTGTCAATGTTGATCTGGACAAATCGCTTGAAAAATGTTTGGGATAGAACCCATTGGTTCCCAGTAGTTGGTTCTAGGCCCAAATACTCCTGCCCCAGCTCCGCCCATTGTCTTAGAACCGTCAGTATACCGAAAGAGGGAATTTTCTGCGTCTCAGACCTTCCCATTCTTTTTTTCAACTCATCATTGTACTGTATTTGTGTGCAAAAATGAATTCTCTTGGCATAAAATCCTTGTGTCATTGTAGTATAGCATATTCTGAAGTTGAATTGTTACCCCATATAGGTGATGCTTGATCTCTGAACCATAGGTGATGATTGGTCTCACCATCATGTTATACATCCAACGAACGGTTTTTAGGTTACATCCCAAAGATTTATTAGCAAGCAGTCTACATATCATTAAATAAGCTATAGCCCTCTTGGTGGTTCGTGTCAGGTGAGCCTTCCACAATAACTGATTGTCGAAAATGACTTCGAGGTTGGTCTCAGAGCTAATATCGACCTGTGCACAATTTAGAAGAATAGGTTTCATAAATGGTAGAGATATTTTTCAAGTAAACGACACAATGGTGGTCTTCGAGGCATTGATTTTCAATCCTGTTCCCCTGCACCATTTACTAGCTGTTAATAAGCCCCTCTGGATAATATCACAAATGTTGGATTCATATTTCCCCTAGCTAATTATCACAATATCATCCGCATATCATTGACACGATATGCCGAGATTTGTGAGTTTTACCAGAAGATCATCAACTACTATCCTCCACAAAATGGGACATCTTTTATTGACTTTGACTTTAACAGTTTTGTCACTTGCGTCACCTTCAGTCAGTCTACTATTGAGTAAAGCTCGCGTCCAATTGGAAGTGGTATTATCTATACCTCTATTGTTAAGAGCCCTAATCACATATTCGTGAGGAATGTTGTCAAAAGCCCCCTCAATATCAACTAAAACACAAAGTACTATTTTTTATTTATCCAGTGCTGCCTGAGTTAAGTCAGTCAAATGGTATTGTGCAGTTTCAGTAGATTTTCCCGCAATCTATGCAAACTAGCAAGGATGTAAATGCTCCCTTTTCAATACTGTCTCAATGAGGTGTATATTAACTATTCTCTTCATTGCATTTAGTGCAAAGGATGGCAAACTGATAGACCTGAAGGATGTGGAATAGGCCATAACATTCTTGCCAACCTTGGAAATACCATTTTAGCTGTATGCCATGCTTTCGGTGTATACCCAAAAGCAAGACTTGCCCTAGTGATATTCACCAGGAGCGGAATCAGTACCTCTCCACTCCTTCGGGGAAGGATTGGGAAAAAACCATCCGCACCCGGTGATTTATATGGCTGCAAAGAGCTGATGGCCCATCTCAATTTCTCAGTAGTTATGATTTCTTTGGCCACCTTCCAGCCAATCTTGCTTGTTCTTCTAGGAAGAGCATCCATCTGTAAAGATGGCGGTAAATGGATCGAGCTCCCAGGAAAGTGCACACGCAGCAAAAGGAAAGTGCGATCCTCTTCATTCTCCGTGAAGGTCCCATCCTCAGATCTCAATGCCAGCTTTAAATTTGTTTTTCGCAAGAGCTCTATGGAGTCGTGCTTCTTCAGGAGTCGATTCTACACTTTCACAAAAGGATCTAAAGCTAGTCCTTTTGGCTTGTCTGATCTCTTTGTTATATATCGTCAACTCTTTTTTATATTCTTCCCAGTCCCCCGTACGCTTGGCTAGATTGAATAGCTTACGCACCTTAGTACGTCTAGTAGACAGATAAGAGTTCCATCAAGGAACATTTCTGCTGTTTTCCTTTGTTCTTAGAGGACAAGATAAATCATAGGATTGAGAAATAATTGAATTCAGCTCATCGACATCCTCCTCTAGGTCCACCGGATTTTTATTTTTTCCTTGGATGTTTGAGGATGACAGTAGTGAATGCACTGAACTATCGAAGAATTAGTTAGTATACCTAAGATTTCTAAAAACGACCGTTTTTGTGACGATACCTCCTATATCGAACTCAATTATACTGTGATCCGACAGAAAGTCCAATTGTTCCAATTGTTAACAATGTCAGTTAGCCCTGGACTACTAAAAGTCGATCAAGAACTTCCTTCCTAATTACATTTCTAAAAGTGGATGTGTTCCCCTTATTTAATATATAAAAATTAAGTGATAATAAATATTCTAGAACTGACTCACCCAGTTTATTGGTGTCACTGCTACCCCAAATGGTATTGTGTGCGTTTGAGTCACAGCCTAGCAATAGTGGAATCCTTTTGGATAGACAATACATCGCCAGTGTAACGACTTCTTCCGGGATGTCACTCATGTCTCCTGTAGGCGATGCAACGACTATATCGCGAGAGACCCCAACATCTTTATACTTTACCCTGATGGGTGTGAGATCTCGCGACATGAATTCTGAAGACAAAAGAAATTAAACTTATTGGAAAGGCCCCCAAATTGACCTTTGTAACAGCATGGTTCTTGAATGAGGACCAGCCCCATGTTGTTGTTGGCAAACACCCTCCCAATGACAGCCGAGGCTGTAGTGGCATGATGGATGTTTGCCAGAGCCACTTTCAATCTCGTCATCTTATTGGAACAGGTTTTGACTGGATGGTGCTATTCCCATCTTCCTCCTCCTCGTCCATAGAGATAACCTCCACACTGTGTACCAGTGAAAGGTAGTATGCGGACTTAGTGTTCGGTTCAGCCTCACCTGGGGGAGGCTATTACTCGTAATTAATTTTGACAGAGATGGGATGTTTGTCTCCTCTACTTCCTCTACCTTGGCTTTTCTTGGGTTTTTTGGAACAACCGACTTTGATGTTGCTAAATCGGTAGTTCAACGTATACCCCGAGCTTTTGGGTAGTTGCATAGACCCATCATCTATTTCCACGGAAAACAACTGTCCGTTTCCCTCATCCTTGCAACTCCATATTCTCCAGAAATTGGTGTTTAGCCCAATATTTTGGCTGGAGAGAAACTTAAGTGACACAGCTACCTCTTGTCCACTACTACGAGGGAGGAAGGGGAAGACTGTGTGTGATCGTGGGATGTTGTTTCCCACTCTGGCGACCAAAGTGACGCCCTCTCTCACTGAAAGCTGCGTCACGACCCCTTTCAGCCATTCCACCGAGTCGTGGCAGCAGTATTATGATACCCACTATTATGGCCCCATATACATTTCTGGCAATTTTTATTCCGATAGCGTCAATACGAGCATAGGTAGGCTACTTTTAATTTTAGATCCGAAAGTTCCTTATATTAATTAGCTGACCAGACGGACAGACGGAGGTTTAAAGAAAAGGGTAAGGGTCTGCGCAAACTCAATTATATTAATAGGTGAACAGAATTTCTATTTAAATAGTGTCAGTTGGTAGATTTTACGATGGAGTAACACCAACTATGATAATGAAACAGTATATAGCAAGGACTGTGGCGAATGAATATGCTATTAAATATGCGATAGCTTCTTTTGACAACTTCAAGCCGCAGAATCTGTGTGGTATTTATCCAGTCATACTGAAGCAGAATATTGAGTTGATGATTACAACATTCAAGAAATTCTTCACTTGAAGTTTGTCGCTAGCTTATATTACACACTCCTAGAGATTTGTCAGATTATCATCTATCCCAAAAGTGGGAAAGGATGACTATGATGATAGTCCAAGGAATTTCAGAGCTATTAGTATGATGCCACTTAATGGACACCACCGGTCTCCATTTCAACATATCGAAGTGGAAAATCCTGCGAGTCGGCAAGGCATATTCTTGTAAGCAAGCATGCCATCGCAACGATGAAGTGCGCTATGGGTGTTTTTGTGGACATAGAGAAAGCTTTTGATGCTACTTTTTCAGTATGTGCAGCTCTGCTCGTCGACATGGTGTAGATAATGTGCAGGTTGATTGGATTGGTTCAATGCTAGCAAATAGGGTAATTGCGTTGCGGGGGGGTGGGAAAGGGGTGTGAAGAAGGGGTGCGTTCTCTACCCACTACTCTGACCCTTTACTTGAATCATTAAATGATTCTGATATCTACGCTCAGGCATATGGAGATGATGTAGCCTCCGTAATTTCTGGAATCTCTCTTATGCACATCTGCAGGAAATGCAGTTTACTCTGAATAAGATTGACACATTATTTTATTTTTTTTATTTTTTTTTTATTTCTTCCTCTATATATTACAATCTATAACAATAATATTAAGTAATATTTTGTGCCGGTTTGGATTGAATATGCTCTTTTTGCCAATGCCAAAAGAACTTCTTTTATTTATTTTTTTATTAAATGTTCTCTATTTATCCATCATTTTATTTATGTATATAATTAATTATTTTTTTTGTTATTGTTATGTATTTATTTTTTTTTAAACCTTCCTGTAAGTTCTGCAGGGGTAATTCGCTTCAACCCTCTTGGAGTTGCACCCTCCGTGTCTGCTGCACTACGCAGTTCCAGGTTTTGATGGCCGCTCAGTCGGTGTATATGTTTGGTGCTGCATTTTGTGATTGTGTCCGTGATGGTTTCAATGTGTAGCTCACGGTGTATAACCTCGTTCGGGATATACCATTCAGCATTTGTAATTGTTCGTAGTATTCTTGACTGCATTCGTTGTATTAAATTTAAGTTTGATATGCTAGCTGTGCCCCATATCTCGATTCCATATTTCCAGATAGGTGCTATTATTGTCTTGTATATTATTAGTTTGTTATAGAGAGATAGTCTAGATGCTCGTCCAAGTAGCCAGCTTAATTGTCGGTACTTATTTTTTGCATCGTTTCGCTTGTTAATGATGTGCTGCTTCCAAGTCAATTTTTCGTCTATGGTTATTCCAAGATATTTTGCAGCAGAGTGAGTTTTTATTTTTTTGCCCTTTATAGCAAGGCTGTATTTTGTCGATTTTCTGTTTGTATATACAACTTGTACAGTTTTGTCTTTATTTATCTCTATTCCCCATAAGTCACACCATGCTACTACATTGTCTAATATATGTTGGATTGCATTTGTTGCCTTTTTTCGTCATTGTGTGATGCCATTAAAACTGTGTCGTCTGCGAATGTTGCTATCATCGCATTGCTTTTCGTTGGAATTGGTATATCTGCTGTGAATATTAAGTATAGTAGAGGTCCTAATACGCTGCCTTGTGGTACTCCAGCTGTTATTGGTAGGATGTCTGGGCAAACCTCGTCATATTTTATGTAGAATTGTCGTTCGATTATATAGCTCTTTAAAATGTCATAATAATTTTGTGGAAATATTCGCTTAAGTTTATATAGAATTCCTTTGTGCCACACCTTGTCCAATGCTTTTGCAATGTCCAAGTATACAGCTACGCAGTATTTTTTGTTGTCTATACTTTCAAGGATTTTGTTTACAACCCTGTGGACCTGTTGCACAGTTGAGTGTTGTCTTCTAAATCCAAACTGATGGCTGGGTATTAAATTTTTTGTTGTTAAGATTGGCTCTAATCTGTCCTGTAGTATCTTTTCAAATACTTTCGATAGTATTGGCAATAGACTGATAGGTCGGTAAGAAGTTGTTTTGGTGGCATCTTTTCCTGGCTTGCTGATGGCTGTTATCTGTGCAACTTTCCATAAGCGAGAGAAATACTTAGTTTCTAGCATGCAGTTAAATATATTTCGGATATATATTATAGCTATATCAGGCATTTCTTTTAGGATTTTCCCGCTTATCAGATCATATCCTGGCGCCTTTTTGTCTTTTAATTTTTTAATTTTGTTTTTGACTTCTGCTACTGATGTATTTTTTGTTTTGGATTGCGGGATATTTATTACATTGTCAAGATGAGTGGTTTGATTGTCCATTTCGCTTGTAAATATTTCAAGGAAATGTTTGGCCACTGTGTTGGCTTTGTCTCTACTTGTTTTCGCCCATGTACCGGTTTGTGTTTTGATAGGAGGTTTGTGTATTATTGCACCAGTGAGTTTTTTCGTAGCCTTCCAAAGAGAGTAATTTGTTGATGTGGTTGTTCCCAAGTTCAGCATATGTTTTTCTAGTTCCTTTTCTCTGTTTTTCTGAAGTAAAATTTTTAATTCATTTGTTGCTTTGTTTAGGTTGCGTTTATCTTCCGGGTTCTTAGTGATTTGCCATGTTTTCCGGAGCTTCCTTTTCCATTTAATTTTTCCCTTGATGAACGCTGGTGTAGTGTCCGTATTTGCTAACGTTAGCTTTGGTGTTGAAGCTGTGATTGCTTCGAAAAAAGTCTTGTCTGTATTGATCCTAGTAATGTCATTAGGATTGGGGAGTGGTCTGAGGATAATTCTAAACATGATTTAATAGTTAGCTGTTTATGAAGAATATTTTTTGTGATGCAGAAGTCTATTAAATCTGGTTGTTTTTTTGTGTCTGTTGGCCAATATGTTGGTTCACCAGTGCTAATGAATCGACAATTACTATATCGTATAGCTTTAAGTAACTCGCGTCCTTTTGCGTTTGTCAACCTTGATCCCCATAAAACATTTTTAGCGTTATAGTCACCTCCGGCTAAATAGCGATTCCCCAGTTTTTTTTAAATAGTCTAGATATTGTTCTTTTGTGTTGTTATATTTTGGTGGGCAATAGACAGCAAATACTACGATTTGTCCTTTCGAGACTTTTAGTGCTATTGTGGTTGCTTGAAGGTTTTCTTTTTTATATGCGTCAAGTTCAATGTAATTCATATTTTTTTTTTTATAATGGTCGCCGTTCCACCGTGAGATTTTTTGTCAGGATGATTTGTGTAATGGATGTCAAAGTTAGGGAATTTAACATATGTTGTGTCTGTAGCATGTGTTTCTGAGATTAACATCACATCTATTGAATTATTTATTACGAAAGTCTTTAGTTCTAGTTCATAGCGCGACACTCCATTTGAATTCCATATTGCCAAATTTATTTTATTTACTGCGTTCATCTATTTTGCATACAAACATAGTTACTATATTCATCATACTGGTCATTTGATTTATTAGTTGTTTCATCATTGTTTTTAATTCGGATAGATCGTCATTGTTTGATATTATTTCATATGTGCTGTTGCTTTTTATTTGATTTGGCTCCTGTGATATTGTTTCAATTTGTGCAGCTTGAGCGTATGAAATACCAGAGATGATTTTATGGCCATTTATTTTTGTATTGTGATTGTTTTGGTTTGTTTCAATATTGATTTGTTCATTTGTTTCTTTCTTGCGAACTGTAGGGTATCTTTGGACTTGTAGAGCTTTATATATCGCACATCCTCTGTAGTTTGCCGTGTGGTTTTCACCGCAATGTACGCATTTAATATTTACTCTATCAGCGTCGATTTTAATTGTGCACATGTTTGTCTTGTGTTTTCCAGCACATTTGACACACACCGGGTCTATCTGGCAGTAGTTTCTTGTGTGGCCGTACTTTTGGCAATTTGTGCATTGGGGAATTGTTCTCGTTTGTCGGGGTGGCTCAAAGCTAATTTTGCAGTGTAGGAGGTGAGTAATGTCGTATATGCCTTTATTGTTATCTTTTATTTTCAATTCAATTGAAAAAAGTGAATGTGGTTGTTTTATTTTGGCCCCATTAGCTATTTGGATGCTATGGATATTTGTCACTTCATGGCCTAGTTCGGGTAATTCGTTTTTAATGTCTTCTGTGTCGGTTGAATGGTGCATATTTCGTAATACCACTCTAAAGCCTCGCTCATCTTTTGGTCGAAATGTGTAATACTTTGTCCCTTTTTGCTTTAATAATTCAATTACTTTTGTGTAGTGTGTGGATTCTTTTGGTTGAATTTTTATTTCGTTCTTGCTTAGAATTTTCATTTCGTACAATATATTTGGCGTGGAATTTAGTGCTTCAGATAAGGCTTTTATATTTTCAACATTCTGAACATATATAGGAGGCGGTTTTTGTAAACGTTGCGCAATTTGTTTTTGTATATTAATGTTCGCATTTGTCCCACTGTTGTTTTGTTCTTCACTGTTGTCTTGAGAGTCCGTTTTGTCATTTACTGCTAACAGTTCGAATCTGTTTGTTGTGTTTGGAGGGATAGGCTTGCTCAGCCAATATTTTTGGAGTGATGTTTGTGTTGTGTTGAACATTTTATTTTTCGGTCTTTTGTTACTAGTATTTTGTTCATTTAACTTGTTCGGCGATTGTTTTTCGCGGTTTCGTTTTGTGTTTTTATTTTCGGTAATTTTGTTACTGGTTTTAATATTTATATTTTGTACTTGCGTGTTTGTTGTTGCTGATGAAATTGGTTTTGTTCCGATTGCCATTGTTGGTGAGTTGCAGCTAATCGTTACCATCGCAGTCTCAAGGGGGTTAATTCTGCTCTATCAGAGAACTGTGGCTATTTGTTCCACCGGAGCCTTTCCGACAACTTCTGGCCCTACTCTTAATGCGCTGTTGCATCTTCCCACCCTGTATGTTTTTATACAAGAAGAATCCCTAAAGGCCATATGTAGGTTGAAGCACAATAGGCAGTGGGTGGGTGGACGTAGGAATCTTGAAGATATTGTTGGCACTGACATGGATACTGGTATCCCTTCTATGACCATGATGCCCGCGTATCCTATGATTGAAAGCAGTACTGTATAAAAATTGCAGAGGCTCATTTATAGTTTGATACTACGACTGAGCACAGTTGGCAGTGCTGTCGTATTTTCACTGATATATATAAACGGATATTGAATCAGGTTCTGGGGTTTTCGTGGAACTCAACCGTGTCCAACCCTATTACACCCTTGGTTGTCATGCTTTTGTCTTTCAGGCGGAAGTGTATGTGGATGACTTCGCTTTTGCTGAATTATCTTCTCAATTAAATTCAATGAAAGCAGCTCACAGGCAATGATAATATTACATATCCAATGCTACAAAGTACCAAAAATCGTTCAAAGAAATATTATTTAAATTGACATAATAATCTACAGAGAAGGTGTCATACCACAAAGTTTTAGAAATGCGGCAGTTTTTATAAAGAAGCCGGACAAGCTTATAGCGCAAGTGGATTCTTACAGGCCTATTTCATTGCTCCCATACTTGAGAAAAATATTAGAAAAAATTATCTCCAAGCGTTCAATGTGTTATGCTGGGAAATAAAAACGCTTATCACCAAATCAAGTAATTTTTCAAAAAGGCTTCGGCACGACTTACTCACTAATATTTTTAAATCATATTATTTGCAAAATCTTATCTTTAAAAATCCATAACACAATTCTTCCTTTAGACTTTGTGCAAGCATTCGACAAAATTCGCATGAATATATGATTCTTAATAAGCTTAAGAACTGGTTAATTGTCCCCAAAATGTTTCATTTTATCGAATCATTCCTTACAAATAGAAAATTTTGTTAATAATGTCACATCTTTAATTCATCCACTGTATTATGGTACCACAAGCATCACCTTTGTTGATTGCCTTATTCATAATAGCATTTGATAATTTGACCATTGTTATTATCAATAACAACAAACTCGAACACTGTATGTACGCAGACGACCTATACATAATAAGAAAAACATGACAATGACAAGGTAACGGAGAACTTCCAAAACGTACTTCACGAAATCGGCATGTGACCAGACTCTGGAGCAGTCTTATCATTGGAAAAAAGCAAGCTTCTACATATTTGTAATAAGATAAAATGTAAAGAAATCAAATTACACCATAATAATGCCACTTTAGAAAACGTCATGAATTGTAAAATTTTAGACATATATTTTAACTGTAAATATAACTTCAATCGTCATTGTAATCAATTAAATCAAAACCTAGCTGCCAGAGTAAATACAAAGGAATGGTTTTTATTGTCATAGTAGGAAAATTAAGAAATCCAGTTTTAATAGTCTTATCATATATTAATTAAAGTATATTGATAACATAGAAATTAAAACAATTTAAATTAATAAGACAAAAATATCAAATCTAAACAATACTCTTTGTTCATGGCTATCGCTGTGGAGTCGCTGAAAAAATGTTAAAGCTAACATTTCCACTGCTAAAACGATTCATTACAGACGCTATTTATTGTAAATTTAATTTGAAATTTCTAAGAATTTCAAACAAAAATTTGTAAAAATTCTAAAAAAATGGAAATTATTCAAAATATATTGCAATTTACTAAATATTTTTTAAAAATAACTTTCTTTAAAAATATTAGTACTATTTTATATGTAAGTTAATTGCATTTGAATGATTTCATATACATACATACATACATATGTACGAGTATGTGGGTTGGTAGGTAGGCATGTATATTTATATAAATAATTATGGGAATATTTTTAGAAATTACATTGTAAACTGTAAAAAAAAAATTGGTGTATAAAATTAATAAATAAATTTAAATATATATTTATTTTATTTATTTATTTATCTAAAAAAAAACCTACGTCGAATTGCACAGCAAAACTTCATGGTTGCACAGCAGAAGACTAAAATTTATTTTTTGCGGACTGTTTAGTTAATTCAGAATTACATTACATTATGTGAGTATCCTTAGCTCATTGCTTTACGCGTTGGTCTATGGTTTTTGTGGCTAGAGTTTGCGCCCAGGGGGAAGGTTTTCGTTTCATCAAAATTTTTTTTTTATTAATTAAAAGTATTTTACTATGTTCCATAAATTAACCAATATTATATCATTTTAATGGCCCAAAACTAGAGCAGAATTTTGTCATGTCTGTTAGAGAAGAAGACTGGAAACGGTGGAGTATTATGGAATTCACTCTTGACATATGTACATGTTTACATATGTACAAATTTACATATGTATGTATATATTTGTGTTTTCATCAATTTGTCAGCTAGCGAATTTTGCCATAAAAAGAATGATATGAAATGAAAAGCGTCTTCATTTCTCGTATTGGAGTTTTTGTTTTATGATATGCGGTGTGGCTTATTTACATATAAAGTGAAGCAGAATTCAATTTGTCATGAAATTTTAGATATTTCAATATCTTCAGAATAGACAACATATAATATAATATATAGATAATAATAAATAGCGGCACAGATTATTCTTTCGAGTTTATAGTTCATATTTTCGCTTTGTGTAGCAGCATGTAATCAACTTTTTTTGAGTCTATCCGAAGAAAGAATAATTATGCACAAAAAACCAATTTTGCTAAAATTAATAATGATCTTTTAACATTAATTTGTTCGTCTGATGCCTATTCCATTAGTATATTTATCTAAAATATTTTTAGATTAAGTGTACAGTCAACAAAATCAAGGTTTTAAACAATTTTTGTTTCTTTGTCAGATCAGCTTGAAATACTATAACCAGATTCTATTACAAATTAAACCACTCGTACGTACATACATGAATATGTACAGTGAATCAAAAAAGTATTGGCACAGCTCAATTTTCAAAGTTTATTTGCTAATAACTTTTTTTCCACACCACTTACAAAAATAATTAGTATACCATTTTTAAAAAGGAACATTTTATTATATAATTAAAACATAACATATTTCATATTTCACTTTTTTCCAGGTGTAATGTTATAAAAACTAAAAAAATTCATTATTTTTCCTCAAAAAAGTATTGGCACACATGTAAAAAATTTGATTTCTGGTAAGATTTATGAACATTTAATATTTGGTTAGACCTCCTTTGGCCTTAATAATTGCAGCTAAGCGTCTAGGCATACTTTTTACTAAGTTAGATGTCTCTGGTGTTATGTTTTCCCATTCTGTGCGTATGGCTTCCTTGAGTGAGTTCTTTGATGTTGTGCGATGACGACGTATTTTCTTTTCCAGTAAACCCCAAACATGTTCTATAGGATTCGTATCTGGGGACTGTGGAGGTGTTTTGAATTGTTTGCAGTGGTAAATTTGGCATTCTTGTACAAGATACGACGAATGTTTCGATCATTTTTTTGTTGGAACATAAATGGTTTCGCATCTAGCCCCAACTTTACAACACTTAGAGTCAAGCTTTCTTTTAAAATATTCATATATAATTTCTTGTCCATTTTCTCATCAATAAAGACGAGATTTCCCACGCCAGAAGCCGCCATACACCCCCATACCATGACATTGCCACCGCCATGCTTCACTGTTTTTATTACATTATTTTCTGGCAGCACTTTGTTTGGCTTTCGCCAAACTTTTTGTGCACCGTCTGAACTAAATAGGTTAAACTTCGATTCGTCACTAAATATCACACGATTCCAAAATGATTCCGACTGATTAATATTGAGTTTGGCGAACTCCAGCCTCTTTTTTATATTTACAGGCGACAGGCAAGGTTTGCGTCGAGGAACTCGTCCATGATAACCAGCTCTGTTTAGTGTATTTCGTTTGTGGGTAGAACTTTTGTTGAAATTTTTGCTGTATTTCATGGCATAATTTGACGGCCGAAATCTTTGGATTTTGAGCCACTGGAGCTACTACAATCCGCTCCTGGCATGGTGTAAATTTTTTTGTCCTTCCAGATCTGCTCTCACGCTGTAATTTTCCGAAGTTTATGTAATGTTTTATAATGTTTCGTACACTTGAATATGGCCTCTGTAATAGATCTCCAATTTCTCGATACGATTTTTGCTGTACGTAAAGATTTATTATAATCTTACGGACCTCTACCGGAATTTCAGAACCTCTGCCCATTTTGATTATTCTTTCAAGAAATCAATATCAACACTAACTTGAAATATTGGATAAAAACTAAAACGCAATAATTGAGTAGAGAGAGAAGGAATGGAGCAAAGAAAACTAAAGGATTACCGTTATTTGAGCAAAAACATTTCACTCACACAACGTGTGCCAATACTTTTTTGAGGAAAAATAATGAATTTTTTTAGTTTTTATAACATTACACCTGGAAAAAAGTGAAATATGAAATATGTAATGTTTTAATTATATAATAAAATGTTCCTTTTTAAAAATGGTATACTAGTTATGTTTTAATTATATAATAAAATGTTCCTTTTTAAAAATGGTATACTAATTATTTATGTAAGTAGTGTGGAAAAAAAGTTATTAGCAAATAAACTTTGAAAATTGAGCTGTGCCACTACTTTTTTGATTTTTGATTCACTGTACATATATTTCTATGAACACTTATTCTCCGAATTTACATAGTATGTGATATGAAGTAAATTTTATGAACTTAAATATCTAGTATTAAATGCATATGTTCTTGTTATACATTGATTTACAAATTTTGTAAGTAAAACCGTATATAATGCAATAACCTACATATAATATATAAATATTTATTTCCTATGGAAAAATGTAGTTCAACCATGATTGTGTTCCAAAGCATAATAAACTACATCATAATTGAAAATTACTATAATCACAAATTTATTTAAAATCAAAGATATTTTAAATTTATATTATGATAAATAATAAAACATATTTTTATATAAGGTGCGTCTTTTTGCCCATTATATTTGACATTTACCTCAAAATATGTCTACATGATGTAAGCAGGGCTTCCCCAAGTCGACTTGCTTGCATGTTTTTTCACAAACGCGATGCGAAATACTACAATCGGCAACTCAATACACCATTCGCTTTGACGTGGAGACTTGGGTTATGGAAACTAAAAAAAAAGTGCAAACATTTCTTACTGCTTCATGCCTTTGAGTGTGTGAACTTATAGAATGAATTTTATAAATTGTATATATAATTAGTAAATTAATATAATTATTAATATTAATTTGCAAAAAATTTACACAAATTAACTAGTATTAAATAATTTTGCTGAACCATATGTAATTGCTGCTACTATAGCAGAATACTGCAGCAATGAAATTTATATTTTCGCAAAGTAGTCGTAACGGTGATTCTTAACTCGCATACATAAATTCATGTGCATATGAAGAATCCTGAAGAAGCTCATAAATTTCACAAAATCTAATCCAGTCAAGCATTTCATTTGTTAATAAATATGTGCCATTTTAAGAAGTTGTTGCATTTCCATATAAGCAAATTGTTAGATTGTAAACGGAAGAATTTTGCAGATGTATTTAAGTTCTTGATATTTATTTTCCATAAATTGTCCATCGTTTTATTATTGGCACTATAATAAAATATTTCATGACTGATATAAAAAAACACTGGTAGCGATGATGAAATTCAAAATTTAACAAAATAATCTAGTAATAAAACTAATAGAAATTTAAAAAGTTTTTGAACGCTTTTCCACACCACCTTTGAGGTAGAGTTATTGGTGCATTTTTTTTTTAAGTGGTGTGCCTGGTAGGACTTGCACTTGAACTCCAAAGCCTTTACATCAAATGTAAATTTCATTTCTGACAGCAGCAATTAAATGTGATTCTGTAAGATTAATTATAAGATTATAAGTAAGATAATAAAAATAATTATTAATATACTTCAAAACAAAAGATGAACAATTAAAAAAATATAAAGAATGGTTTGAACCCGGCGCCGTAAAGGCTGACATAGCACCAACGCTCTACCACTGGCGCTACTGATGCTTCCAAACACTTTAGCAATTTTATGCCATTTTACGGTGTCAAACTGTTTTGAAATCATTAATCCAACAGCAGAACGTTTATTGAAGTCTGTGCCTTTGCCCAACATTGACCACGATGCAGTTTCATATATAGGAATATTCAAAATGAAATTAACGTAATAATAGTAATTTATTTATTAAAATATATATTGTACACAACAATTAATATTTGTGCAAAAAAAAACATCTCAATAATTTAGAAATTTTAGATTTTTTTTTTTTTAAATTAAATTTTTTCTAATTTCTTATTAAATACATTGTTAACATGCTGCTGTTATAATCATTTTGCAGAAAAATGTTACATTTTGACAGCTGTTCCACGGCGATTCCATGCGTGGCATTTCCCCTGTTTGCTAGAGAGCGATTTGCATAGTCTTGTTGTCTTTGTTTCAAACATTACCCACTAAAACAATAGGCGCATTCAACTTGTATCGAGCTCGCAACGAGTTGTGCGAATAAAACAGCACTCAAGTAAGTTGTTTACTTGGCCAGCACTGTTTCAACTGTTTTTTTTAAACATTTACTTTCCTTATATTTCTTATGTAAACTAATCATCTGAATATAAATCAACAGAATACAAAAAATCCAACGCAAACCATCGAAAACACTAAGTCTGCTTTAACAAGCATTGCGAATAACAACAAAATTATCACTCTAGCTTGATGCTCAGTTACTGGAGTTCTAAGCGCGCCATCTTCAGTTTATAAACTGCATTTTCCATTTCTTAAATAAAATTGTTTCTTAAAATCTTTCAGTGGAACTTAAATAATTTTGATGAGCTCAAGCTTCTAAACCACGACAAACCCTATAACATTATTGGAATAAATTCCAATAGCTCGCAACTATATATATTCGTAATGATAAAGTGATCAGCAACATAAATCATATAATATCTCGCATTCATAAAGATATGATTCGTTGTGCCAATGAATCTATGCCACAAGCAATCGTAAGCCCACAACTAAATATAAATGTTACAAATTCACAAACAATATTGAATCTAGACCCAACAGCAATCAACAAACAAAATATACCTACTTCTTTTGTCAAAATCACTAATAATACTACTACAACAGCAACAATTTCAACATAAGTTATCATGTCCGCTTTACTATCAACCGAAATGTTTGTAAATGCAACATCTACATCTGAACCTGAACAGTGTGCCTACTTTCGTGGCCAACGTGGAGTGGTCCTATCACCGTCTATTCCCGTGGGAGTTGTTCGACATCAACGCAACTCGCTAAGTAGTTTGCCCATGGAACACAAAGCCGATCAAAAATGCGAAAAGTGGACAGTTGTGAAAAAACAAAAGCGGCTTCGCGAAAGTCAAGAAAAATCTAAGAAGCCACAACAAAAGCAGAAAACCTTAGAAACCTCAACCACGAAAACTTCTGCTAATCAGTACACACTTCTTGATGATGAGGAAAAGTTGTTTACAGAGAAGCCGATCAAGCCCCCTCCAATTTTTATTGACCGAGTCAGCGATATTAACCCGTTAATCACTAAATGAAACAGTTAGGGGTAAGTTTGAAATCAAAGTCAATAGTCCAGATAAAGTTCAAAAACAGTCACAACCCCCCGAATGCTATAAACCGATTGTCAAAGAGTTAGAATCCAAAAATTCGGAATGTATATGTACAAGCCTAAACAGGAAAGAAGTTTTATAAAGTGATCCTGTGAAAAATGCATCCTTCCGTAGACACAACCGTCTTAAAGGCTTCTCTTGAAGAGTTGGGACACAAAGTTACAAATATATGGAACATGAAGCAGAGACAGACCAGAAAACCCTTACCAATGTTTGTAGTAGAAGTTGAAGAGAAGTCAAACAATAAAGACTCTACTACACTCTCGTATAACCTTTGAAACTCCCCACCCTATGCGTGAAATACCCCAGTGCTCAAATTGTCAACAATATGGTCACACAAAAGCTTACTGCCGCAGAAGGCCTAAAAGCATCAACGGTGCTGGAGATCATGCGTCAGTCGATTATGAACGCAAAGGTAAGCTTAACGATGTTAAATGTACGCTATGTCAAGGAAATCATCCCTCAAACTACAAAGGATGCTTAAGATTAGAAAAGCAACAAAAAGAAAAACAAAACTATGCTGATGTAGTTAAAGGGCAACCGAATTCAAGCAACAACGGTGTAAAGACGATCAACTCATCTTTAGAAAAATCTATCTCATTTTGATCAAATGATGAATCAGATGAGGATCTTGACAAACCTGCTAACTATACTAATCGCAAAAACCACTAAATCATCATACCCTTCAAAATTGTAGTTTTGAATGCCAATGAACTTGTTCAACGTGTATTTAAAATAACGTCATATAGATATTCTACTTATCTCTGAAACTATAATTAATTACAACTTTTACCAAACAATGCATCCCGATGGGTTCGCTCATGGTACAGCAATAATAATAAAAACAAACTTAAATCATTCAGAAACTACGCATTTCCAATCAGATGCCATCCAAGCCACATATTTGATTACCTACTATCAAGGCAATGAAATTACATTATCAGCCCTATATACTCCACCCAAACATAATATAAAACTGGATGACTATATTCCCTTTTTTAAAATGCTAGACAATCGGTTTGTGGTGGGAGGTGATTTTAATACTAAGAATCCAACGTGGGACTCAAAGAAAACCAAAGGACGCGAATTACTAAGCACCATACATTCCGTGGGACTATAGGCCGGTCAGCCTACATATTGGCAACACACTGCACTACAGACTGGTAGTTGTGACTTTAGCCTAAAATTTTGACATAAAATCTACAGACTGGGACTACTTTCGATACCTTCCTATGAGAAATATATAACTCCATATACCACTCAAAACGGATGAAGACATTGATGCTGCAGCCGAGTATCTTACGGGCATTATTCAGAAAAGTGTATGGCGTGCTACTCCACACAAGAAAAATACTTTTAAATCGTCCGCGCCGAAATACTCCATTGCAGTGATTGACAAAATTGCGGAGTAACGACGAGCGCGCAAACAATGGCAAATTTCAAGACATCTGGATACCAAAGCCCAATTGAACAGGATTATCAGAGAACTGAAGCTTTTGATGAAGAGGGAGAAGGGAGGAACTTAGACACAACAATCCAAACGGACTCTACGTTATAGAAAGTTTGCAGAAAGACATGTAATAAAATAATACATCATCATTGGGCGAAATCACAATTGGGCGAAATCAGAAACCGAAAAAATGTATTTATTCTGTAACGACTCTTTTTTGTAGCTGGGGTAAAACTCAGCGGCTCCAGGGGTCGTATACAGAAAAATATAAAAATCCTGTGATTTAAATTAATATCATCGTATTTATTTAGTGCATTGATTATGGACTCTTGTTAGTCCTTGCTCAAAACAATACTACTTCCTTAACTCTATGTTTGTATAAATAACTTATTCAATGTGTACTTGTTTTCACGTCTCTACGTCCCGGTAAGTGTGTGTGTCTCTGTGACTCAGTGGGAGAACGATTAAAAACCAGAAGCTCTCACTGAGTTCCTATGGTCTCTGTACGGCGTATGACTTAGTGGGAAAACGATTAAAAACCAGAGGTTCCCTCTAAGTCCCTAAGTCTCGGTGGCGTATGTGTCTCAGTGATTCAGTGGGAGAACGATTAAAAACCAGAGGCTCTCACTGAATCCCTATAGTCTCAGTCTGTGTATGGCTTAGCAAGAAAACGATTAAAAACCAGAGGTTCTTGCTAAGCTTTCTATGTTCGTATTGTACTTTGTAGAGCTGTTGCTAGTCAGGATGCTGGTGATCGACGAAGAGACCTACTGCCTGGGCTACGTGGTTTATATAGTCCCAGGTCGCAGCGGCTGACACATGTTGTTGTTCGCAGGCCACCGTTGTGTGATTTTACTTCCGTTGGCCAGTAGTCGATTGTTGTTATTGTGGCAGGCTTGTTGTTGTTGCAGTCAGGCTTGTTGGTGTTGCCGTCTTTTGCCCTTGGGCCACCTTCAACTTCTGGCGGTCAGCCACCTCACTGCAACGGTCCCTGGTTAGCCTGCAGTATTGTTGCCTGCCAGCAGCGCTGTCCGGAATCCAATAGTGTTGTTGTTGTTAAATATTTAATTTAACTGCCAACCAGCATTTCCCTCTTGTGCTTTGTACTTGCCGGCCGTTGGCGTGGTGGTGATTCTGTCGTTGTCCCTCTTGTGCTTCGCTCTCGTTTCTTCGTGTTGTTGGTGTAAGATTTCCGAGCGAGCGCACTCGGCAAATTCCACCGCTGAGTTCGTGCACTCACCTTCTCTTGTCCGGCATGTATTTGTTGTATTCCTCGTCGCTGTGTTTTTCCTCGCTCTTTGCAAGCATAGCGCTGATTGACAAGATCGTTGGCTGTGCGTGAGGTTGCTTTTGTTGTAATCCTAGTTATTATTCCAACTGGTATAATATGCTGATGGTGATCTGTTCTCCCGCCACTGCTGCGCTGATTGGTTACAACGTATGTAGTTTTTTCGTTAAATTTCTAATGCAGTTGCTTCGGTTCTGGTATTTTATCGTGATGTGTGTGTGTATATAGTTTCGTAGCGACTCTGTCATTTGTAGTGTGGGCCAAAATTTCCCACAGAAGATTTTAGTCCTCACACGCCCTCCCTACTTTGCCGACGATGAAAAATGATGACAGCGTCACGTTTGAGGGTCACTCTGTATGCGTCTCGCCGAAATCGTATTCGCCCTCGTGTCCGTTTTTGCTGAGCCCCTTTGGCTTTACGCAAAATTTCTGTTACTAAGCCCTGTGGTAGACCAGCTCCTTTCGATTCCTGTAGCTCTTCTAAACTTTGGAATGTGACATGGTTCCATTGTGTGGCTGAGTCGTCTGTATTTGGCATCCGTTTCTCTGTTGACGGGCTCCCTGTAGCACCGTTCCGTTGTCTACTACTGTTGCTGCGGTGGCTATGGGCGTCGCTTCTGTTGTGTTTGGTGCACTTGATTGCACGGTGGTTGTCCCTTGATCTGTCGGTTTGTCTACGTGGCATTTCTCGGGTTTCCCGCGCTGGCGAACACCTTGCGGAATAACTGGAAGATGCGCTGCTTGTCATGGTCGATTGGCGCCTTAATGTCGTGATCTCACTACCACTTGGTGCGCCCGTGTCCTTCTCCTGAGGCCCCTGTGGTAATTCGTTTTTGGTTTTCCGTCGGCAGAATCCGTGGCAAGTGAACGCGTTCGTGTGTGTAATACTTGTTCCTGGTGATGTATATTTGCTACTGCGTTGGCTTCCGCTGTATTCTCTGTTGTGTCTCTGTTCTTTAGATTTTCTGACGTTAGTTGGCCTCTTGGAAGGCATTGATGCATTTACTTGTGGGAAGTTCTCAACGCGGATTGTCGTGCACGTTGCAAAGTCTCGTGGTTGCACACAACCGTTATGAGGTACCAGCATGATCTCCTGATCGCCGCACTTCAATGTCGTTCCCAGGCTTGTCATGAAATCCACTCCCAGGAGTAGATCATCACTGGAGTCAGGCATGATAAGTAGTTCTATCTGGCATGCCTGCCCTCCAAACCTTACCTTCGTCACAAATGTCTCTTTGACCCTCCTAGCACTTCCGTCTGCCATAAGCGCTCTGGTATTGGATTTTTCCAATTTGCCGGTAGAAGCGCGTAACTTGTGTGCTAGGCGTCTGCTCATAAAACTGTGCGTTGCACCTGTGTCCAGCGTCGCGGTGACAGTTTCTGTGCCAATAGAAACGTTAGCGCAGATTCGTCGCCCGACACAGTGCAATGCGTTTTTCCATGGTAAAGTCTGGTGTCGCTGCTCTGCTCCATGCTGCGTGTCTGACGGTAGTCTTCTGTTGGGTGGTGCTCTCTGGTTGCAGCACTCGATCGTCCTAACTCCCCTAAGGCCACACTCCCAACAAAACAGTATTTGCACGTTGCGACATAGTCGTGCTATGTGACCATTTTGGCCACAACGCCGGCAGGCTGTTCTAGGATCTATGGGTGCCACTTTGCTCTCTACCGTCACCTGTCGGTTCCTTACCTCTCGAGGTGGACCTTGCTCTGTTCGCCTTTGTGTGGGTGGCGCTGCTAGCTGTTCGCCTTCTACCCGTATGCTCTCTAAATCCTCGGCCATCTCTATCAGTTCCTGTAGCGATACGAAATCTCTACGGCGCACGTATAGCTGATATTGTGGCAGACTGTTCTGAAAGATTCTTTCCAGTTTCTGCTCCTCCGAATATTCCACGTGTCGCATAAGATTTTGCAGTTCGAGCACATACTGCTTGAATGACTCTCGATGCCTCTGTTGACGCTGTCGGATCTGGTCGTCGAGTTTCTCCATGAAACGGGCCGGTAAAAAGAATTTCAGGAAGTCCTTCCTATATGTGCTCGATTCTCGCCACGCTCGATTGTTGTTTCTGAACCACATGAGTGCTCGTTCTCTCAAGAGTTCAGGCATAGTACGCGGAAGGAAATCTTTGTTTATTCCGTACACATCTGCTAATTTCTCGACTCGCTCAATAAACGCCAGTGGATCACGCCCACCGTCAAAGTTAAGAGACCACTTCCGTACTTGATCAATAACAGCGGCGTACTGTGTAGACCCGTTGTATTGTTGATCCATTGGTGCAGGTGAAACGTAAGGATGCTGTGGTATTCCCCGTACCTCTGGATTCCACGCTGGTAGAGTTGCACCTGCGTATGTGCTTGGCCTGTCCACTTCCAGCGTTTCGCTGAGAACTATGGATGCAGCCGGCCTTGGTGATGTGTTTTTAACATGCCTGCGTTGTAGATTCATCAACCGGTATTGTTGCTCCTGAGTCAGTACCGTTTCTGTGAAAAATTCAGAAAGCCGCTTTCGGAGGTCATCTACTGTGCCTGTAGTTTCCAAACCGAATTCCTCTGCAAAAATCACCAACTCATCTTTCCGTAGCACGTACACCCAGCTTGTTTTCCCCATCCTGTGACTTTACTGGTTAATGGCGAAGACTATGGGTGAGCGTCAGATGCGTTGAATTTCCTTGTTTTTATAGTCCCTGCTCGGGCGCCACTGTAACGACTCTTTTTTATAGCTGGGGTAAAACTCAGCGGCTCCAGGGGTCGTATACAGAAAAATATAAAAATCCTGTGATTTAAATTAATATCATCGTATTTATTTAGTGCATTGATTATGGACTCTTGTTAGTCCTTTCTCAAAACAATACTACTTCCTTAACTCTATGTTTGTATAAATAACTTATTCAATGTGTACTTGTTTTCACGTCTCTACGTCCCGGTAAGTGTGTGTGTCTCTGTGACTCAGTGGGAGAACGATTAAAAACCAGAAGCTCTCACTGAGTTCCTATGGTCTCTGTACGGCGTATGACTTAGTGGGAAAACGATTAAAAACCAGAGGTTCCCTCTAAGTCCCTAAGTCTCGGTGGCGTATGTGTCTCAGTGATTCAGTGGGAGAACGATTAAAAACCAGAGGCTCTCACTGAATCCCTATAGTCTCTGTCTGTGTATGGCTTAGCAAGAAAACGATAAAAAACCAGAGGTTCTTTCTAAGCTTTCTATGTTCGTATTGTACTTTGTAGAGCTGTTGCTAGTCAGGATGCTGGTGATCGACGAAGAGACCTACTGCCTGGGCTACGTGGTTTATATAGTCCCAGGTCGCAGCGGCTGACACATGTTGTTGTTCGCAGGCCACCGTTGTGTGATTTTACTTCCGTTGGCCAGTAGTCGATTGTTGTTATTGTGGCAGGCTTGTTGTTGTTGCAGTCAGGCTTGTTGGTGTTGCCGTCTTTTGCCCTTGGGCCACCTTCAACTTCTGGCGGTCAGCCACCTCACTGCAACGGTCCCTGGTTAGCCTGCAGTATTGTTGCCTACCAGCAGCGCTGTCCGGAATCCAATAGTGTTGTTGTTGTTAAATATTTAATTTAACTGCCAACCAGCATTTCCCTCTTGTGCTTTGTACTTGCCGGCCGTTGGCGTGGTGGTGATTCTGTCGTTGTCCCTCTTGTGCTTCGCTCTCGTTTCTTCGTGTTGTTGGTGTAAGATTTCCGAGCGAGCGCACTCGGCAAATTCCACCGCTGAGTTCGTGCACTCACCTTCTCTTGTCCGGCATGTATTTGTTGTATTCCTCGTCGCTGTGTTTTTCCTCGCTCTTTGCAAGCATAGCGCTGATTGACAAGATCGTTGGCTGTGCGTGAGGTTGCTTTTGTTGTAATCCTAGTTTTTATTCCAACTGGTATAATATGCTGATGGTGATCTGTTCTCCCGCCACTGCTGCGCTGATTGGTTACAACGTATGTAGTTTTTTCGTTAAATTTCTAATGCAGTTGCTTCGGTTCTGGTATTTTATCGTGATGTGTGTGTGTATATAGTTTCGTAGCGACTCTGTCATTTGTAGTGTGGGCCAAAATTTCCCACAGAAGATTTTAGTCCTCACAATTCGCAGCACACTTAAATTTTGTGTCCAAACCAAATAAGATTGTATGTTCCCAGAGAGAAATATTGACTTAATAGTGCACAATTTAAACGAATGTCATCAATTGGAATTGCTTATGAAAAATATTTCAAGAACTGCGTTAAAAAGTGTTCTAGCAAACTTGAATGAAAGAAAGGTTCCAGGATATGACTTAATCACAAACAAAGTACTCAAAGAGTTACCCCTTTCGTGTATAACACTTTTAAGAAACTTGAGTATGTATGCACTGCAAAGAAGTTATTTCCCAGCACAATGAAAGAGACAAAAATAAATGATCCTAAAGCCTGGCAAAAGTTGTTTCGATTCGACATCTTATCGTCCCATCAGCTTACTGCCAATGATTTCAAAAGTGTTTGAAATACTTATAATCAAGAAGCAATGAGCAAGCTATGAAAATAAAGAATTTTGTACAGCAGTTTTTCTTGACAACCTTTGATAAAGTATGACAGCAAGGGTTGCTGTATAAGTTATTAAATATGCTTCCAGTAAATCTTTATCTTCTGATTAAGTCCTATCTTACTAATAGGCATTTTTACATCAAACATGGTGAGGAAGTCTCCACTTTAAAAAAATCAATGCCGGGGTTCCTGAAGGAAGTGTGGACCAATTTTATACCTTTTATTTACGTCAGACCTGCCTGCACCAGCCACGTCGTTGTGGGCACTTTCGCAAATGATACAGCTATTCTGTCCTCACACAAAAACAGCTCTACTGCTTCTAAAAAATTGCAATGACGTCACAAAATGGATGGGGCCTGGCGTATTAAACCGAATGAAAGTGAGTCTGTACACATTACCTTTACGCTAAGACGCGACTGTTGCCTTAAGATGGACAATTCCACAATACCCCAAGCGACTGAAGCCAAGTATCTAGGTACGAGTATATGGTTGGACCGACGGCTAACATGGAAACCTGACATACTTTCAAAAAGGAGAATTCTGGGATTAAAATTTCTTTATTTATACTTGTTGCTCAAGCGTAAGGCAGTGCTATCCGCTGAAAACAAGTTGCTGATGTATAAAAATATTCTGAAACCAGTTTGGAGAGAATTCCTTCATACACTTTAACAGAGACATAAAAATCCCCCTTTCTTTGGGAAAAAGTACGATTATTGGATACAGACCCACATCACTGCTGCCCTGTCTCAGTATACTATTCGAGATAATAGTATCGCGCACTCTCATAGCGTGATTTCACGCGTTTCTAATAGCGTGATTTCACTGACCCTTAATTCGGGTTTACGGTTAACTGCAGTTTTAACATAGCGTTTAAATGAATAAATTCCCATGCAATTGTTTTTGCTGTCGCAGCCAGCGCCGTAGGTAAACGACAAAAAAAAAGGAAGGGAACATAAATAGTATTCTGTGTGGTAGAAATTCTGTGCAAAAAAATTCAATGATCTTTATTTTTAGCGGAAATATATATTATCTGCACTAAACGAAGTGTTTATTCTTATTATTTGGAAGAAAAAGCGCCACCTGACAAAAAAATGCTTATAGGACTAGTACCTCAATTCTGGTGGAAATAAAGCTCTTTACTGCAATTTAGCTGTCGGCGGAAACAGAGCAATTATGCAAGCAAATAAACTATTTAGTAATCAAACAGATACTCTGTTATCGCTAGACGAACCCATTTGCAATAGTTTATCGTCGAGAAATCATATTTCAATTGACACGGAGGAGAAATTTGACCGCATTGGCAGTCACTTGATAATTCATCAATTAATTGAGTTGAAAACTGGTCCCAAGATCTTCAAATTTGTTCAAGGTAAGTAATAGAAAATTCAGAGTTCGTGTCAACAAAGGTCACTCTGATACATATCATTTGTTAAATGGCATCCCCCAGGGATCACCTCTCTCTGTGGTATTATTTTGGATCGCTTATAAAAAACTAAACTTAGTTATAAAAGAACACAAATTTAAGCACGTAATTTATGCAGATGATTTATAAATATTTGGACAATTTCAAGATGATTTTAAATGAGAAACTAGCTCAACCAGCTGCTTACCTCTGTTCTACGGTGGTGGAACTACAGTGAAGCCAAAAAATCAATCGATAAATGTAAACACCTACATACTCGTATATGTAGGAAAACTAAATGTAGAAACTTCAATATAGTTCTAATACAATACAACATTAGAAAATGTACTAGACCTCAAAATTCTCGGATTAGTTTTTAACAACTACTTACTCTCTACAGCACTGGAGACCTCACAACGGTGGTATGCGAGCATAGGCACAAACGTAGTTTATTGCTAACGTCCGCATACTTTCCGTTCCAACGAAGAACGGCCGCCAGGACAGATCTTCCGGCAACTTATCGCCTACGGTGAGTCACGCGGACTCGGCATAGTGGCCGGCTGTGACGCAAACGGGCACCATGAGCTCAGGGCCAGCACTGATACCAATGGAAGAGGTGAGTCCATTTTTGATTACATTCTCTTCACTAGCCTAACTTTATGTAACAAGGGAAATCTGCCAACGTTTCGTAATAGGGTTAGGGAGGAAGTCATTGACATCACTCAGGCCACTGGATCTAATACCATAAGGGTCGACAACTGGAGAGTATCTGATGCATGTTCCTTTTCGGATCATAATCGGATACGCTTCTCAGTCTACTCCGAGGTACTGACCCCACGACTTTTTAGTCTGTGTTCGCAGGAACCCAAAAATTACTGACTGGTCCAAATTCTCAAGATTGGCGACCCATAAACTTACTTTGATGAAACTCGAGGTCGGCGAAGGGAATGCTAACATTGATAAGGCGGTAGGTTGTCTTACGGGAATACTGAAAAAATCCTTTGAACTGTTTAGGAAAAAATCAAGAGGACTCTTCAACAAGGCCAAAAACAGTCGGCTGGAAGAGGATTGGGCAAATTATAGTCAGTTTTAATGAGTATAAAAGCAAGATTAAGGCTGCAAGAGGAAAAGGAGTATTAGCAGCAGTTCTGCGGAACTCTGGAGTCGGTAAATGAGGCATCGAGACTCATGAAAATACTGTCCAGAACCACGACGGTTCTCGGCAGTGTGAAGAGACGGGATGGCGCCTGGACTGGCTCGTGTCAGGAGTCCATGGAGGTTTTGATGGAAACGCACTTTCCAGGCTGCACGGACTCGCATACCGTCCACACGCAGTCGGTAAATCTTGCACGTGCTTCAGGGACCGACGTGGCGGATATCGAGAGGGAGGACAAGATTGCGTGGGCGCTAGGCTCCTTCGACCCGTACAAGTCAGCGGGTTATACCGGCTATGCTGCAACATTCATCTGAGGGCGTGATTCCCCATCTAGTTCAGATCTTCACAAGGTGTCTCGTGGATGGGTACGTTCCAAGAAGTTGGAGAGAAGTCAGGGTGGTTTTCATTCCAAAAGCGGGAAAAATAAGTCACTCTACTGAGAGTGATTACAGACCAATAAGACACTTGAGAGATTTATTTATCTGTATATTAGAAGGGTTATCAATATTCGCACAATGGACACTGCGCAACACATACCGTAAGGGTAGATCAGTGGATAGCGCACTTCATGAAGTGGTTGGTATCATTGAGAGGTCAATGAACTATAAGGAATACACGTTGGTAGGTTTTCTGGACATTAAGGGGGTCGTCAACAATGTAAACACAGAGGCGACCTGTAAAGCACAGAGAGATCACGGAGTGAAGGAATTCATAGTGACATAGATTAACACAATGCTAGTAAGCAGGGTTATTAACGCCACTATGGGGACGGCCTCGGTGAGTAGGAGGATTACAAGGGGTACGCCGCAGGGGGGAGGGCTATCACCTCTGCTATGGCTTCTAGTAGTGAATGAGATCTTAGAAAACTTCAAAGCAAAGAGAACAAAAATTGTAGCCTACGCTGATGACATTGCCATACTAATCCCGGGCAAGTTCTTGTCAACGATTAGCGAAATCATGAAATCAGCACTGGGCGAGATTTCCGGATGGGCTGAGCGCAACGGCCTAGGAGTTAAGCCTACTAAGACGAAGCTAGTTTTGTTCACCAGGAAAACAAAAATCCCTGAGTTCTCTTTGCCAAAGTTAGGTAGGGTAACATTGAATCTCTCTTCAGAAGCAAGATACTTAGGTATCATTCTGGTCTCCAAGTTAAATTGGAGAAGGAATATTGAGGAGAGCAGAAAGAAGGGTTTGGCTGCATACTATACCTGTAAAAGGATCTTTGGGGAAAAAATGGGGACTGTCGCCGTACATCGTGTATGGGATGTACACCACAATCATAAGACCAATTTGAACCTATGGGTCCATCATCTGGTGGAAGGCGTTGGAAAGGAAATGTAATCAAAACCGTATTGAAAATGTACAAAGACTTGCTAGCCTGGAAATCTCAGGGGCTGTAAGCAGCGCGCCTCAAGAAGGCTTAAACATATTATTTCACCTCTTACCGCTAGGAGTGTTCATTCAGGGCTGTGCCGCCAAGTGGGCTCTCAGACTAAGGGAGTGCATCACGTGGAAATCTGCCAACTATGGGCACTGTACAATTTTGAGCGAAATAACAGGGAAGGGTCAAAGGTTAGTTACGGCCGATTTAGAAACTGCTATAGACTACATGACTTCTACTATAGATTTTACGGCTAGAATGCCAACTCTTTATACAACCAGGGAAGACTGGGAGTCAGGCTCTGTGACGCGTAATTCTGACATTACCATCTACACAGACGGCTCAAAGATGGAGGGTGGATCGGGGGCGGGTGTCTTCTCGGAAGGCTTGCAGGCAAGACAGATATATCGGCTGACTGACGCATGCAGCGTCTTTCGCAAGTTTCTTCACAAGTATCACAGAGATAACGAAGGTGGATTTATCGGATCTTCTCACTTTCATCTGGAAAACCAGATGGTTTAATAGGGATGGAACTTCCTATGTTTATGGAAATCAAGGGTTAGGACGAGTATGCCTCCTCCTGGCATTTTTGAAGGCAGTTACAATGGACATAGATGTCTCCGTGTGGAAGTGCGGATAATTCAATATATAACAAAAAAACTTTCCCTTGGGAGAACAAATAAGTCCTGCTTTGAATTGGTATTCGAATTTCATCATTGTTTTTATAAGAATGTACATACGATGAATAGCTATGAAAAAATTTTTATATATGTCATACAGCGTCTCAGTTAATAAACAAAAAATTTCAAAATTTTCTTATTTGAATACTTTTTATTTCTATTTAATGTGTTTTGTTGAAGATTCAATGGATGACTGATGAATGGACTAGAATTTAATGTCTTATTATTGTAGATAATCAGATTTATTGTGGTTTTAAGTGAAGTCTGGGTAAAAACAAGTATTTTACTATTTCTAAAGGTTGTAAGTTTCCATAACTGTGAAAATATAAAATTTTTTCCATATTTTATATAAGGAACCCAATGAATACCTGTTTCTTTAGAATCAACCAACTTAACAATTCCACAAATTTTTGGGTATCCTATCACGCATAAAAACACCCCTAAAGTAAGGTAGATGATGGAGTTGTGTATGTTGAATTAAATCAATATCACTAAGACTTTTGATGTCTTGATAGACTTTTGAACAGTCTTTGAGCTTTGAATTTATATATAAACCATATCTCTTCTTATATGCTTTGATATATAATCCTTTTCAGATTGCAACTGAGTCTATTTTTGTATTATGATGTTGCGCCGCTTGCAACTGATCTCTAGCAATTTTTGTTGTATTAACAGCTTTTAAGATATTTGATAGTCCAGTTGCTAAAGCACCTAAAGGCTACATCACAATGGCGCGTTAGGTCGGTCGCGCGTTTACCGTCGTTTACTTTGCGTGTCCTCCGCGTTTACAATATCGTTTGCATAACGCGTGAGGTATGCGTTACTAACATGAAATAGCGCGTTTGCTCCCCCATGAAATTTATAAATTTTTCTTCAACGAACGGCATTTTTACAAATTTTAAATAAAATGCCAGTTTTTTGGGTAATTGGAAATTTTTTTATCTACAGTGTTGCCGAACCTTTTGGAAGAAAAGGGCTAATATATCAACACTGCTTGTCAAACGCACGACCGACTAGAAACTTGCCCTATTCGGGCGTTTTGAACGCGTATTCGATATTTGTAAAAATTTACGATCAAACGCGTGAAGCCGCATTTCGTATTACTTTATATAATTACATTGTTTCTACTTTAACTGTCAAAGGCGCGACCGACCTAACACGCCATTTTGATATAGATTTAATGCTGATAGACCAGCAAAAATTGTAATCAGTGGTATATATGTTATATTTAATTAAAAAAAGAAATATTTAAGTTTATTAAATACACATAGTAATATTTGTGGTATTTATTAAAAAAAGAAACATATTTAAGTTTATTAAATACACATAGAAATTTACAATGACAAATTAATTATATATAAATACTAACTACATCTCACTCCGAAGATCATCTTTGTTCTGTTCGGTTTCTCTCCGTTTGTCTTCCATGTTTTGTGTATCAGTGTTGCTCTTTTCTATTCGTAAAATAAGGTTGTTGTTCGTGCGTTTAGCTAAACATGGTGTTTTATTCGACCCGAATGAAAGGCCCCACTTTTGCATGTACTCGGTTACCGTGTAATTCTGAATGACCTCGCCAATCTTCTCAACGAATTTTTGTAGGGTCCAAAAAAATTAGGTTTTAACTTCAACCCTGGACCAAAATACGTGCGCATGATTGCTACTAACTCATTCATGCTGAATTGTCCAAAAGATTTTTTTTCGTCTTTTTTTGCAGCAAAAGTGGCAACCTTTTCATCCTCCATTTGGAATATAGCATTTTTACAAAAAAGTATGTCAAAGGATTGGCAATTAACACGTAATCGCGAATAGTAGAGTCTGAAAAATCGTTGAAGCGATTTTTTATCTCTTGGAATAGGAAACTCGTCAACTGCATTGCTCTTTTCTTTGGATGGTTTTATAGTAGAATTTTCGACAATGCAACTCAGAAACATCACAGTACTTTTCAGTAACTGACATATACTCCTTTTTTTTTTAGACCATAAGATTCAACCATACTCAGCACCTTCCACGACTTCTCGATACCCTCATCTACATCTCTGGATGGTATGACTATATCGTCAATATATACCATACCGCTGGTGAATTCGATATACCGAATGGCACGCATAAACATGCGTGCTGACCATGATGTGTTAATTATTATGTATATTTCTTAGATCCGTCTTCTAGTGGTAAGTGGCAAAATTCATTTCTTAGACCCAATGTAGAATACAATCTAGTTTTTTGCAAAACATAATAAATTAGCGGCATGGGAAAATTTGTCATGCATTATCTTCTCGCTCAACGTACTATAGTCACAACAAAGACGTTTGATGCCTTTCTTGGAAGTTAAAATAATCGGTGATGCATACTTCGAAAAACTTGGTCTAATAATTCATTCATCGAGATATTCCTCAACGTGATGCTCAAGTACGCCTTGGTTAGTGTATGGTAAACGTCTTGGATGCTAAAAAATTGGCACTTCATCTGACAAAATAATTATCATTTCTACTGTCGATGTCATGGGTTTTACTGGATGATACTTTTCTATCATTTCTTATACCTTGTTTTCGTATTCTGGGACCAGATGGGACAAGTCGCATAGTACTTCTTGGTATTTAATATCAATCGATTGATTCAGGCAAATTCTATTAAACTCTCTTTATATCTCGTCTAGTTTCGCGATGGATTGTTCTGTTTCCATATTTTCCGTTGCTTTTTTTAACCTTGTTATCTTTTGTCTTTTTTCCAAAAACTTGTGACCATCTATTCTATTCACAATGTCAACATGTTCAAAATATCATTGGCCATCACCGCCGAATACAAAATATCCTTTTCTCTGAATACTTGGAAAATAATTCCAAGATCTAGACCGTCAATTAGACCTGGAACAGAAAAACAATCAATCGATGTAATTTTGCTCTCCCATACCATTTTTGTCTGTCCCATACCAATAAAACTTTTTGTGATGGGTTGAAATTCTATGTCACTTAATATTATAAGTGTGTCGTATCTGATAGCGCCGATATGGCTTCCTGTATAAAATATTTTTCAAACCGTGAACCCTTATATATTAATATCTTTAAAGACGCTGATTCTTCTACATTTTCCAGTTTGTATTCATTCCTTAGAACATGTACATTGTTTTCACCTTTCAGTACGCTTTTCTTTACTTCAGCATTCGAATGATCTGTCACCAAATTGTTGACATTTATAGCATTTGAAGCTCTTCGGCTGACACTCATTTAAAACATGTCCTTTATCTCAACATTTGACAGCTCGTCGCTCACTATATTGCTTTCATTATCTGTTCCTTTATGTGCTAACGTATGCTCTCCTTTTAAGTTTGCGGATTGCTGAGTTGATCCACGCAAACATTTACTTGCAATTTTAGCTCATTGATCGTTCTCGCTTGATATAATGCGCTTTTATTCATTTTCGTGTCTGCTATTCCATCTATGCAATATTCCATTAAAATTTTTTCATCGCGATTAGTATGATTACCAATTTCCATTAGCATTGATTAAGTTGACTTATTTTGTCGATTTCCTAACATATGATGCACCTCTATTTTGTTGACATTCGTATTCCAAACACTTTTAGAAGCGTAGCCTTAAGTGTACGCTAATCACGAATCCCCGATTGTCTTCTAAGAAACGGTTTTGCCGCCCCTTTAACAGCTGATTCGCATAAACAAATTTGTGTAAATCATTCCACTGTAGCTTTAATGCATTCTCTACAAAATTTTAGACGCAATCATTAACGTCAGAAAATCCAGTTCCCGAAAAAATATGGAGACAGTAGCTAACGCTTTGAGATCAGATACATCAGCCTTCGTGTGCCAGCCAGTATTCAGAGCCCGTCAGGTACAAGTCGAAAGCGGATCAATTTTCGACCACTTTTTGCAGCAATTGGGGCCGTACGTAAGCAATAACGCGCCGAATATTCTCTTCCAAGAGGTCAATCGTCTTGTCAACTTCGTATAATAACGCGGTATCACCAACGCCATCGTACTTATTTTTGACTACTTCTTGTGCCAACATCCGAAGTGACTCCAAACGCCTGCCAAAGGCGCGAATGTCTTCCCCTGCCAGTTGTTTCCCGATTCTAATCTCCTGGGATGTCTTCCAGAATTCTCTCCTTAAGATAGGTTTTCTTCAGAAGGCCATAAAGCTCATTCACACTGGCGAATTGTTTTGGCAGCACAAGGTTGTACGCATCTCCAAATAACCTTTGCTTTATGCAGTCGAATAAATCCTGTAACTCATCAGGGCTTATGCTCCGCTTTGCAAGTTCACAACCTTGAATGAACCTACTGAGCTCTGACCTTAAATCTGCTGAAGCAGCACCAGTACTAGCCTGGACACTGCCTTTGAAATCTCCTCTATACCCATTTTACGTATTTTTGTTTTACTTATGACCGGTAAAACTTGAGCGCTATCTTTGTGGGTGGTTCCTAGATTCACTTCTCCCGGATCTGAGAGGTAATTGATCAATGACGGACTCAAACTAATTAGTCTTCGATCGTTTGTTCGTACAGGCGAAATACTGTCCACAGTATTGGGCCTGTCCTGTACCGTTACTGCTTCTGGCTCTTTTGGCGTATATCCCTTATTTTTATTAGTTACCGGACGTTCTGGAGAAAAAGGCTCGACCCCGATTTCAGATGCTCCAAACAAAAATCCCGCTTCACTTTCTCCAGTCAATACTAATCTAGGCTTTACCACACGACCTATCCCTTCCGGAGTTAAATACTCCGGCCAGCGAACTTCAGGAGGCAATGTCAACACTGTCTGTGTAAATCCAGCCTTGATCTCTCCTTTCTATGTGGGTTGCTATTGGTCGCCCGTCCTCTTTTCAATCCTGCACACTCCTTCTCCAACAGCGCTGCTGCTTCCTCTGTTTCCGACAATATCTGAGAAAGTTCCTTTACCTTATTCTCAAGATACTCTTTTTGTGCTCTCAAATCTTCTATTTTCTCATGAAATTTGAACAACTTTTCTTCTGTCCTTTTTTGGATTGCCGTCAAGACTTGATCCGCTACTTCTAATGGTGACACAGCGCCTCCGGCGTTCGCCTGCCTCCACAATTCCTGAGCTTCTTCCCTGCTCGTACTCGCTTCGAACTGGTGAACTATTTTCCCAGTAAACAGTTTCACCTCTGACTGTATTGATTTTAATATGTTCCTTACTTCCTCGTCTGGCGAAACCAAACTCACTGGTTGTTGCCCTAGTCCTTCTAATTCAGAACTAAATGTATCTGCCCATTCGTTGACCAGACTATTTATGTAGTCTGCGTATTTTTCCGCAAAATATTTTCCCTTGCCGTACTCAACTGCGTGAGGCAACAACAGTCCGTGATTATTGTGGAACTCTCTCCCCAGATCTTGCAACTGTGTTATTCGCTTGCGGTAATACACATTGTCCTTACGTAACCTGCCGTCTTTCTTAAAGTTACGGACCAGCTTTTCGATCGTTTCGCCAATTTGTTCCTGTCTCAGCAGTAATCCTTGCGCTTCCTTCGTCATATCCCAAATGCCAGAACAGATGTCGTATCCCAATTACAAATAAAAATCCAATAATTGATAAAACTTGTTATTAACTTATCCCAATATTTTAATCCATCTTACTTATTGATAAATACAAATTTATTTTTAAAAAAAAACGTTCCACCGTAAATTCTATATTTATATACATATTCTGCTATACTTGTTTTCCATCACAAAGTTCCGCTGTCTACCGGCGTCCATTAAGTCCTTCCATCAATGCAAATTGGTCCTTGGCTTCCTCACAGATACTCCTTGATTTCCTCTCACCATCTTTAATACTCCCAAAAATACATAGGAAAGGCCATATGTTTGTAAAAACCGAAATTTGATTTACCGGAAAAAGTGTCTTGATTCATTCCCGGAAATTTGAATCCATCTTTAAAAATAAACCTGTAACGTATGCGCCACATAATAATAGCATTTAAATGTTTTCTTCAACATTGCTACGCAAATCGTAGTTTCCGAACTACAAAAAACTTTGATGCAACAACACGTGTTGTCTGCACCTCTTCACCTAATACCCTAAACTCAGAATGCCAAATATTTAAATCAATCTTTATTTTGATTTCAAAACAATATAAATTGAATCGTATAAATGTCCCTACCGACAAACAAACACAAATCCCCTATCATAACCGTACGAACCCTATACCGTGGCACGTTCTTTCCGAACCAAACCAACCGGTATACACAAGTTCGCAATTCAATAACGCAAAATCCGTGAATAAACAGACACGTTCCACATCCCCCGAGAATGCTGAAATAAACGGTTATTATAAAAAGAATGAACCTGATTTCAATGAAACAACCCTATGCAACCTGACCGTAAGTAGAAAGTTTTCTTTTCAGATCGACCTATTGTCACCTAACCGCAGCGGCTAATCAGCCCCAATGCTGCTTCTTCTGCATGACCGGCGCAAAAGCGCCCACACGGTCACCGAAGAATCGTCGGCAAAATTTTCTTAGATACTAGAATGTCCTACTATAAGCATACTCACCATTTTTGTTCCCTCCATTGAACTCCTTTGGGATGGTTATCCTGATGGTTTCCTGTTGGTGGATTCCCGCGTAGGAGTGCTCTTTTCCTGGCACTCGACGTTGGATCCTACCGGCTGCGCCAAAATGTTGGGGTCCTTATCTGCTTGTCGGCGAGAGACGTCCTCTGGAATGTCCTGTCGCGGTAACCTGTAAACCTACATCACTTTGTTACAAATAAAACTCACAGATACCTTTCGTTTAGAAGTCAAAATCACAAGAGAGCTTTATTCTTAAAAATACTAGTTCTTATATACTATTTACCAATAAACATTACAGCCTACGTCTTGACTTTTCTGGTGTTCCAGTTACGCAATTGTTATTTGGTGTCAGTTGCTCAAGCCCACTGACCTACTGCAAGTAAAAGTGTCGTCGGTGCATTCTAAATGCCCCTCGTCAGCTTGACTGCGGAACTGTGACACCCTAAAAGTGTACATCATAATTAATGCTTAAATACTACTATTTACAATATTTGCACCCTAAAAATATGTGCTCTCTAAATGAATTTAATAGGAGCCGTTGCTGTGATAGCAGAGGTAGCTTGATTCTAACTCACAACACTTATCTGCGTAGACAAGCGACTTCACATAACCCCACAAAAAATAGTCCAGCGGTGTTAAATCGGACGATCTTGGAGGCCACGCCACAGGCCCACGACTCGAGATAATGCGATAACCAAAAGTTTCCTCCGATAAATTGATTGTTTCGTTGGCTGTATGGCATGTAGCGCCGTCTTGTTGGAAACAAAGGTCGTCCACATCAACATCCTCCAATTCAGGCACGAAAAAATCATTAATCATTCCCATTGACTGTAACAGTATGGCCGGCTTCATTTTTGAAGAAATATGGACCAATGATTCCTTCTGCCCATAGAGAACACCAAACAGTGATTTTTTGAGGATGTAACGGCGTCTCAACAATGGCTTGTGGATTATCGTCACTCCAAATGCGACAATTTTGCTTATTAACGTACCCATTCAACCAAAAATGAGCTTCATCGTTGAACAAAATTTTCTTTTGAAAATCGGGATCGGTGGCCATCTCGTTTTGGGCCCATTCACCGAACATGCGACGCGCTTGATGGTCGTTCGGCTCCAATTCTTGCACGAGTTGGATTTTGTAAGCCCGCAAACCTAGATCCTTCCGCAAAATCTTCCATAAAGTGGATCGGCACAGCTCCAATTGTTGCGCGTGATGGCGAATGGACTCATTCGGGTCTTCTTCGATACTCTGGTCCACAGCAGCAATAGCGTCTTCGGTGCGCACTGTACGGCATGCCTGAGGATGCGCATTCTCCACTAGAGTAAACGTGGTGCGAAACCGATCCATGGTTGCTCGAATTACCGACTCTGCTGTGCGATTATGTCGACCGAATATTGGACGCAGCGCGTGATGCGACGCGCGAACCGAATCATTATTTTGGTAATAAATTTGCACGATTTGCAAACGTTGTTCAGCAATAAGTCTATTTATTATGAAATGGCAAACCAAACTGAGCATAAATCAAGTGACAGCTGTCAAAAACACCAACTCCAAAAAAAGTATTGCCAGATTGAAAACCATACGTCTAAAAAAAACAACATTTTATATGCCATGACACAAACCAAACAATAAACTTACCGTAAAACTATCAACCTCAATAATAACATAACCGACACGCGTCTCAATGCACACAATATATTTACATATATGAATATGTAATGTACAACTCATTCTAAAAATGTCTATGCTTTCGATTTCCGCTGTTGATATAACAATGTAATGACCTACTCAATACGTATGTCATTACGTGCCTCAATATGCACACACACACACACACAACTAGGTTGTGGCTGCCTGCTGCCCTCCACTATTTCATCAGCTCTTATAATCAAACGTCCAGACCTCGGCTCCGCCCCCCTCAAGACTCTAACTCAAGTTTATCAATTGCATCATAATGTCATGACAGAAACCAACCAATAAGCTCACCGTAAAGCGGCCCCGACAAGATACTGCATTGCTCACTCATATGTGTGTGCAGTATCTTCGCACCGACACGTTACTGCATACTCTTCAATCATTCATTTTTCGTTTACTCTTTCAGTGTGCGGACGACAATGTCAGATGCGGATAAAATAATTTTGACTGCGGTTGTTGAAAAACAAAAGCAACGAAAAAAGAATTTAGATAGAAAATAAAATACTCATAAAAATTTTCTCATCAAAATTTAGTAGTAAATTCAAAAAATACGATGCGAAATGTTTTTCTCCGCTCTCCACCATGACGTCTGCACGCTATGAAATTCTGCTTCGAATGACGTATTGACTGAACACACTGCATGCAGTAAGCAAAATCCATGGCTTCAGTCATTGTATGTGAGACACATACATAGCTATTGCACTAATCCATCTTTACAATTCTGCACATCATGCAGTATCGTGTCGGGGCCGCTTAAAGCTTGCAACCTATCTATGACGTCATCACATAAAAGCTCCCATCATAAATGCCATGATACCAAACAATAAGCTTACAGTAAAGCTTGCAACCTATCTATGACGTCATCACATAAAAGCTCTTATATTGCACCGAAACTATGACGCCCAAATATAATATATTAGGAATATGCGGCAATCACCCCTCCAGTACTAAAGCATGTTGCTAGAAACTAAAGGATGTTTTTTTTAGACGTGTGGTTTTCAATCTGGCAATACTTTTTTCGGAGTTGGTCTTTTTGACGGCTATCACTTGATTTATGCTCAGTTTGGTTTGCCATTTCATAAGTTTATGGTGGATGGGCCCAAAACGAGATTGCCACCGATCCAGATTTTCACAATAAAATTTTGTTCAGCGATGAAACTCACTTTTGATTGAATGGGTACGTAAATAAGCAAAATTGTCGCATTTGGAGTGACGATAATCCACAAGCCATTGTTGAGACGCCGTTACATCCTCAAAAAGTCACTGTTTGGTGTTCTCTATGGGCAGAAGGAATCATTGGTCCATATTTCTTCAAAAATGAAGCCGGCCATACTATTACAGTCAATGGGGAACGCTATAGAGCTATGATTAATCATTTTTTCGTGCCTGAATTGGAGGATGTTGATGTGGATGACCTTTGGTTCCAACAAGACGGCGCTACATGCCATACAGCCAACGAAACAATCAATTTATTGAAGGAAACTTTTGGTTAGCGCATTATCTCGAGTCGTGGGCCTGTGGCGTGGCCTCCAAGATCGTTCGATTTAACACCGCTGGACTATTTTTTGTGGGGTTATGTGAAGTCGCTTGTCTACGAAGATAAGCCCGAGACGATTGACGCCTTGGAAGAGAATATTCGGCGCGTTATTGCTGACATACGGCCCCAATTGCTGCAAAAAGTAGTCGAAAATTGGGCCTCGCGGCTGGAATTTATTCGAGGCAGCCGCGGCGGCCACTTGCCCGAAATAATTTTTAAAACATAATGGCAAACCCTTATCTTTATAATAAAGCTAAATTCTTGGCCATAACATTAAATTATATGCATTTTATTTCTGCTTGAAAACCACACGTCTAAAAAAAAACACCCTTTATGTATGAAAAGTGGTGAATAATATGAATAATATTTATGTCGAAAAGTGTTGAAGAAAACACTTCTAGTTTAGATAATAATTATTGATTGAAAAATTGTATAAATAGCGCGCTGATGATAGAAAATTCACACTTCTAAATTTCGATTGAAACACAATTGGTCTACCTTCGCTTTTTGTTTAAAGTAAATACATAACTATAATATAAATATATCCTTTTGCGATTTTCTTTCTAGAACCAAAATGAATTTCGTTTGTGATATGTCAAAAAATTCCAAACATAAATTATTAATTAAAATGGTATGTGAAGAAGAGAACATAATCGTGATAATGTAAAATGTTTATCAACATCCAAAGTGAATTTTTAAAACATCAATGGTTAATACATCATGCTAATAAAGACTGATTGGGCCTTATCAGTGTGGCTTCAGACCTGGTAAAGGCACCGTAGACCAAATGTTCACACTACGCCAAATCCTGGAGAAAACCCTAGAGAAGCAGATTGACATACACCACCTTTTCGTCGATTTCAAAGCCGCAATCGACAGCACCGTAAGGAGTCAACTGTACGCCGCTATGTCTGAATTTGGCGTCCCTGCTAATCTAATTCGGCTGTGGAAAATGACGCTAAGCACCACCACTGGCTCAGTTAAAATCGGTAATGACTTGTCCGAGCCGTTTGTTACTGAGCGAGGATTCAGACAAGGTGACTCCTTATCGTGTGTTTTCTTCAATCTAATGTTGGAAAAAATCGTACGTGCAGCAGGTCTAAATCGCACAGGCATTATCTTCCACAAGAGTGTCATGTTACTGGCGTATGCTGATGATATTGACATCATTGGCCATAACAGCCGCGCCGTGAGTGCTGCATTTTCCGGCTTGGAGAGAGAAGCGAGGCGAGTGGGTTTAGCGGTGAACGAGGACAAAACGAAGTACTTTTTGTCAACACACAAAGAGTCTCAGCTTCTTGGACACCACGTCACTGTTGGCGACTACAACTTTGAAGTTGTGAAGGATTTCGTTTATCTGGGAACCAGCATCAACACCACGAACGATGTCAGCAAGGAGATCAAGCGAAGAATCACTCTTGCCAACAGGTATTACTTTGGGCTCAGTAGGCAATTGAGAAGCAGAGCCCTCTCTCGACGAACAAAAATTACGCTCTACAAAGCCCTCATTCTTCCCGTCCTGCTTTGTGGTGCCGAAACCTGGACGATGACAAACAACAATGAGCGAGCGAGCTTTGGGGGCGTTCGAGAGAAAAATTCTTCGAAGGATCTATGGTCCTATATGCGTCTGCGGAGAGTATCGAATCAGATGGAACAACGAGCTGTATGAGCTGTACGCCGACATTGATATAGTTCAGCGCATTAAAACACAGCGGCTGCGCTGGCTGGGAAATGTTGTGCGAATGGATGAAAGTGCTCCGGCGAAAAAAGTATTTGAATCGATGCCGACGGGTGGCGGACGCAGGAGGGGGAGACCACCACTACGTTGGAAGGACCAAGTTCAAGAGGACCTGGCTGCACTTGGTGTTTCCAATTGGCGCCAGCGTGCGCGAAGCAGATACGACTGGCGAAGGCTGATAACGCGGCAATGATCAGAAATGGTTGTACGCCAATTATGATGATGATAAATAAAGAAACACCACATTGTATTATATGTGATCAACATATTCAATTAAAGCATTGCTCATATCATTTACGCACATATATAAATTTAAAAAATATATCGTTTTTTAATAATCGCATTGAAACGTTTACATTTGAAAATAATGACAAAGAATTTATCTTCTAAAGACTTTTTTAAGAAAATTAAAAATGAAGCGACGGAAATTTTAAGAAATGCGTTAGAAAAAATATAATTATTATATTTAATTGACAATTGTTTGCTAAATATATGTTGGTGAGAGCTGGAGTGGAGTTCACAATAGAGCTGAAATCACATCAAACAAAAATAACAATAATACAATCATCCACAACAATAAACGACATTTGTAAATTGTATTCCTATCAATGTGTTCTTAAACAAAATTTATGTATTTCAAAAAGCATTCGACTTTAATTGAAGTAGTACATCAACAAAAACAAAAATAAACCGATAAAAGGTTCGCAATATATATGTTTACCACAATCCATATTAAAAAACGAGTAAAGAAGTCTGAAGTCGAGTTAGACCGACTTCGAAATTCCCTTTACCTTTCCTTGTGCTTGTGAGTTAAACAATGAGGATGTTTTCATAAATCGTCATTAGGAGAATATCTACGGTAATTTTCGGTAGGGTACCTTGAATTGATTATATCGACCCCATTTCTTGCGTATGGATTTGTAGAATCAATATATGTACTAATATAAAATATCGTCCAAAAATATTGTATTGTCGTAAGTTATAATATGTCAATAGTGGGCGTGACTGTAAAAATAACACTTCCATTATTTGTGTGGTGTTAATTGTTAGTACCTGCAACCTTCCTGTGAAATTTCGTTGATAAATCTTTAATAGGAACATAGTAATGATTTTTGGTTAATTGTGGGTGTGGCATTGTGATCCCCATATTCTGCACACACACGATCATGGACCCATTGTATCTTTCTGAAAATTTTTATTCCGATGGCATCAATACGAGCATAGGTAAGCTAATTTTAATTTTATACCCGAATGTTCCTTATATTAAAAGGGGCGTGTCTTTATCCTGATCAACTTCATTTGTTGCAGTAGGTTTTATAATGTCCATATGTTCCTTCCCGAAAAATTTCGTCCGTAAATCTCTACCAGATCTTAAGTTATTAATACTTGATAATAGTAGGCGTGGCAGTAAATATATACCTCCCACTTTTTGCATAGTGTCCATAACTGCCAAATTGCGTTACTATTCCATCAACTGGACCGAAGTTATAGTAATTTTAAAAAAGGTGAAAAAAGTTCCTTATATGGGAGGTAGACGTGGTCTTTGTCTAAGTCGTCACATATAACAATCTGGTTCTGTATCTTTGTCCAGACTATACTTTTGCAAAATTTCATTAAGATAGCTCTAACGGTATAGAAAAAATGTGGCCACAGATGGACGAACGGACAGACGGACGCACAAAATAGAAATAATACCAATAATACTTTTAAATTTGTGAAAGCAGAATTCTTGAGTACAAACCTCAAATCATCTTGGGGAATGAAGAATATGGAAATGAATAATTCAATGAAGGTATTAGGACTAACATCTGTTTCAAAGAAATATGTACTCCGGATAATGGCGAAATTAGAAGCTGTTGCATTGTTTCTGCCTCAAAGATTTAATTAACTTAGTGAGAATACAATAAATTTCATCAATAACCCCTGACTACTTTCTATATCGTAAAATGTATGCAGCAAGGAAAATATCTGTTGGAAGTAGAAGAACAGCCAATCACAGAATTCTTAAATGGATGCCCCGAGGGCGAAAATTCTATATTTTTAAATTTTAATTAAAATATATTGAAAAATTATTGTAAAAATATAAATAATTTATTGTTTTTATTTCTATCTAATTACCAATATGAGAAATATTTAATCTTTTCTACTCTAGCAGAAAATCGGAGTTTACAAGTAGAGTTATATAATTGAAACCAAAAAAGGATTTTCATATATTATTATGAAGTGTTTTAAATCTAAAAAGTAATATAACTCATGTGTGGAATTTTTTATTTTGTACTATTTCATATTATCATATAATACTGCTTTCAGAATGAGACATGTTGAAAAATGTTTAAATTAATCAAATTTTTACATATCCGCGAAGATAACCAAATTTTTGCCAACCATACATATGCTAATGATTTACATGTGTTGTAAGCCATATGAATAATATTTTCCTGTAAATACGAGTATGAGTAATTCTTCTAGAATAAATAGAAAGCTACAATCCCAACGGACGAGTCTCGCTATAATCCTAACGAAGAAGCGGGGCTAAATCTAGAAAACAAATTGAAAAAATGGCATTATTTTGCAAAATTGGTAATTATCCCTTAGGACAAATTAAAAACATTTCTTAATATTTATAATTAATTTTTTAAAAATAATATAAAATAAAAAAAAAAAATTAAATTTATGTGTAATTTTTCATATACCCCAGTTTCTTGCTTTGGTTGTCTACTATAATGGTAAGACATTTTTTATTTCCACTCTTCTGCCACTTCTTGTATATTCTACTCCTGCTGCTGGTATTGCTGTTGTTTTTGTTATACTCATTACATTTAAAAAAATTAGAAAGGTTGTACTAATTTTGTGCTTTTGAGAAGGGTTGCTACTACAAGAAGGAGATGTGGTAGGTAGGAACATCTATATACGAGTATATATCCAGATATTGTCAGAATCGCTTTCTGAACATTTTTAATTTTGTCCATCCGTCTGTGACCACTTTTTTCTAAACCGTTAGAGGTCTCTTAATGGATCTTTGCAAAAGTATAGTCTGGACAAAGATACAGACCAGATTGCTATAAATGGGCGTGTTATTTTTAAAACCATACCCACTATTGACATATTATTATAACTTTCGACCTATACAATATTTTTGGAAGAAACCTTATAAAGCCACTTACAAGATTCGGGGTAGATCAGATGAAGGTTACGCCTCCGTCCCATATAATAAACTTTGTGGACCCCACTTAAAGACAATTATCCTATCTATGCTTCTACTGATGATATATGAATACAAATTGGTATATATATATATACTGGGTGTGTACTAGCATGCATTCTAAATATGGGCAGATTATTACTACTGCCTTGCCCACAATTAACCAAAACTCAATACTAAGTTCCTAGTAAAAATTTCTCAACGAAATTTCACAAGAAGGTTGCCGGTAGTAACATTAAACACTACACAAAAAATGGGCCTGTTATTTTACAACCACCCCACTATTGACATATTATTATAACTTTCGACCTATACAATTTTTAGACGAAATTATATATTTTTACGTATATGGGCCCTACAAAGCCAAATACAAGATTCGGGGCCTATCAGATGAAGGATTCGCCTCCCTCCCTTATAATAAACTTTGGGGACCCCACTTAAAAGCAATTACCCTATCTATGCTTCTAGGGACGATATATGAATACAAATTGGTAGATCTATACATTGGGTCTATACTAGAATGCATTCCAAATATGGGCAGACTATTACTACTGCCACGCCCACAATTAAGAAAAATCATTCCTAGGTACCTATAGAATATACATGAACAAAATTTCAAAGGAAGGTTGCGGGTACTAACATTAAACTCCACACAAAATATGGGCCTGTTATTGTTAGTCACGCACACTATCGACCTATACAAAATTTTGGACTAAATTTTATATTAGTGGTTATATTGGAAATACAAAGCCTTATACAAGAAATGTGGTCGATATAATCAATTCAATGTACCCTACCGAAAATTACCGTATATATGCTCCTAGTGAAAACATCCCCATTGGTGAACTCGCATGCACAAGAAAAGGTAAAGTTTATTTCGAAGTCGGTTTAACCCGACTTCAGACTTCTGTACTCGTTTTAATTTTGGTAAACAAAAAAGTTTTGGGAATGTTTAAAGATGAATGTATGGGGAAAATATTGAAAGAATCCATTGGTTGCGAGCAAAAATGTATGCTTCTATATCTTCAATCCATATTTTTTTCCTAATCCTTTAACATAAACTGTTGTCCACAGTAGATTTTCCTTTAAAAATTGTTGTACACTACTAAATGAGGTGAATCCGTCATTTCATGATGAAGCCCATGATGATTTTTTTGTTAACCAATTTGCTTCTTTTTGATATTTCTGAGATAATATTCTAAATTCAAAAGGAGGTTTATTGATAAAACTTTGATATTCCATTTAGTTAAAAGTAATACCCAACTCTTTTGTTATAAATCTATTTGCATCTCCGGTAAAACCTTGCATAAATTATAAAACTATCTGAATTAAGGTCAGCATATGGATATGTAATTCAGTTGAAATTTACTTTTACATCCGTTAGATCACAATATTGAAATTTGTTTGCATTTTGGAATCCGATCAATATGATGCGCGATCTTTCACTCTGTGTTGAAAGTGTAACATTCCACAAGTGATTTGTTCCTTAGGAGAGCATTTGATTAAAGTAGCAATGCGAAATGCGAAATAATGGATTACCACTGCTCACGGTTTTAAACATTCCTCATTTGGCAACATCGGATAATTGTACATGTGGGATTTTCCATATGATATTTGTTATATTTAGCATTATCTTTTCCTTTGAATCACTTGAGGTCACAACATTTTGATCATTCTTGGAACGTAAAAATATTAATTCATGTTTATAGTTTACCATCACTTTATTAAAGTCCTCAGCAAATCCTAATAACATTTTCAGTGGTACACAAAAATTAAAGTAACCATTAGATTTATTAGAATTTTTTGATGTCCAACCAGCATTTTTTAAAATATTACTCATTTATTCAAAGACGCATAATTACACCCTTTACTTTTAAAAACGGTAATAGGGTATACTTACTTTGTGCTTTGGAGAGGGGGATTGCAATTTCAAGAAGGAGGCGTGGTAGGTATGAACATATAAAGGGTTTTTCAAAAGAAACGCTACAAAAGTAAATCGATAGTGACAGGAAACGACGCTATCTTTTTTCCCGCTCTTTTGACATTTCTCTTCAGTAAGGTTTGCCATTTCATCATGCAAAGATATACGAGTCAATAATGAGTCGAAATTATTAAAATATACTGCCGAAATTCGGAGTCAGTCGTCTCAACTTTAAGAGCGCTACGTCCAATTTATGATGAGGCTCATTTCTGGCTGAATGGCTTCGTCAATAATCAAAATATGCGTTATTGGTTAGACAGCAATCCACACGTACTCCATGAGTCATCATTGCATCCCGAAAAAATTACGGTTTGGTGCGGTTTATGGGCCGGCGGCGTCATTGGGCCGTACTTCTTCCGTGATGATCAACACCGGCACATTACTGTGAATGCGAATCGCTACCGTTCAATGATAACCGAATATTTTTGGCCCCAATTGGATTATATGGACTTGGAGGGCATGTGGTTCCAAAAGGACGGCGCCACAAGCCACACAGCGAATGCCACAATCAATTTACTGCAAACCAAGTTTGGTGAACGTGTTATCTCACGAAATGGCCCATTCGATTGGCCGCCTAGGTCGTGCGATTTGACGCCGTTGGATTATTTCCTGTGGGGCTACGTCAAGTCTATGGTCTATGCCAACAAGCCAGCGACGATTGATGAACTTCGTACGAATATCGAACGTGAAATTGCAGCAGTATCGGCCGATTTATGCTTGAAAACCGTTGAAAATTGGGTTCAGCGTCTGGACTTCTGCAAACGTGCACGTGGTGGCCATGCAAAAGAAATCTAGTTCCATACATAATGGCATCGAACGTACTTTCACAGGAATAAAGAATTTCATTGATATCTAAAACCGGTTTGGTTTTATTTAAAAAAACTTTTGTAGCGCTCTTATTAAAAAACCCTATATATACAGATATGGTCAGAATCACTCTCCAAGCAACTTTTATTTTGTCCGTCCGTCTGTCCGTCTGTGGCCACTTTTTTTCTACACCGTTAAAGATATCATAATGAAATTTTGCAAAAGTGTAGCCTGCACAGTGTAGCCTGCACAGAAACAGATTGCTATAAGGGCCGATTTGGACAAAGACCACGCCTACCTCCCATAAAAGGAACTTTTTTCACCTTTTTTAAAATTACTATATCTTCGATCCAATTGACGGAAACGTGACAATATTTGGCAGTTATGGAGATGCGGGTCCTACCAAACACCGTGCAAACAGTGGGAGGTATATATTAACTGCCACGCCCAATATTAACTAATATTAATACCTTAAGATCTGGTAGAGATTTTCGGACGAAAGTTTACTGGAAGGAACATGTGGAGATTATAAAGCTATCTGTAACAAATGGGGCTGATCAGAGAAAAGACACGCCCACTTTTGGTATAAGGAACTTTCACAATCAACCAAAAACCATTACTAGGTTCCTATTGAATATTTATCAACGAAATTTCACAGAAAGGTTGCAGATACCAACATTAATCACCACACAAAAATAGGCGTGTTCATTTTACAGCCAAGCCTCTTATCGACATATTTTTATAACTTGCGACTGATACAATATTTTTGGACGAAATTGGTAACAGGATGTATTAGTTCCGAAAAAGCATGCATGCAAAATATGGGCACATTATTACTACTGCCACGCCCACAACTAACCAGTACTCATTTTTGGGCCTTATGCAAGGCTCATATGAAGCTTCAGAGTGATTGTATAAAATACAAACCAAAAATAAGAAAATTAGAGATGCTCTTTATGAACTTTGCCCTGTATAGATAAGATCTTAAAACTTTGGACTTATAACAAATTTAAAAAAAAAATTTATTGATTTTATATTAATTGATTGATATTAAGTCATACAAAAGAAATTGGGCGGTCCCGATAAAAGACGGTTTCTCTATTTTTTTTTTTTTTTTTTTTCAAGCACTCGTCAATTATTCTTATGTATAATCTTCTGATGGCATTCAAAGGGTATTATTATATATGTCAAAATTGAGCTAGCAGATTCAGTTCAGTATTTATGTAGCAAGAAATTACATGAAGGTAAATTCACTTTTGAAATCATTGTATATAAATATAGATATATCCATTTTAATAGTACTTTATAGAAATAAATCTTTTCTGTCAGGATTACTAAAAATGGAACTACAAAATATTTTAAGTACTGATTGTTCTGTCAATAATAGATTTGTCCTATTAGGAGATTTTAATATACATATGTCGTGGCAATGGCTGTGACCAAGTAGAAGACATCCTTACGGTAAACGGCTTAATATCTCTTCTATGTAGAGATAAGGGTACCACTTCAGGAAATACTTACATAGACTGGCTTTCTCTAATATGGACAGTAATTCAATCAAGGCGAAAACTTTCGAAACAATTTACAGTTACCAAGATGCAGTTTGTGTTACAATTTCATCATAATAAGATTCTTTATTTTGGCTACATTCTTTATTTATTTAATGTATGCTAACTTAGTTTAATTAGGTGTGGTAAAAGGTACAATTAATTAGGCTCCTCGGGAGAGCAGTATTCATATGGTTTGAACCTTTACTATCAAAAATGTTAAACTAATTTTGTGCCGTAGAGCTTTTTTTCATAAATACAATAATGGCCGTACCAGATACGGATACGTACATATGGAAATATGAAGTATAACTACAGTACAAAGTTAACTATATTCATAATTCGAAATCTTTACAAAATATATCAACAAATGTGTCTATAGCATTATAAAATTCAACTATGAAACTTAGTGATCATTCTAACATTTCAACCGAAATGGAGAAAAAATTGTGTTGATGCCATATCGCCATGGTTTAACTCTCACGAACATTTTATTTGTATGAGCGAGGTTTTATAAACTTTTTTATAAGGGTATTTCGTAGTCGGTGTAACCCGACTTCAGACTTCTTTACTCGTTTTTAATTTGTTGTAGTTAATCCCAACTGACGTGTACGATCGATTTCCAATCCATTAAGCTCATATCGAATTTCATCAAACAAATATGCCATCGAATTATTTAAAATGCACCATCAATTAAGGTAGCACCTTATCTTCGATACATATTAAACTATCGAATTGACATTCTTATTTCATCATTGTTCTTGTGATTGTGTGATTGTAGCTATGGTACTCCTTCTTTTTAATGTTCTCATCATATAATGGTTTTTGTAGAACATCAATTATATCACTCATGATTTAGTTTTTAAATTCAATCCTGTTGACTTTAAAATTCTCTATTAACAATTGTTAGTTGTTTACGTTTAATAACCTTATTGGTAGCCTTTCTTCCTATTCGCTCAACTGTTGGTGGGAAAGTCATAAAAGGTACACTTCGCCCTACATTTTTATTATAAATAATCATTATTCCTGTCGTTTCAAAAGTAGCCTTAGTGTTATTATTTCTCTTCGGAAATTAATTAAATTAATATCCGGATCAACAGTTTCCACTGTGATAGAACTTATCTGTTTGGTGCTAGCTTGTATATATATGATTATTTCGCAATCTCATCTATTTTAAAACAATGAGAGGTCTGACGTATGCTCTTTCTCTCCTTTCAGCATTCTGTGACTTAATCCTAATAATGAACCAATTGTTCTATCTGCATTAAAGTGTATTATGATTCTCTTGTATATCAATTTCCTCCAGGTTTACATATTCATATGTATCACATAGATAGTTGGGAATATCATCAAGTTCATAAGAATCAATTAGAATTTCAATGATGTTTTTACCAGTTAAAGTCAATGTAATCTTTAGTGATAGTGTTTAAATGAAATAAAAATTATATTATTTATTATATATTTATTATTATTAATTATTTAATATATATAAGATACGGATTGTAGGCTGTAGTATCAAAAAAATAAAATATTCCTTTTACCTTGGGAGTCGTCACACCTATTCTGAACGACTTATCCTTTATTGAGCTTATATTTATAATAATTAAATGCTTAATAGGCAAATGATTATTTCTAGGGAACCAAAAATAAATTTAAAATAAAATACCAAAGAGGTTGCGCAACGGTTGTACTCAAACTGGAGCGGATGCAAGAGTTCATCTACCTGTTGTGCAATTGCACTCGATCGTGTGAGAGTGCTGAGTAGGCTATATCCACGTACTTGTGCAACGGAGGGAAAGCAACCTTGAGCGGGTGCATCATTTTATTGACATAATATGCAACTGTACTTAGTCGTTGTATAATGTTAAGTGAACTACAAGGGCGTGGTAACTCCCTCCTTCTTAACAATCATCGTCTCGGGGATTTAAATATTTAATTTAATTGGTACAATTTCAATTTCAAATTTAAATATATTGAGATTGCGAACAATATTGAGAATATATGTAAATTTGTTATAGAATTTGATATAAACAAGGAAGTATGAAGTGGAAACTTTTCTAGTCCTTTGACGTTTTCAAGATGTAACTTGTGGATATAATTCAAATTTAATGAAATTTCTCGTTCTGTGAGATTACCCTCTAGAACTGGTGGTAAAATTTGGTTTTCTGTAGTTTCCCAATTGGTGTACTGTATTTCATTTAAAGTAATAGATTCGTTGATGATGTTTATAATAAATGTTAAATTTAGTTTTGGGGGATGTTAGCAAATGAAAAATTCCCTAAATAGTTCGGAAGAACTTCCGTTCCGGTTCCGTCGATAATTACCTCTACAGTTTGTTTGTTTCGCCAGACTTGTATACGAGTTTGTAATAATATTCCTCTATACACGCTTTCCACCTTTTCAGCTTTGTGTCCTTAATTTATCGAGTGACCATATGATGGCCAACATTTCCTTCTCTATGGTTGAGTAGTTTTCTTCCGTTTTATGAAGGGGATCTTCATAAAAATGTTATTGGGCGATTTCCTTCCATTCTAATCTGAAATAGTACCGCACCTATAGTATAATTTGAGGCGTCGGGGCTGAGTAGTCTTTGAAAAGTTAGGAAAAATTAGGATTTCGGTAGTAGTAAGTAATTCTTTAATTTGTTCGAATGTTTTAAGAGGAGTTTCGTCTAATGAAATTTCATCATGTGCATTAAATCCTCTAGTAATGTTTTTTCAATGGTTTTACTATTTTTGCAAATTCTGCGATAAATTTCCTATAATAGGACGCTAAGCCTAAACAACTTTTAAGATCTTTAAGATTTTGCGGAGGCCGTATATCCTGTATTGCGGATATTTTGCTAGGGTCAGGCCAGATTCCTTCGCTTAAAATAATATTATCCAAGGAGTTCGACTTCAGTTCTTAGGAATTTTGATTTCTCGAGGTTAACTTAGGATTACTAATATAGAGCAAAGAGAAAAGTGTTAATATTAGACATGTGTTCGTCCTTGTTTCTCACGGTGATCATCAATATATAAGCAGCAGCATTTATCTATTAATGGTTCAGCATTTATCTATTAATGGTTTTATTACATCATTAATGGTTCTCTGAAATATTGCAGGTGTATTTTTCAGAGCAAATGGAAATCTTGTAAATTCATATTTTTCGGTGGCTGTTGAGAATGCTGTCTTATCTATGTCGCTTTCTTTCATGCGGATTTGGTGCAATCCGGATGTTAAATAAATTTTGGTAAAATATTTGCATTCACCAAGGCTAGCGAGCGTGTCGTTAATATCCGGTATAGGATACGCGTCAGATATCGTAATGACAATTAATCGTTTAGAATCGATTACCAGTCTATATTACTTCTCGCCAACTAAATTCGTCTTTTTGGGTACAATCCATAATGGGGAATTATAGGGACTTTTAGACGGTCTGATTATGCCATTTTCGAATATTTGCTCTATTTTCTTTTCCACTTCTATCCTTAAATTAGCACGATAGGGGTAAGATTCAGTATACACAATTTCATTAGTCGACGTTCTGATCTCTGCACGAACATTGGTGTCGACTAAGTTTTTGTCACTTACTGGTTCGAATAATGATGTGTACTTTCCTATAATGGAAAAGACGTCTTCTTCGTTTCTTAATAGCGTTTGAGCCTGCTTTATGGGTTTCGCCTTAAGGCTTATTATAATATTGGGAAGTAGATGAAGAATTTCATTCTTCCTATCGATAATGGCTTCGAGTTCTCTGAGGGTATCATAACCTATGCTACCATTAAAACTTTTCAGACCTGGGAGGATAAAGAAATCAATTATTTTGTCAGTGCCCAACGACAAGAAAAAAGGTCCTGATATTTTTCTGGTTATTTGGATCTTGTTCGGCAGCAGAATGGATTTTAAAAGGGGAACACGCGGGTTTGGGATTGAAAGCAAAATTTTCAGATACGAAAATGTTGTTAGCACCGGTATCTATTAAAAATTTTGGACTCTGCCGTTAGCGTCAAAGTAATCTATGTAGAGTACGCTAGAGAGGCATGTATCATAAAATGTTTTTCGTCTGAATTGTTAGTAGTTTCTTTCATATTTGGCTGTATATTCATCTTCAGACTCCTCCTATTTTTTTTAAATATTAAATACCCGTTGTTGCTTACACGATATGTTCATTCATTGGATAATCGGAAGACAGCGTTATACATTTTATATTGCTCCTGTGGAAAGACTTTCCTAGGTCGGATGTAATTTTTGTCCGGTCTAGGTGGTGAACGTGAATTATTACTGTACGTCATTTGATTAATGGGTGCAGATATACTGTTACGGTCATTTCTGTAATGTAATGTGTGGTCGCGGTAGTTTTCGTTCTGGAAATCAAGGCATGCGACATATGCCTCTGCCAAATTTTTGTGGTTTTTTGAAACTTAAGCATTTTTGAGACTTCAATTCTGAGTCCTTGGATGAATACATCAAATGCTCTGTTTCTAAGACCTGCAATGAGTGCCGTAATAGTCTATCTTGAATGAGTCTCGGTTTTCTCTTTGTTTGTTATTAGAGATAGTTGATGATTTACTTTAGCATAGTATTCATCAATAGCACTTAGCACAGAGAATTCAAATTTGCTCAATGATATGATTAGTGATTGCTTCTAATCACCCAAGCCTGGCCGTCAGCACTCTTTGTTGCTCTATTTGAGCGTTTATAGTTCCATTGTTCTACAGAATTTGTTTACAATAATTTTTTCACAACATTTTTTTTTTATAAATTTCTTTCAGTATAAGATTAGTTTACCAAAATGTTCATTTTCAATAATTTTTCTTAAATTCTAGTTTACAATGTGTACTTTCATAATACATAAAAAAAAAACAAAAAATTTATATTAAACATTTTTTCATACTTTAATGATTTTTCTTACATTTGAAAAGTGAATTCCTTTTCCTTAGCTATTTTCTTTTTGCTATATATAAATATTTTTGTTTTAATAAAAAAAAATGGATGGCTTCATTATGATGATCCGTAGTTTTCCTGTTAGGCTGTGACCTACTAGTGGTACGGTGGTCGATCACTTGCCTGGTTGGGTGTTGGCTGCTCCTTGATGTTCTTCTTCGTTTAGTATAATAAATTACAAGTTTTTGGGGACTGGGATTTTGTAAGTCTTTGGGGACTGAGATTTTTTTATTATTTGAAGTCTTTGCAGACTGAGATTAATTTTAGCACTTTTTTGGTCTTTAAACACTTAGTTGAATTTATTCAAGAGTTTTGCCGTTCTAATTTTAAATTTTGGAAATTTATCAACTTTGTTTGGGCGTCAGTTACAGATTGTAGATTGCGGAGTATCAAAAAATAGAAGATTGCTTTTACCTGGGAGTCGCACATCAACCAGTGTTAGGTTAGGTTAGGTTGGGAAGGAGTGTGCGGATACGAAGTATCCGCACTTCCACTCGGAGGCATATATGTCCATTGCTGCCTTAAAAAAATGCCAGGAGGAAGCATACTCGTCCTTACCCTCGATCTCCATAAACATTGGAAGTTCCATCCCTATTAAACCATTTGATTTTCCAGATGAAATTGAGTAAATTCGATAAATCTACCTTCGTTATCTCTGTCAAACTTGTGAAGAAGCGCGACCCCAAACATTGAAGTCGTTTCAACTGTAGTCTCGGACATTGACATAAAAAGTGATGAATCGACACTGTGTCTTCTTCATCATGGCAACTCCTACATAGCCCGCTCGACGGCATACGCCAATGTTGAAGCATTGGTGCGATAGCACAATGCCCCGTAATGACCCCCGTAAGCAGTCTTACTGCAGGTTTGTGGAGCCCTAAGAGAACCTTCCTTTTTTCTCTTCATGTCTAACCTAGGCCATAAGGCCCTTGAAATTTCACAGTCGTCCCGATTAGCCCATAAGTTATTTGTTACTGCAATAGTGAATTCATCTACGTTCCTAAACAATTCACATATCGGGATTTGTATTGAGGTATCTGCTTAGTTTATGTCCATTTCAGAGCCCCTTCTGGCCATCTCGTCCGCTAATTCATTCCCTTCAATATCGCTATGTCCGGGAACCCAGCAAAGTGAGACCTTGTGGGGTCTAATGTTCAGCAGTGAGGTACGATATTTCATTACAAGCTTCGATTTAACTATCTTGTGGATTCTATTGCCTTAAGCGCCGCCTGAATATCGGCTTAAGAACGCTGCATGCGTCAGGCAGCCGATGTGACTGTCTTACCTGCAAGCCTTCCGAGAAGACACCCGCCCCCGTTCCACCCTCCATCTTTGAGCTGTAGTGTAGATGGTAATGTGAGAATTACGCGTCACACAGCCTGACTCCCAGTCTTCCCTGGTTGGATAGAGAGTTGGAATTCTAGCTTCAAAGTCCATAGTAGAAGTCATGTAGTCTGTAGCCGTTTCTAAATCGGCCGTAACTAACCTTTGACCCTTCCGTGTTATTTCGCTCAAAATTGTACAGTGCCCATAGTTGGCAGATTTCCACGTGTTGCACTCCCTTAGTCTGAGAGCCCACTTGGCGGCACAGCCCTGAATGAACACTCCTAGCGGTAAGAGGTGAAATAATATGTTTAAGCCTTCTTGAGGCGCGCTGCTTACAGCCCCTGAGATTCCCAGGCTAGCAAGTCTTTGTACTTTTTCAATACGGTTTAGATAACATTTCCTTTCCAACGCCTTCCACCAGACGATGGACCCGTAAGTTAAAATTGGTCTTATGATTGTGGTGTACATCCCATGCACGATGTACGGTGACAGTCCCGATTTTTTCCCAAAGATCCTTTTACAAGTATAGTATGCAGCCAAACCCTTCTTTCTTCTCTCCTGAATATTCCTTCTCCAATTTAACTTGGAGACCAGAATGATACCTAAGTATCTTGCTTCTGAAGAGAGATTCAATGTTACCCTACCTAACTTTGGCAAAGGGAACTCAGGGATTTTTGTTTTCCTGGTGAACAAAACTAGCTTTGGCTTAGTAGGGTTAACTCCTAAGCCATTGCGCTCAGCCCATCCGGAAATCTCGCCCAGTGCTGATTTCATGATTTCGCTAATCGTTGACAAGAACTTGCCCGGGATTAGTATGGCAATGTCATCAGCGTAGGCTACAATTTTTGTTCTCTTTGCTTTGAAGTTTTCTAAGAACTCATTTACTACTAGAATCCATAGCAGAGGTGATAGCCCTCCCCCCTGCGGCGTACCCCTTGTAATAGTGGCGATAATAACCCTGCTTACTAGCATTGTGGTAATCTATGTCACTATGAATTCCTTCACTCCGTGATCTCTCAGTGCTTTACAGATCGCCTCTGTGTTTACATTGTTGAAGACCCCCCTCAATGTCCAGAAAACCTACCAACGTGTATTCCTTATAGTTCATTGACCTCTCAATGATACCAACCACTTCATGAAGTGCGCTATCCACTGATCTACCCTTACGGTATGTGTTGCGCAGTATCCATTGTGCGAATATTGGTAACCCTTCTAATATACAGATAAATAAATCTCTCAAGTGTCTTATTGGTCTGTAATCACTCTCAGTAGAGTGACTTATTTTTCCCGCTTTTAGAATGAAAACCACCCTGACTTCTCTCCAACTTCTTGGAACGTACCCATCCACGAGACACCTTGTGAAGATCTGAACTAGATGGGGAATCACGCCCTCAGATGAATGTTGCAGCATAGCCGGTATAACCCGCTGACTTGTACGGGTCGAAGGAGCCTAGCGCCCACGCAATCTTGTCCTCCCTCTCGATATCCGCCACGTCGGTCCCTGAAGCACGTGCAAGATTTACCGACTGCGTGTGGACGGTATGCGAGTCCGTGCAGCCTGGAAAGTGCGTTTCTATCAAAACCTCCATGGACTCCAGGTGCCATCCCGTCTCTTCACACTGCCGAGAACCGTCGTGGTTCTGGACAGTATTTTCATGAGTCTCGATGCCTCATTTACCGACTCCAGAGTTCCGCAGAACTGCTGCTAATACTCCTTTTCCTCTTGCAGCCTTAATCTTGCTTTTATACTCATTAAAACTGACTATAATTTGCCCAATCCTCTTCCAGCCGACTGTTTTTGGCCTTGTTGAAGAGTCCTCTTGATTTTTTCCTAAGCAGTTCAAAGGATTTGTTCAGTATTCCCGTAAGACAACCTACCGCCTTATCAATGTTAGCATTCCCTTCGCCGACCTCGAGTTTCATCAAAGTAAGTTTATGGGTCGCCAATCTTGAGAATTTGGACCAGTCAGTCTTTTTTGGGTTCCTGCGAACACAGACTAAAAAGTCGTGGGGTCAGTACCTCGGAGTAGACTGAGAAGCGTATCCGATTATGATCCGAAAAGGAACATGCATCAGATACTCTCCAGTTGTCGACCCTTATGGTATTAGATCCAGTGGCCTGAGTGATGTCAATGACTTCCTCCCTAACCCTATTACGAAACGTTGGCTGATTTCCCTTGTTACATAAAGTTAGGCTAGTGAAGAGAATGTAATAAAAAATGGACTCACCTCTTCCATTGGTATCAGTGCTGGCCCAGAGCGCATGGTGCCCGTTTGCGTCACAGCCGGCCACTATGCCGAGTCCGCGTGACTCACCCTAGGCGATAAGTTGCCGGAAGATCTGTCGTGGCGGCCGTTCCTCGTTGGAACGGAAAGTATGCGGACGTTAGCAATAAACTATGTTTGTGCCTATGCGCACATACCACCGTTGTGAGGTCTCCAGTGCTGTAGAGAGTAAGTAGAAAAATATTAATATCCTTTTTGGCCTCTATGCACGTTCTGATCTTACCTTGTGTTTGTGAAATGTAGAGACGATAACCATCCATCCCGAGTCCGCTTACCTTACCTCTGACGAGCCAAGGCTCCTGAACAAGGACTACGTCCACATCGTCCTTTGCGATGAACTTCATTAAATCGAGCGAAGCTGAGATGGAGTGATGCAAATTAAATTGAACCACCTCTAGCTTCCTCTCCATTGCTTTTTGACCGGTCACCCGGCACGCCAACCTTAAGAGAGCCGAACCGGAATTTAATGCAGTTGTCGCTCCTTAATTTTGATAGCGACGCTGCGAACACCGCGTCACTTCCTACTCCATTTTTGCAGGGGGTCACGGAGATCACCCGGCACTCTGCCGAATTCAGAGACTGGTTCTGCTGTCCGATCAGCTTGAGTATGGATTCCTGGTCCGGAACCGGAGGTGGAATCCACTCCGAAACAACCGGGTACCAGGTACCACCTCCAACCGAGCACCCCGCCAGAATGGGTCAAGGCCGCTAATTGCACGCGTTAAGAAGTCCAGAGACACTTGTTTAATGCAACCGACGACCTTAACCCCCCTCTGCCAGCCGGCCCCGTCAAACTGCAGCTCCCCGCCATCAGCCCCGACCATCTCCTCTATCAGGCGCGCCTCTACTAGCAACCAATTTTTCAGCGTTATCTTCCCATCAGGGTCGACTCTGTCGATGATAGCTACCTGTAGCTCCATCGGTGATTCGAAGGAGGCCGATGGCCTCGGCTTTTTTGAAGCCCTCTGAGCCTGCTCATCAGACCGAACTCTTGTTGGAGTTTTGCCCGATGCCAAGCCACGTGGCTCCTTCGAAGAACTCGGCTTTGGCTTTGGCTTTGGCGGCACCTTTACGCGGTCACCTGTGACCTTGTCCGGCTTACCATTTTTCCTGAAGGTCGAAGCGTTGTCAATATCAGACTTTGCCCCTGCAATTTCCTGCTCCGTTTTATTGCATGAACTGGCCGCAGCGTTATTTTTCTCAAACCTTGCTACGACCTTTTCATGCTTTTTAATGAGATCCTTCTCCCTTTTTGTAAAGGAAGAAGGATCTTTCACCATTTCGTCATTTTACGAAGATAGTAAGCCGAGCGCTTATAGCCATTTCTGGCCTTTTACTCTTTTGTGAGGCTTACCACCTTCCTTGTCTCCTTCCCCGACTCAGGGGCATGTGAAGCGGAGGGCTGAGAGGGACTGAGCAATTGCATCTCAACATCCGAGCCTATGTCGTAGACATTGCTGACCTGTGACAACGAGTCGTCATCGGTTGCGTGGTCTATGCGCAAGCCCAGAACCTGAGCTCCTATGCGATACCACTCAGCCTCCACCTCACAGGCCCCTTGCCTACCCAAAGTTGGCTTGGAGACCCTCCCAGTAGCACTAGCAGACATCGCGGCCTTGGGTACCATGGCGATGCTTCAGGAGTTGCTAGATATCGACGCCTGGTGGTCTCCCCGCAAACCACCTACCGCCGGTACTGGGTATCCGATCCCCTGCACCGTAAACTCTTCTTCGTTTGTTTCAGACATCATGTTTCAGAACAGAAAAAACACCCCCTCCCCGTGGGGTTTCTTTACAGTCTACCACACCACGCACAAAAGACTCCGAAAACCGACCGCTCCTAACATGGAGGAAACAGACGCACACGTGGTAGATCTTTGTTCGATACTCATCGGTCGGTCTGTCTAAAAACACTGGCGGCCCTGCCAGGGGGCAGTATATGGCCTTGGGTTAAAAGAGTCCGACGAATCTTTGCAACATAAGCCCCCACACCACGCCAAGATGCCTACCATAATGGGAGTCAACCAGTGTTACGACTTATTCTTATTGAGCTTATATTTATAACAATTAAATGCTTAATAGGGTATTGATTATTTCTAGGGAACTGAATATAAGCTTGAAACAAAATACCAAAGAAGTTGCGCAACGGATGTACGCAAACTGGAGCGGATGCAAGAGTTCATCTACCTGTTGTGCAATTGCACTCGATCCTGTGAGAGTGCTCAGTAGGCTATATCCACGTGCTTGTGCAACGGATGGAAAGCAACCTTGAGCGGGTGCATCATTTTATTGACCTGATATGCAACTGTACTTAGTCGTTGTATAATGTTGAGTAAACTATAAGAGCGTGGTAACTCCCCCCTTCTTAACAATCATCGTCTCGGGGATTTAAATATTTCACTTAATTGTTTCAATTTCAAATTTAAATATAAATAGATTGAGATTGCGAACAATATTGAGAATATAAGCAAATTTGTTTTAGAATTTGATATAAACAAGGAAGTATGAAATGGAAACTTTTCTAGTCTTTATACATTTTCAAGATGTAGCTTGTGGATATAATTCAAATTTAATTAAATTTCTCGTTCTGTGAGATAACCCTCTAGAACTGGTGGTAAAATTTGGTTTTCTGTAGTTTCCCAATTGGTGTACTGTATTACATTTAAAGTAATAGATTCGTTGATGATGTTTAAATAATTGTTAAATTTAGTTTTTGGGTGAGGTGAGCAAATGATAAATTCCCTAAGTAGTTCGGAAGAAACAAGGTTCCGTTGTTTCTTTGCCAGACTTGTTTGTTTTGCCAGACTTGTATACGAGTTTGTAATAATGTTCCCCTATACGCGCTTTCTACCTTTTCAGCTTTGTGTTATTGTTGTTGTTGCTGACCACAAATGTAGGACTTTGTGATGATCTGTTAGTATTGTTATTTCTTTTGCCCCATATAAGTGTGTCCTTAATTTATCGAGTGACCATATGATGGCCAACATTGCCATCTCTTTGGTTGAGTAATTTTCTTCCGTTTTATGAAGGGATCTGCATAAAAATGTTATTGGGCGATCTCCTCCCATTCTACTCTGAGATAGTAACGCATCTATAGCATAATTAGAGGCATCGTGTCAGAGTGCTGAGTAGGCCTCATCCACGTGCTTTTGCAACGGATGGAAGGCAACCTTGAGCATATATATATATGTCCGTTCCTCCTTCTTTTAGTTGCATATATATATATATATATATATATATATATATATATATATATATATATATATATATATATATATATATATATATATATATATCCGTCCGTCTATGGCCACTTTTTTCTGTACTGTTAGAGGTCTCTTAATGGAAATTTGCAAAAGTATAGTCTGGATCGAGATACAGAACAGATTGCTATGTGGGCCGATTAGGACAAAGGACACGCCTACCTCCCACACAAGGAACTTTTTTCACATTTCTTAAAATTACTCTAATTTGGGTCCAATTGATGGAATAGTGACGGAATTGACGATGTGAGTTCAAGTAAACACTATGCAAAAAGTGGTATATATTACCTGCCACGCTCACTACTAACAAATATCATAACTTAAGATCTATTGGAGATTTATGGACGACATTTTACGAGAAGCAATATGTGGACAATATAAAGATAACTGCACGAAATGAAGTTGATCACAGAAGGACACGCCAACTTTTGATATAAGGAACTTCTGGTCTAAACTTTAAATTAGCCTACCTATCCTCATATTGATGCTATCGGAATAAAATGTACATGAGGCCCATTATAGTATGTATGCAAAATATGTGGATCATAATACTGCTGCCACGCCTACAATCAAGCAAAAATCATTACAATGTTCGTATTAAAAATTTATCAATGAAATTTCCCAGGAAGTTTGTGGGTACTAACATTAAGCACCACACAATGAATGGGCGAGTTATTTTGACAGAAACGCCCACTATTGATATTGATACGTATAAAAAAATCACAAATTATACACAAGAAATGCCTCCCTTCAATATAATCAATTCAAAGTACTCTTCCGAAAATTACAGTAGATATGAACCTAATGAGTATTTATGAAGAAAGCATCCCCATTATTGAACTGGCACGCACAAGGAAAGTTAAAGGCTACTTCGAGGTCGGTCTAACCCGCCTTCAGACTTCTTTACTCGTTTTTTCTTGTGCTGGCTGTCTACTATAATGGTGCGTAATTTTTTGTTTCCACTCTTCTGTGATACTCTACTGCTGCTGCTTGTGTTGTTATTGTATTTACTGTAAGGAAATATATAGTTATGTATATTTCCATCTTACAAAGAGAAAGAAACGAAAAGGTCGGAAACACAAAGTCCGATATGCGGCAGCCAACAGAGGCCCGGTCCGCTTGCCATGAACACACTATGCGGCAGCGACAGCGCTTCAATAGAAAACACGTGGGAAGAGCGCCTGCTTGCGTTCCCGTACGCGACAACTAGGTGGGAGTAGTGATGTCGCCAATTATATATACATATATATATATATATATATATATATATATATATATATATATATATATATATATATATATATATATATATATATATATATATATATATATATATATATATATATATATATATATATATATATATATATATATATATATATATATATATATATATATATATATATATATATATATATATATATATATATATATATATATATATATATATATATATATATATATATATATATATATATATATATATATATATATATATATATATATATATATATATATATATATATATATATATATATATATATATATACGTATGTTCGATGTTCGCATTTTTTTTTTAATGTTGGTACACATGTCTGCTATATATGTTGGCAATACCAACCATTTTGGATTGTCAGTTTGTTTTTGACAGATAAAATGGTTAGTCGTGTTTTGGTGTGCTCTTCGATTTTGTACTATTCGAAAAAATGGATCAAAGAAACTGAATTCAGTTTTGTGTAAAAAATGAAATTAAATGCGCAATGACATTTGAAATGTTGACTGTGGCTTTTGGCGAGTCTACTATGAGCAGAACACAAGTTCAATTGTGGAATAACCGGTTTAAGGAAGGCCGAGAATATGTCAATAACGATGCTCGTCCTGGCCGCCCGAGCACGTCAACAACCGATGAAAACATTGACGCAGTGAAGAAAATGATTTTGGATAATCGTCGAATCACTATCAGAGAGGTTGCTGATGATGTTGGCATATCGTTCGGCTCATGCCAAGCAATTTTTACGGATGTTTTAGGCATGAAACGTGCGGCAGCGAAGATTGTTCCAAAATTGCTAAATTTTGAGCAAAAACAACGTCGCATGGACATCGTTCAGGAGCTGTTTCTGCCCAAAAACAAAACCGTTATCATGCCTCAACCACCGTATTCACCGGACTTGGCCCCCGCTGACTTTTTCCTCTTTCGAAAACTGAAGACACCGATGAAAGGAAAGCGTTTTGCTACGATTGAGGAGATAAAAGAAAAAATCGAAACAGAAGCTGTTGGCGATACCAAAAAAAGCGTTTCAGAAGTGTTTCGAGGATTGAAAAAAACGCTGGCATAAGTGTATTATATCTGAGGGGAATTACTTTAAAGGGGACAAGATAGTTGTTGATGAATAAATAAATACTTTATTTTTTGATCACACAATAACGGTTCTTTTTTATCACACCTCGTATATGTGGAAATGAATAAACACAGATTAGCAATTAAAAATTAATGAAGTTTATTACAATTCAATATTTTGTCAAAAATAACAAAATTAAGATAATAATTAACACAATACACAAAAAATATCATTCGTTTTCTCAAATTTCATTTATACTTTTTCTTATGCAGCCTCTTAATGTTCGCCTTACGAATTACAACTTGACACACGCTTTCCGACTTATCCTCTCGACATTCGCTTTACGACTGAAACAGAAAATTATGCTTTAATTATGCTAATAATTAATTATAGTTTAAGCCCAATTCCAAATTGGGTACGCCGAATAGCGACTATGTCACCTTTATGACTTTGTAAGTGTTTGCTGATTTACTTCTTTTGTCGAATTGCTTCTTATTCTCGGCTTTAATTTTCTGGATTTCCTGCATCCCATCGTCGCGCATTTCTTTACTCTCTTGCTCAAAGTCTTTAATAACCGCTTCCTCAAATTGACGCCTTAGCTCTAGGTCCTCAGGAGTAAACATTTTTGTGCCACACAACAGCTCAAATGGCGTTCGTTTTGTTCTCCTGGAAGTAGAAGAGTTAATAATTTTTTGCAATCGACATACATGTTTGAACCTTCTCTGGGGGTCATCGATGGACAATTTGGTTAACATTTCTATAATAGTTTTGTTCATTCGGTCCACCTATCCATTTCCTCTGGGAACCCCTGTGGTTGTAACGTGATGACTGATGTTGTGAATGTTGCAATATTCTGCGAAATCGCCTGCTGTGAATGCTGCCCCCTTATCGGTTATAATACGGCAGGGATTTCCAAATATTTCAATTATCTTTTCCAGCTTGCTTAGCACCTCTGCCGTAGTAGTAGACTGTACTGGAAAAATCCATGCAAATTTCGTAAATGCATCGATGATTACGAACAAATACTTGTAAGACTTCGCTGTTGAGGGCAATGGCCCGATATGATCCATGTGAAAAGTGTGTAATGGTACGTCGATTTTCTCGATTGGATTAAGAAATCCTTCCTGCTTCCCAGCTTTTCGATTTGCCAATATACAAACAATGCAATTCGAAATAGCTCTCTCAATATACTTCCTAGCATCCGGTACGTAATATTCTTGTTTGACTATCGCCTATACCTTGCTGGCACTTAAATGTCCTCTTTCGTGTAATTTTTTTTCTCATTGACTTTGGTATGACCAGAAGGTAAGCACCTTCTACAAATTTACAGAGCACACCGCATCGCATTTGGAAATTCTCATACTCCCGCACTCTAGTAGCTTTATAATAACCACGTCACATCTCATCTGTAGCTTGTGATTTTTTGATGGAATGAAGGATAGCATCTTCAACTCTTAGTACGATAGGGTGTCGACCTAATGCGCCCACGTGACGCATGCAGCTGCCTGATCGATGTTTTACGGTGGAATCAAATTCCTCAATCTGCAGAGCCCAATGTGCTACCCTGCTGTTAAGTGCCTTCTTCGACATAGTCAGCTGAAATGCTTTGCAATCTGTAGAGATATCAAATTTTAAACCCAAGAAATAAATTCTAAGTCGATTCAATGCTTTTATGATCGCCAAAACTTCTAGGTCGTAGCTGGGGTCATTTCTTTCTGCAGCTGTCGTTTTGTAGCTTAAATAAATAAGTGGGTGATAATCGTCATGTTTTTGCAGCAATACAGCACTCTATCCCTCTTTACTAGCATCTGTGTGAAGTTGTGTAGGCAGCTTTTGATTAAAGAGTTTCAGTGCAGGTTCCGCACTAAGTTCAGGAATGAACGCTTCATTTTCGGCTTCGCCCCATCTAAAAGCTACATCTCTTTTGGTAAGATCGGTTAATGGCTTCGCTAACTGAGCATAATTTTGTACAAATTTTCGGAAAAATCCAGTAAGACCTAGAAAATTCATTACGCCGTGTATGTCCTTGGGTGTTGGAAATTGGTGAATATATGGTCGCATTTAAGAGGGAACTTAACCTGGACAGACTTACTTTCATTTGAATTGACTAGCCAATCTTTCAACCATTTAGTAACTTTGTCTAAGGCCCTTTGAAGTTGTGGAAGGGTGTCCATTTCGAGTACAACATTATCGTCTGCAAATGTGAAACGATAGTTCCTTCGGAGACAGGTAAATCATGTGTATTAAGCAAGTATAGGATGGGACCCATTACACTGCCTTGGGATACAACACCGGCGGAACTTTCGCAAATTTCAGATTGCTTCCCACCTTGTTTTACAAAGAGTATCGATTTTGAAGGTAGGATTTGATAAATATGTAATAGTTTCTTGGAAGTGTTTTCTTTATTTCGTAGAGTAATCCGTCATCCCAGACACGTTCGAAAGCTTGGGATATATCGACAAACACCGCTCAACAGTATTTGTATCAAATGCAACCATGCGTTTGAGTTTTGCACATAGCGAAAATAGGTTCAGGTAGTATTTGGAGGTTAGTTCGTTTCTAGCAATGGAGCCGTGCGGTTGTGCAGACATGTGCAGAGGAAACAGAACGGGGTGCGAAGGATTGCATCAATTAAAAGATGCTCAAAATTTTTGTTTTCAGTTCAATTGTCATTTGACTTTAAGTAGTAATAGAAGCAAACCAAAGGGGTCCACATTTATACCCGGAATACGAACAGAGCCAACACTGCAGTGAATATATTAGGTATTAAGAAATTAAAGGAATTTGGTTGGGAGTGTGAGTGTGTGTAGAGCATACAATTTCATGCATACAATTAAATGCATGGAATAAAGATGCACAGTATGTTGCGATTTGCCTTGTTGGCGGCCGAAAATGAAGGGGAGTATCTAATTATGAGCGTGCATTGGTGCTAGAAATTTGTGCTAATGAGCAAATAAACCAGTGCGGTTATTCGACTCAAAATTTAAATATGAGCGAGCTAGAAATTTGTGCTAATGAATGAATATACCAGTGCGGTTATTCGACTCAAAATTGAAAAATTGAGCCAAAGCGGGGAGCCGCCCTGACAATAATGCCGAAGGTTACGAGCAACTGACGGTACAGCAACCTTGCAAATCGCGCAAGAGTAGCACAGCCTGGGCGAAGTGCTATTTTTTTTTAAAAAACATTATTAAAAAAAGAGCGAGAAATCCCTAATTGTTCAAATTACTATTAGTCTTTTCATTGTAATTTAGAGATGCAAGAGGCCTAGTTGCCAACGGTTATGGTGCGTGTCGAGATTGCAGGAATGTTATCTGGGCCATTGCGAGCACTTATGGACACTAGGGCGCAGCCAAATTTAATGAGTGCCGAATTCAGGCGGAAGCACCAGTTACCAGTACGATTACACATCAGCAAAATGATAGGAATAGAAGGTAAATCATTTGACATATAGCACTGTTTGAGTGCCAATATGTTTTCTTGTTACCCTATGAAGAGCGAGAATGATTATTTAGAGACTGAGTTTTGGGTGCTGCCAAGAAAATGTGGCTGGTGCCCAGTTTTGCCAGCAAGAGACTTTGTTGGGGACCGTATTTGTTTGTCCTCGGGAAGGTCCTCTTGCGGCTTGTCCTGGGCGCGCGTGTACCTGTAAACCTAGAATCACTCTTCACAAAATGATTCACTACATACAATTTTAGTTTTAAAATACTAATTCTTATATACTATTTACAAACAGCACTTTCAGTCTTTGATCTGACCTTTCTGACCAATTCCGCACCTGTAAATTGGTGTCAGTTGGTCAAGCCAACTGACCTACGGTAAAAGTATCGACGGTGCATTGTAAATTTCAATGCCCTTCGTCGATTCGACTGCGGAACTGTAACACCCTAAAAGTTTACATAATCATTATTACATAAATTCTAGTTACTTATAATACTTGCACCCTAAAAATATTTGCTTTCTTACTTGCCTTAATTGCTTAAAGCTAACCACACAAAATGTGTAGTATCTGTTAGGAGTCGGTGCAGTGAGTCAACTACGCGTAGGTAGCTTGATTCTAACTCACAACAACTTAGTGGAGGTACCCATGCATTTTAAGAATGAAGGTTTATGGGCGGATCCTGATTTTTGGAAGGCGGGACCAGTCGACCTACTGTTAGGAGCAAATATGGTGGCTAGAGCCATTGGGCGGTAATGAGGAGATGAGGAGCAGATGCGGAGCAGGAAGTGAAGCAACATTTTATAGAGACTTACACTAGAGATGAAACAGGGCGTTTTATTTTGACAATACCAATGAAAGACACGGTGCAAGATTTAGGCACTTCAAGAGCAATAGTATTGCGCAGGTTTATGTACTTGGAGCGGAAATTAGACAAAGACTCAGAGCTAAGAGAGCGTATGAGAGATTAGGTTATATGAAGTGCGCTACACAACTATCAAGAATGGACGAGCCAGTTTATTATATCCCACATCATTGTGCCACCAAAAAATATCGGGGGGTTTTTGACGCTGGCTGCCAGACGAATTTTTCAATTTCATTTTATTTTATTTTAATCATACAAGAAGTTATAAAAACGTATGCTGTACATTGAACTTAGGTAGGTAGGTAGGAGTGGCAGCCTTTGTCGCAAAAAGCACACTTAAGCACATAGAATGGCCCGTTGTGGTACCACACTAAGACGACGCGACTCCCCCGTCTAGAATTTTGGGAACCACAGTGATTCCGAAATGAACCTGGCTATGTCCTTGATGTTGATGGAAGATAGTTCGGTTAAGGAAGTGAAGAAAGGTGAGCCTAGGAATTTTAATCTACGCCTGGCCAGAGCTGGGCACTGACACATAAGATGAAGTACTGTTTCTTCCTCCTCCTCAGAGCCACAGCTGCGGCAGAAGTCATTATGGGGCAGTGCTAATCTTTCAGCATGTTTCCCGATCAGACAGTGTCCCGTAAGCACATTTATTATAGTGCCGATGGAGTTCCTGCTAATATTGAGTAGCTGACTAGTACGCCTAATGTCGATAGTGCTCCAGGTTTGTCTGGCAACACTACAGGTATGTTCATTTACCCAGGCTTTTTTAGCTGCCTCAAGGTAGTCATGTTTTATGGCCCATTTGACCGTGGCCAGTCTGACACCTACATCAAAGGAGGGGTAGATGTCAGGGAGCAGCATACCTATTTTGACCAATTCATCGGCCTCGCAGTTTCCGAGAATGTCGCTATATCCAGGCACCCAGCATATGTGAACTTGTGAGTTACCCGAGACGACGTTCAGGGAGGAGCGGCAATTGAGTACAAGCTTAGAGGTAGTGAATACACCAGCCAGTGACTTGACTGCCGCCTGACTGTCCGTGAATATGCGTATCATCACATCGCATACTTCGTTTCGAATACGCCACTTGGACGCTTGGAATATTGCCATTACTTCCGCCTGAAAATCGCTGCAATGATCAGGGAGACGATAGGAGAGCTTGATGCCAAGTTTTCTGGAGAAGATGCCGCAACCGACCTTATTCTCCAGTTTGGAGCCATCCGTATATATGTCAATGGAACTGCCAGTGACCACTAAATTGTTGGACCATTCCTCTCTACTAGGAATGTAAGTGTCGAACCCGTGGTTTAGATTAGGTGTAGAGCACGTATAGTCAACGTCCGCCTGTGCGGGCGTGTCCTGCATCAGAATATTGGCGTGGCCCAGGTTCAGCCTAGTCCAGCGCGATATAGCATTGAGTCTGGTTGCCGAGCATTCTGCTTGTTGCCTGACCAGAAGCCTAGTGGGCAACCAATGTAGGAATGCAAATAGAGCTTTGGTAGAGGTGGTACGCAGAGCCCCTGTTATCATAACCGCTGCTGTCCTTCTAACCTTGTCAAGAGGTTTTAGGTTCGCCGCCCTGTCAGTTGCAGGCCACCAGAAGACAGCGCCGTAGAGAAAGTACGGCTCAACCACCGCCGCATAGAGCCAGGACATGGTTCGAGGTTGGACGCCCCATGTTGTTCCCATGGCTCTCTTGCAACAGTACAGAGCACACGTGGCTTTCCGCACCCTCTCCGCCAAATTTGCTTTCCAATGGAGCTTAGGGTCCAGGATCAGACCTAGATACTTGACGCTATTGCTTAGGCTAAGGGTCTTCCCATTAAGTTTGGGTAATTCAAAACTTGGTATTTTGTGCTTCCTGGTGAAGAGCATGACCTCAGGTTTGGAAGGGTTGACATCTAGGCCAACTTCAAGACACCATTGGGACAGAATTCTAAGAGTGTAGCTTAGCTTTTCTGATAGTGTTGACAGATATTTACCGGAAACAGAGATAGCAATGTCGTCCGCATAAGCTATAGTGTTGCAGCCGGTCTGATCGAATCTCCTAAGTAGTATGTTCACCGTCAGATTCCATATGAGGGGTGAGAGCACACCGCCTTGTGGAGTACCTCTCTTGACAGTCCTTTTAGCATGTACGTATCCTATTGAGGAGCTAATGACGCCTGTTTTCAGTAGCTGTTCGATGAACCTAACCAAGCTGGGGTCCAGGTTCAGGCTTACTAAGAATTTAGTAATTGCGGAGGGACAAATATTGTTGAATGCCCCTTCTATATCGAGAAATACTGCAAGAGTATATTCTTTGTTGGCAAGAGATTTCTCTACTTGCTCAATGAGCACGTGAAGCGCTGTTTCCACAGACTTGCCTTTAGTATAGGCATGTTGTGATTTGGAAAGGCACGTGGAATTGATAGAGCTCCTGATTTGTATATCAAGGACTCTTTCAAGTGTTTTCAAAAGAAAGGAGGACAAACTAATTGGTCTATAGTCCTTAGGCTTGGTGTGGGTCGACTTTCCCGCTTTAGGGATGAAGACTACTCGAGCTTCTCTCCAGCTTTTGGGAATGTACGACCATCTTAGGCATGTATTATAAATATGCAGTAGCCAAGGCGCAACCGCACTTGCAGTGTGCTGAATGTCCGCGGGAATGATACCATCAATCCCGGGAGATTTAAAAGGCTTAAAGCTGTTGATGGCCCACTGAATATGCGTGCTGGTCATTTGGAATTGGGTTGAGTGACTTAAGTAGTGGTTGGTGTTAAGAGACCTGCAATCCACAAAGATTTCATTCCCCGGAAAGTGTGTTTCTATTAGGGCGTCTAGAGTGTCGGTTTCAGAGTCAGTCCAGGTACCGTCCGATCTCTGAATACATTCCAGAGCCCGAGGGGTGGTATTGAGAATCCTCCGGAGTCTACTTGTCTCGGACGAGCTTTCTATGTTGCAACAGAAGTCTCGCCAAGACGCTCGTTTGGATCTCCTAACCATATACTTAAGTTCCCTCTGTTTGTCTTTGAAAGGGAGCCAGTCATTTGTAGCTTTGGCTCTGTTGAAGAGCTTGCGGCATTCTTTTGGTAGCTCAGCAATTTCCGAATTCCACCAAGGGGGTTTTGGTTTTCCTCTTGGCTTCGGGAAGTTGCAGGCTGATTTGGCAGCAGAGTTAAATAGTGCTGTAATGGTTTCAACCGCTCGATCTATATCGAGGTGATTGTTGATAATGGGAGGAGTCGACTGCAGGCCCGACTCCATAATGGTCTGGAATTTTGTCCAGTCAGTTCTTTTCCTGTTAGTGTGCATTTTGCGCTCTGCCGTATCTAACGTATCAGAGATCGCAATTCTAAAACAGATGTAACAATGGTCCGAGAAGGAGCATTCCTGCAAGACGCGCCAGCTCGAAATAAGGTGAGACGAGTGATTATTGCCAAGGGTGAAATCGAGAACCTCCCTTCTATTTGGCAATGACTAGGTCGTTATAAAGGATGAAATCAAAGAGTGACTCACCCCGCTCGTTGGTATCCGTGCTGCCCCACACCTCGTGATGGGCATTGGCATCGGCCCCGATGAATACCGGGATGCGCTTTCTATTAGCCTCCGCTACCAGCAGCCTTAAAGCATCCGGAGGCGGCGTCAGCCCGTGGTCGTGCGCCATGTAGCTGCTAACGATCCATGTAGCCATGGTGTTGGTGGAAATAATCATGGCTACATTATCCTTGTCGCTGAACCTGTGAAGAAGAAGAGCGTTAATATTGTTCTTAACAAGAATACAGGCTCTGGGTTTACCTCGATCCTGCACGAATACTGTGCGGTATCCGCTTATAGTGAGTCCGCGAACCTGATCATTTACGACCCAAGGATCTTGGACCAGTATGAGTTCCTCTTTTTTTTTAGTCAGGTGGAGGATCAGGGCTGCCGAGGCAGCCATGGAATGGTGAAGGTTAATCTGTAATACCCTCACCATTCACGGAGGTGGCCATCATTGTCACGCTGGCTGCCTCCTCTTCTGACAGAGGAGAATCACCAACGTCGTCGATATTAGTTATCGGACGTCCGCAGAAACTGCCTACCGATTCTGAGGCCGAAGCGTAACTCTCCCCATCATCGAAGGTGAGATCCGGTTCGGCCTGAATGGGGGGGCTTGTATGCTCCCTGGTTGTCGCTCCTATAGACCTTGAGTGAGATCGAACTAAAGCCATAGTTAATCTCTCCCTTTTTGGCATTAATAGGGGCTAGAGAGCCCTCATTAAGAATAATGATGATCTCTCGAGATTGCCCTTGGCCTCGCTTATTTTTGCGACCTTCCAGTCATCCTTGGGGAGGTCGTAATTGCTGAGCCTAAGCAACTCCAGAATTTCTTCCGGCGAGGAGTGCTCTGCCGCAACCCAGGCCCTAGAACGCGGGCGGTTCGGGATCTGGTCTCTGGGAACATCTAAGCCCCCGGCCAGATTTCGCCAACCATTGAGATGGCCAGCTTATAAAGCTCAGCCGAGCGCTCATCTGAGCACGCGATGAGCTTCACGTGCCCCTGATACCATCCCGCGTCCCGGCATACAGGTGATGGGCCAGGATTGGCCCTCAGGATGTCCCTGTAGATCCTGAAAAGGGCCTTCTCCACCATTTTCCAGTTCGCTGGGGAAATGGTACCGTCACTGTTTCCAGTGTCAACGATTGCTCAGATGAGGCCCTCTTTGGCTACCTCATTAAATGGCCGAGTCAGTCTCAGCTTGGAAGCCAGTCGTGGGCGTTTAGTTTCCCGCACGACTGATTGGGAGGGGTGCTCATCCGACCGTTGTCGGCTCTGAGCACCCTCAGGGGGTGGCTGCGGACGAGCACCAACATTTTGGTGAGCCCATGCCAGCGCTCCCTTGCCTTTATCAGACATTGAAGCGGGGTCGGCAGATTCCAACCTTTGCAGAATCCTGAAGGCGGACCTCCGGGTTCTGTACGCCCGTGTAGACGCATTCACATGCGTGCGAGCACCTGAAGGGAGATTGGTGCTGAGGCCCATGCTGGAAGAGGTCGGCTTATTTGCCGAAGCTCTCCCTGTACCAGTCCGAGGAGCGGACGGAGGGGCGACCCTAGCACCCGGCCTAGCAGCCCTGGTGCTGGGGTGGTCCGAAGCGGGGTATTTGTGACCCTGTGAGGATGCGCTTGTGGCTGGGAGCGGGGCTGGCCTTTTGGCCGTAACACCCGACGACATCCTTGGTCTTGCGACAAATGTCCAAGACGAAGCTGCTGCTGAGCTCAAGGCAGTTTTTTGCCTAACTGAGCTCGTTGATGGCTTCCCTTGTGGGTTGGCCGTTGGTTTGTTTTGGGTTTTTTTCAGGAATGTGTCCATGCAAAAAGGGTCCCCACTCAAAGCCGCTATCTCAGTACGAATATGTAGTCACCTTATTGGTCCCATGGTTATCTATGCAAATGCAGGGAGGCCATGCAAGGGTTGGCACAAGTCCTTATGTGCGCGAGTGCTCAGAGCCAGACCAGTGCTAATTGGGAGCTAGTCTCAACCAAACCTACATCGTCAACCAAATGACGACGTACATCGAACGTACTTTGAGGCCAGCCAAGGTTTTAAAGGGACGGAGACGGATGTGACCTTAAACTGGAGCCGTTCGCGCTGGGTTTCACCCCAGTGGTAATTGGTCGAGAAGCCACACCCGCCAGCCCAGGAGCAATCAAATAAAAAGATTGTTGGGGGGTAGTCCGTGGACGAATAGGGTCGTGCCGTCTGACATCAGATGCTCTCCACAGTGAGGTTGCACCGGATGCCGGGGGGGATATAGACCATTTAGCGCTATCCAGAATGCACCACGAGGAGGCGATCTACACTACACGCCTGAACTTAGCCACAATTGTATCTTAAATTTAAAACTTAAAGCTACAATTAATACGTGGCTTCTCTCGGAATCAAGTGCCAAAGTTTAGGCGAGAATTTACAAAAGGATCTTGTTATGAGATTTAGGCGTCATAAGATTGCGATATGTGCCGACATCAAGAAGATGTTCCGACAGGTGCGTGTTGCCGAAAGGCAATGGAATTTGCAAAGAATCTTTTGGCGAGAGCATAGTGGTGAGCCATTACGAGAATACTGGTTATAACGTATGGAATGACTTCCTCCACTTATAATGTTGTGCGAGCTTTACAATGTGCTAGGGATATATAATACTCCTGCATTGGTCGGCGAGGTGACTAAAACGAAAATAGTCAGTTGCGTGGAGCAACTATACGATCCTGACGGGTTTATAGCTCCAGTCACTATCAAGGGAAAAATTATTATACAATATTTATTTGGAGATTGAGCTTAGACTGGGATACGATAGTACCACCAGAGATACTGAAAAGATGGGAAGACTTTTGGGCAGAGATAGGGCATTTATAGCAATTAAAAATTAGCAGGTGGATTGGTACCACTACAGATCCATGGTTTTGCGGATGCATTGATTAGCGCTTAAGGTGCAGTAATATATGTGCGAATTTATTATGGCAAACAACAGGTAGAGGTAAATTTATTGACTTCTAAGCTGCTCTTAGCGCCGTTAAACACAATTACAGTACCAAAGCTTGAACTGTCAGCAGTCAAATTGCGTAAGCAAAGTAGAGTGGTCAAAATGTGAGTACAGCTTGTGGACAGATTCACCGGTTGCTCTGCACTGGATCAGAAACCTCCCATGTAAGCTGAAGATGTACGAAGCAAATAGAGTCTCAGAGATCCAGACCCACACAGAGATTGGCCGTTGGCGCTATGTAAACACAAAACAAAACCCAGCAGATTTATTAACTATGGTTATAACAGCAAGAGAACTAGTTGGAAATAAACTCTGGTTACATGGACCGGACATTTTGAGCCTGAAGAAGCAGCTGAGAAGCTTAACGAGCTGGGATCGTATCACTTGACACATTCACGTGAGTTTTTGGAAATATTTATACCTAGCATGGGCAAGAGCATGTCGCTGGAGAAGAGTATAAATATAATGAGCTACATCATCAGGTTTGTGCGGAGCGCAAGGCACAACCAGAAGAGGCGAAGAACTCCGCACAGCAACCGAGTAGTGCAACCACCAACGGTGGAAGAGAAATGTGAAGCAACAGAATATCTGCTGAAGCAGGAGCAGGCGAAAAATTTCAGATAAGAGATAGATAAACTGAGAGAGATTGGGCAAGTGCAAGAGGGAAGCAAAATTAGTACATTGAATCCAATAATAGACAGCAAGGGCTTATTGAAAGTAGGCGGACGATTAAGGAGATCAGAAGAAGCCTATGAGATAAGACATCCGGTGATAGAGAAATATGGTTCTCGAACAGCATGGCTGATATATAATATATCATGCTCACCGTATGACAAGGCATGGTGCTGTGCAAATAATGATGCAATTCATCAGACAACAGTTTTGGATTTTTGGAAAACTACGGAGCCAATTAAGAGCCTTTCTCCACAGGTGCGTGGTGTGTGTGCGCTATAATCACAGATTTGAACAACAGCTGATGTCTGAATTCCCAGGCGATAGGGTGCAAGTTGGTAAGCCTTTTTTACAAACAGGAATTGTATACGCAGTTGCTTTTAGAGCAAAGGCAGTGGAAAGAGCAGGACAGCGATTGAGGGAGCGTAAGTGCTGGGTGGCTATATTTCTTTGCCTAAAAACAAAGGTCATTCCTATTGATATTGTTTCTGATCTAACTTCCATAGCTTTTATTGCTTGTTTTGAGCGCTTTATTATGCAGAAGAGGGAGATGTGAGCGAATATATAGCGACAATGGTACCTCATTTGTAGGGGCGGCGTAAGAAGAGCTCGAGAGAGTTGGCAATTAACAGAAGTTTTTGAGCATCTGAGCGACAAGGGAGTTTTATGACGCCAGCAGCGCCACATCAAGGCAGAATATATGAAGCTGCTGTGAAGTCAATGAAAGACCACCTCACGCGCATTGTCGAGCAAATGATTTTAAAACAAGAGCAGCTATGTAAGCTACTAGTAGAGATAGAGGCAATTTTAAACTCAAGGCCTTTGACACCCTTGAGTGATGATGCAGAAGACGTGCAGGCTCTAACACTTGGACCCTTTTTGATAGGGGAGCCTTTGATTATCCCCTTACTATACGTGAGCGAGCAGCAGTCAAACATGAAAGGAGCAAGTTTATGGAGATCACGTTAGAAAATGATTGAGCATTTCTGGAAGAGATGGAGAGAGGAATATTTGACGATGCTGCAAGAGCGCGAAAAATGGCGCCGAGAACGAGAAACAATGAGCCTAGGTCAATAAGTACTGATCAAGAGTGAGCTTTTCCCCCCAGCGCAATAGGCTTTGGGGAGAATTTGTGACTTAATCAGAAGCCGAAATGAGCTGAAACGTTCAGTCATTGTGCAGACGGCCACAACCCGCCTGACAAGGCCTGTTCAAAAGATATGCGTTCTTCCAGTTGCGCCAAGCGAATAGAGGCTGTCTGCGATGGTAGGAAAGGGGAAAAACAAGATGACTTTTGTTGCTCGTGGGGACTGTATCAACTGCAAACATGCGTTTGAGTTTCGCACACAGCGAAATAAGGTTCAGGTAGTATTTGGAGGTTAGTTCGTTTCTAGCAATGGAGCCGTGCGGTTTGTGCCAATGGAGCAGTGCGGTAGTGCCAATGGAGCAGTGCAAGAGTGCCAATGGAGCAGTACGAGGGTTTTATTTCCATCGAATTGCTGTAAGTATTGTTATAGTTTGAATAGCTTGAATCCAGTGCGAATGCAATTACAAGTCAATGACATTTTCAATTGTATGTGTTTTTTCCTGAAGCCGAATTGGTGATTAGGAATTAGTTTTCGTTTTTCTATCATTGGCATTAATCTTTTGAGGAAGAGAGTTTCCAAAATTTTTGAGGCGATCGGCAGCAAGCTCATGATGGGGCGATATGACTCAACTTTGTCTGGCATTTTTCCAGGCTTAAGGGCCATTTTTACTTGAGCCACTTTCCATTTAGCGGGAACAAAACAAGGTAATAAAACAATGTTGTATATACGAGTATAAGGCAGGAAAGTGAATCCCTCTTCTGGAAGATGCTTTAATATTTCTCCACTAATGAGATCGTATCCGGGGGCTTTCTTTGCTTTAGTCTTTTTGATAGCTTCCTCGACTTTCCCTTTTGGAAATTTTTGTATGGTCAGGTCCATCTGGTAGATGTGTCGCATGGTTTCTCTTACTCTTTCTCCAGTGATTGGGGATGGGTCGATTTCTTGTGGAGTAAGCACTGTTTTTAAATATTGTGCCAAATGTGCATGATTTTTCGAGATCACTTTTAGTCCATAATCTGTTTTCCATTCTGATTGCAGGTTGTTCCAGAGTTGGCTCCTTTTGTAGCTTCCCATGCTGGTGTTGCTTTTGTTTTTGTTATACTATTTACATTTAAAAAAATTAGAAATTGTGTACTAATTTTGTGCTTTTGAGAAGGGTTGCAACTACAAGAAGGAGGTATGGTAGGTAGGGACATCTATATATATACAGATATTGTCAGAATCGCATTCTGAACATTTTTAATTTTGTCCGTCCGTATGTGGCCACTTTTTTCTAAACCGTTAGATGTCTCTTAATGGATCTTTGCAAAAGTATAGTCTGGATAAAGATACAGACCAGATTGCTATATGGGCCGATTTGGAGGAACGACACGCCTACCTCCCATACAAGGAACTTTTTTCACCTTTCGTAAAATTACTATAACTTCGGTCCAATTAATGGAAGATGTGAGTCCCAGTAAACAATATTCAAAAAGTGGTATATATTAGCTGCAACGCTCACTACTAACAAGTATCATAACTTATGATCGATTGGAGATTTATGGACGAAATTTTACGAAAAGCAATATGAGGACAATATAAAGATAACTGCACGAAATGAGGTTGATTAAAGAAGGACACGCCAACTTTTGATATAAGGAACTTTCGGGTCTAAACTTTAAATTAGCCTACCTAACCTCGTATTGATGCTATCGGAATAAAATGTACATGGGGCCCATTATAGTATGTATGCAAAATATATGGATCATAATACTGCTGCCACGCCTACAATCAAGCAAAAAACATTACTACGTCCGTATTAAAAATTTATCAATGAAATTTCCCACGAAGGTTGCGAGTACTACCATTAAGCACCACACAATGAATGGGCGAGATATTTTGACAGCAACGCCCACTATTGACATATTTTTATAACTTACGACATACATATATGATATTTTTTGGCGAATATTAATATTGATACGTAAAAAAAAATTCTAAATCATACACAAGAAATGCCTCCCTTCAATATAATCAATTCAAGGTACTCCACAGAAAATTACAATAGATATGATCCTAATGATTATTTATGAAGAAAACTATACCATTATTGAACTGGCACGCAGAAGGAAAGTTAAAGGCTATTTCGAGGTCGGTCGAACCCGCCTTCAGACTTCTTTACTCGTTTTTTCTTGTGCTGGCTGTCTCCCGTAATTTTTTGTTTCCACTCTTCTGTGATACTCTACTGCTGCTGCTGGTGTTGTTGTTGTATTTACTGTAAGGAAATATATAGTTATATATATTTCCATCTTACAAAGAGAAAGAAACGGAAAGGTCGGAAATATATATATATATATATATATATATATATATATATATATATATATATATATATATATATATATATATATATATATATATATATATATATATATATATATATATATATATATATATATATATATATATATATATATATATATATATATATATATATATATATATATATATATATATATATATATATATATATATATATATATATATATATATATATATATATATATATATATATATATATATATATATATATATATATATATATATATATATATATATATATATATATATATATATATATATATATATATATATATATATATATATATATATATATATATATATATATATATATATATATATATATATATATATATATATATATATATATATATATATATATATATATATATATATATATATATATATATATACGAGGTGTGATCAAAAGATAACCGTTATTTTCATCTTTTCGTGAGTTACGTATGTTCGATGTTACGAAAGAAACTGTATTCAGTTTTGTGTAAAAAATTAAATTAAATGCGCAAGGACATTTGAAATGTTGACTGTGGCCTTTGGCGAGTCTACTATGAGCAGAACACAAGTTCAATTGTGGAATAACCGGTTTAAGGAAGGCCGAGAATATGTCAATGACGATGCTCGTCCTGGTCGCCCGAGCACGTCAACAACCGATGAAAACATTGACGCAGTGAATTTTGGATAATCGTCGAATCACTATCAGAGAGGTTGCTGATGATGTTGGCATATCGTTCGGCTCATGCCAAGCAATTTTTACGGATGTTTTAGGCATGAAACGTGCGGCAGCGAAGATTGTTCCAAAATTGCTAAATTTTGAGCAAAAACAACGTCGCATGGACATCGTTCAGGAGCTGTTTCTGGCCAAAAACAAAACCGTTATCATGCCTCAACCACCGTATTCACCGGACTTGGCCCCCGCTGACTTTCCTCTTTCCAAAACTGAAGACACCGATGAAAGGAAAGCGTTTTGCTACGATTGACCACAGGCCAGATTGCTATATGGACCGATTTGGACAAAGTCCACGCCTACCTCCCATATAAGGAAACTTTTCACTTTTGTAAATGACTATAACTTCGGTCGAATTGATGGACTCGTGACGAAATTTGGCATTTATGGAGATGTGAGTCCTACTAAACACTATTGGGCGATATATATTAACTGCCACGTCCACTATTAACAAATTTTCCTAACTTAAGATCTGGTACGACGAAATTTTACGGGATGGAACGGAACATTTGGCCATTATAAAGCCATCTGCAACTAAAGACGCGCCCACTTAATACTACTGTCACGCCCACAATTAACCAAAAATCTTTACTGTGTTCCTATGTATTAAAGATTTATCAACGAAATTTCACAGGAATGTTGCGGGTACTAAAATTAAACACCTCACAATAAATGGGCGTGTTATTTTTACTGCCACGCCCATTATTGACATATTATTATAACTGACGACCTATACAATTTTTGGAGGAAATTATATATTAGTACGTATATGGGCCCTACAAAGCCAAATACAAGATTCGGGGCCTATCAGATGAAGGATTCGCCTCCCTCCCTTATAATAAACTTTGGGGACCCCACTTAAAAGCAATTACCCTATCTATGCTTCTAGGGACGATATATGAATACAAATTGGTAGATCTATACATTGGGTCTATACTAGAATGCATTCCAAATATGGGCAGACTATTACTACTGCCACGCCCACAATTAAGAAAAATCATTCCTAGGTACCTATAGAATATACATGAACAAAATTTCAAAGGAAGGTTGCGGGTACTAACATTAAACTCCACACAAAATATGGGCCTGTTATTGTTAGTCACGCACACTATCGACCTATACAAAATTTTGGACTAAATTTTATATTAGTGGTTATATTGGAACTACAAAGACTTACACAAGAAATGTGGTCGATATAATCAATTCAATGTACCCTACCGAAAATTACCGTATATATGCTCCTAATGAAAACATGCCCAGTGGTGAACTCGCATGCACAAGAAAAGGTAAAGTTTATTTCGAAGTCGGTTTAACCCGACTTCAGACTTCTGTACTCGTTTTAATTTTGGTAAAAAAAAAAGTTTTGGGAATGTTTAAAGAAGAATGTAAGGGGAAAATATTGAAGGAATCCATTGGTTTGCGAGCAAAAATGTATGCTTTTAAATTGATGAGGATGAAATGAAAATTTTAAAAATCAAAGGTGTAAAACAATCTGTTACAAATAAACTTACTATGGATGATAGAAAAAAATTATATTTAGGATCAATGTACATGTTTAGATCTAAGTTACATCAAGTATATACTCAACATATATATAAACTAGTATTCAGTTTTTTAGATGATAAGAGATTTGTAAGACAAAATGGAGTTGATACCAATGCATGGGGTCACTACAAAATAAATAAATAGTGAAAAAAAAAATATTTAAATTTACTTTAAAGAAATATTTAAACAAATTTGAAACATAAATGCCCTGAATGGAAAGTGTTGAATTTTTTTTTTTTTTGTTTGTAATTATATTGAATAATTACTCGAAAATGTATTGTATTAATTTTTTTGAAGGTAATGAAGTAAAAAAGTCAAAAGGTGTGAAGAAATGTCTTTTAGCGAAACTGAATATACACGATTATAAAGAATGTTTACTACAGGTTAAAGTATTCTATGGCAAAGTGTATTTTGTTAGATCAAATGTTCATGAAATTTATACACAACAATGGACAAAAATAATATTAAGTAATGATGATAATAAACGATTTATTAAAGCTTATAGGGTAAATACTTACGTTTGGGAAATTATAAAATAAATTGTAGTAGATAAATTAAATTGCACAACATCCATAGTGTGGATTCCATTGAGTAAGTATTGAATATTTTTTATTTACAATTTTTAAACTATCACATCCAAATTCATCCAAGTTGTAGACATTTTTGTTAACTGTATCTTCAATCCATATTTTTCTTCTAATCCTTTAACATAAACTGTTGTACACAGTAGATTTTCCTTTAAAAATTGTTGTACACTACTAAATGAGGTGAATCCGTCATTTCATGCAAGCCCATGATGATTTTTTGTTAACCAATTTGCTTCTTTTTGATATTTCTGAGATAATATTCTAAATTTAAAAGGAGGTTTATTGATAAAACTTGGAAATTCCATTTAGGTAAAAGTAATAGCCAACTCTTTTGCTATAAATCTATCTGCATCTCCTTTAAAACCTTGCATATCTAATGTTATAAAACTATCTGAATTAAGGTCAGCATATGAATATGTAATTAACTTGAAATTTACTTTCACATCCGTTAGATCACAATGTTGAAATTTGTTTGCATTTTGGAATCCGATCAATATGTTGCGCGATCTTTCACTCTGTGTTGAAAGTTTCACATTCCACAAATGATTTGTTCCTTAGAAGAGCATTTGATTAAAGTAGCAATCCCAACTGCGATATGCAAATGTTAAGGGTTTACCACTGCTCACGGTTTTAAACATTCCTCATTTGGCAAAATCGGATAATTGTACATGTGGGATTTTCCATATGATATTTGTTATATTTAACATTATCTTTTCCTTTGAATCACTTGAGGTCACAACATTTTGTTCATTCTTGGAACGTAAAAATATTAATTCATGTTTATAGTTTACCATCACTTTATTACAGTCCTCAGCAAATCCTAATAACATTTTCAATGGTACACAAAAATTAAAGTAACCATTAGATTTATTAGAATTTTTTGATGTCCAATCAGCATTTTTTAAATATTACTCATTTATTCAAAGACACATAATTTTTAATAGTTGTAGTTAATCGCAACTGACGTATACGATCGATTTCCAATCCATTAAGCTCATATCGAATTTCATCAAACAAATATGCCATCGAATTATTTAAAATTCACCATCAATTAAGGTAGCAACTTATTAAACTATCGCTGGGTAAAATATAGAGATCCTGATTTCGAATTGACATTCTTATTTCATCATTGTTCTTGTGATTGTGTGATTGTAGCTGTGGTACTCCTTCTTTTTAATGTTCTCATCATATAATGGTTTTTGTAGAACATCAGTATCATGACTTAGTTTTTAAATTAAACCCTTTTGACTTTAAAATTCTCTGTTAACAATTGTTAGTTGTTTACGTTTAATAACCTTATTGGTAGCCTTTCTTCCTATTCGCTCAACTGTTGGTGGGAAAGTCACAAAAGGTACACTTCGCCCTACATTTTTATTATAAATAATCATTATTCCTGTCGTTTCAAAAGTAGCCTTAGTGTTATTATTTCTCTTCGGAAATTAATTAAATTAATATCCGGATCAACAGTTTCCACTGTGATAGAACTTATCTGTTTGGTGCTAGCTTGTATATATATGATTATTTCGCAATCTCATCTATTTTAAAACAATGAGAGGTCTGACGTATGCTCTTTCTCTCCTTTCAGCATTCTGTGACTTAATCCTAATAATGAACCAATTGTTCGATCTGCATTAAAGTGTATTATGATTCTCTTGTATATCAATCTCCCTCCAGGTTTACATATTCATATGTATCACATAGATAGTTGGGAATATCATCAAGTTCATAAGAATCAATTAGAATTTCAATGATGTTTTTACCAGTTAAAGTCAATGTAATCGACATCTTGAGTGATCGTGTTTAAATGAAATAAATATTATATTATTTATTATATATTTATTATTATTAATTATTTAATACATATAAGATACGGATTGTAGGCTGTAGTATCAAAAAAATAAAATATTACTTTTACCTTGGGAGTCGTCACACCACTACTGAACGACTTATCCTTTATTGAGTTTATATTTATAGCAATTAAATGCTTAATAGGCAATGATTATTTCTAGGGAACCAAAAATAAGTTTAAAATAAAATACCAAAAAGGTTGCGCAACGGATGTACGCAAACTGGAGCGGATGCAAGAGTTCATCTACCTGTTGTGCAATTGCACTCGATCGTGTGAGAGTGCTGAGTAGGCTATATCCACGTGCTTGTGTGACGGATGGAAAGCAACCTTGAGCGGGTGCATCATTTTATTGACCTAATATGCAACTGTACTTAGTCGTTGTATAATGTTGAGTGAACTATAAGGGCGTGGTAACTCCCCCCTTCTTAACAATCATCGTCTCGGGGATTTAAATATTTAATTTAATTGTTTCAATTTCAAATTCAAATATAAATAGATTGAGATTGCGAACAATATTGAGAATATAAGCAAATTTGCTATAGAATTTGATATAAACAAGGAAGTATGAAATGAAAACTTTTCTAGTCATTTGATAAATGTTAAATTTAGTTTTTGGGTGATGTTAGAAAATGATAAATTCCCTAAGTAGCTCGGAAGAAACAAGGGTGACCAACGATGGCCAACATTTCCTTCTCTATGGTTGAGTAGTTTTCTTCCGTTTTATGAAGGGATCTTCATAAAAATGTTATTGGGCGATCTCCTCCCATTCTACTCTGAGGTAGTAACGCACCTATAGCATAATTACATGCGTCGTGTCAGAGTGCTGAGTAGGCTACATCCACGTGCTTGTGCAACGGATGGAAGGCAACCTTGAGCGGGTACATGAGTTGTTTATTCACCTATTAACTGTACTTAGTCGTGATATATACATACTCGTATATACTCGTATATATATATATATATATATATATATATATATATATATATATATATATATATCATATATATATATATATATATATATATACATATATAAATATATATATATATATATATATATATATATATATATATATATATATATATATATATATATGCAACTAAAAGAAGGAGGAACGGACATATATATATACATTCGCTTTCTGAACATTTTTAATTTTGTCCGTCCGGCTATGGCCACTTTTTTCTGTACTGTTAGAGGTCTCTTAATGGAAATTTGCAAAAGTATAGTCTGGATAAAGATACAGACCAGATTGCTATGTGGGCTGATTTGGACAAAGGACACGCCTACCTCCCACACAAGGAACTTTTTTCACATTTCTTAAAATTACTATAGTTTGGGTCCAATTGATGGAATAGTGACGGAATTGAAGATGTGAGCTCAAGTAAACACTATGCAAAAAGTGGTATATATTACCTGCCACGCTCACTACTAACAAATATCATAACTTACAATCTATTGGAGATTTATGGACGACATTTTACGAGAAGCAATATGTGGACAATATGAGGTTGATCAGAGAAGGACACGCCAACTTTTGATACAAAGAACTTCGGGTCTAAATTTTAAATTAGCCTACCTATCCTCTTATTTATGCTATCGGAATAAAATGTACATGGGGCCCATTATAGTATGTATGCAAAATATGTAGATCATAATACTGCTGCCACGCCCACAATCAAGCAAAAATCATTACCATGTCCGTATTAAAAATTTATCATCGAAATTTCCAAGCAAGGTTGTGGGTACTAACATTAAGCACCACACAATGAATGGGCGAGCTATTTTGACAGCAACGCCTACAATTGACATATTTTTATAACTTACGACATATACGTATACTTAATTTTTACAGATGCAAAAGGCTCATTTGAAAGATCATATTCTTGTTCATAATGAAATAATCCGAAATGCATAATGAAAATATCCGAAATTAATTTTTGGAAAACTTACTTTTTTACTTATTTGTTAATACTAATATGAATAAAAAATATTTACTTTAATTCACTGAAATTAAAAAAAAAATTAAAAACTCACAAATTCACGTTTCAAAAAGACAACACAGTTTCAAATAAATGACCGTAACAGCAGCAGCCGCCGATTTCGAAGCTGCAACAACTCCAACGACAGCTGGGAATAGAGTAACCGAAGCCGCAACAGCTACAACAGCATCAGCAGCCAAATCCGAAGCTACCTTCAAATTCGACAATCAGGCCAAACATGAATATGCAACAGCAAATTCAGCAACTTCAGCACCAGCTGCAATTGTTATACCAGCAACAAGCTTCGCCTGAAACATCAAGTAGTAAGTCTACACCAGGTAACGGTTGGACTGTTGTTGAGCCCAAAAAAAGACTCCGTGAAAGCCCAGGTAAGCCCAAGGCATCTCAAAAACAAGCCAAACTCGACAAATATTGGCTAAGTGTCCCTCAGGCTACAGAAAATAGGTTTCTTCCTGAGAAATTGAATATGATAAAGTTTCAAGTTTGCTTAAGTCCCAAGTAAAATCTCTCAATCTCCACCAATATTTCTTTGACAATGTCAGCAACATTACTCCTTTAATGAAGCTCCTAATATAAACAGCCCCTAGTTATTATGATTTAAAGCTCATACGTAATGAGCAATTAAAAATTAAAGCATTGACTCCTGAAGCCTACAAAACAATTAAAAACCACATATCCTTCAAATATTCCAAAAAAATATCTTTAAAAGTACATCCGCTTCAGAACATGACATACGATATTAACCCACCTCCACCTAATTACACCGTATTCCCCGCCACCATGCCCAATCTGCAACCAAACCACCGTCTCCTTCCAGCACATCATATCAGAATGCAACATAGCAGACCAAATATGCTTCAAATAAAATACAACAATAAAATAGTTAATAACCAGCATAACAAGCGAAAACATCTCCATATTCATAAAAATACTAAGATCCTCTGAAATATTTTCTGAAATTTAACGCATCAACTACAATAAAATAAAATATAGGCCGAACACCCTAGCTTAACATTAAGTTGTTTGTATAATTAATTATAACAATAAACACGATATAAAAAAAAACAACTGCAGCAAAAAATACAGAATTCTATGCCTGTAAATCAAAGCAAGAAGCACTGAGGAAATTGCTGACGCCGCAAATATAATTGTTGAAGATTGGAAAGGCCCAATTGCAATCTCGGCAGTATATAGCCCACCCAAACATGCAATTAAAAGGTACTTTCCAACCCTCGGAAACAGGTTTTTCGCTGGAGGAGACTATAATGCAAAACATGCATGCTGGGGTTCCCGTCTCACAACTTCCAAAAGCCGACAACTCTTGGCGGCTATAACAAATCTAAATCTTCTCACAGCTTCCTCAGGCTTACCAACGTATTGGCCAAATTCCCGACCGTATAGGCTTTTGCATAATGAAAAGCATCTCGATTAGGGATATAACATGCAGCCCATGTTGTGATCTATCCTCTGACCATTCTCCTGCCATATTTACAATAATTAATAATTTTGTTGATTCACCTTCTGAATGTCGCCTTTACAACAGCAAAACTGATTGGAATTACTTCCGATTGTCAATATCTTCAACAATTAGCCTGAACCAGTCGCCTAAGTCTAGTGAAAATATCAATAATTGCCTCCAATAGGCTGGTTTGAAGTCGACAGCCCCCTGATCAAGCGACAATGCAGACTCTTCTCTTGTGAAAAAACTGGGAGAAAAACGCATGGCGAGAAAAAAGTGGCAACAGAGTAGACATACTGGGGATAAGAAAAAATTAAATATACTCTCAAAAGATCTCAACTGCAGTACTATCTCCGTAACCTTGATGCAAATGCTGCCACCGACTATCCCCTCTGGAACGCAACAAAACAGTTAAGGAGGCCAACTCTGGCACAATCTACCATCAGAATAGAAAACAAAGATTGGGCTAAAAGTGATATCGAAAAATGATGCACATTTGTACGATATTTAAAAACAGTGTTTAGCGTGCTAAGCGTGCCTAAAATCATATTACTCCCATTCCTGCTTTAAGCTATATTTTAATTTTTCCTGTAAATTTGCATTAATGCAAATAATAAAAAAAATGCGGTGCCCCACAATTGAATCCCATATGTCCATATAGGCTTAATGACACTAGTATAAATTAGTACCTTATATTCTAAGGCAAGGTTTGAATGCCTATTTAGTAGCCAGTTCAAGGTATGGAATTTCAATTTGATCTGAGCACACTTTGAGTCAATGTATTTGGTCCAGGTTAGTCGTCTGTCTAAGTGGATTCCCAGGTACTTTATGTCAGAGTGTTGTGGAATATTTTGACCATTGATCCGAATAGGGGGGCACGTGTCCTTCCTTAGGTGTGCACATTAAGCTTCGTTGACCTTTATTCTCCATTTGTTAAGCCACTGTTCAATAGACAGTAAGTAGCTCTGAAGCCATTGCGAGTATTCAAGATGGAACTCAGTATGGCGGTATCATCGGCAAATATGAATATAGCCGTGTGATCGGAAGTTGGCATGTTAGCTGTAAAAAGCAAATACAGCAGTAGTCCAAGCACACTGCCTTGAGGGACTCCTGCTTGGACATCATAGTAGTCGGATGTAGAATCACCTTGGCTTACCATGAATTTTCTGCCTTTAATGTAGGTTTAAAATAGTTTGTGGAATTTCTTTGGAATAATTTCTTTAAATTTATATATGAACCCTTTGTGCCACACTTTATCAAAGGCTTGCGTAATGTCAAGGAATGCAGCAGAGCAGTATTTCTTTTTTTCGAATGCTGAGCACTCTTACTATACGATGCACTTGCTCTATCGTTCCATGCTTTTCACGGAAGCAGAACTGGTATTGGGGAATTACATTGTTTATGAACTGCTTTTTCGAAGATTTTAGATAAGGTGGGCAGTAGACTAATGGGTCTATATGAACAAACCTGTGTAACAACCTTTCCTGGTTTCGGGATCATTATTATTTTTGAAATCTTTTAGCATTGAGGATAGTGCCCAGTGCGTAAAGTAGCTTTGAATACTATGAGATACAGCTATATTAGGTAATTCCTTTATCATGTTTGCTGATATCTGGTGTTCTAAAATGTTATTTACCCCTTCTTTGAAGTTTTCAGGCGCTCACTGTTTCCACTACTCGGAATGATCATTTCCCAAACGAGAAACGATCGTTTCTCAAGCAAGTCATGCAGCAAATCACAAGTATGATGAATCTACTCGTAACACGCACAACGAAAAATATTAGTTCTTCAATCCCATAAATATTCTCGTATCGAATACAAATGGGCTATCCAAACACATACTAGAGATTCAAGCATTACCCCAGACTCACGACATAGATATTCTTCTAATATCTGAAAATGATTTTACCGATAAAGCTACTTTCAAATACTAATAACTATAAGCTACAAGAAAGCACATGCCGGTTTAGCTATTCTAATAAAAAAAAAATATCAGACACGTTTGTATTAAATCTTACTGTACAGAAGCTATTCAAGGCACAAACATAGTTGTTGAAGATTGGAAAGGCCCAATTACAATCTCGGCAGTATATAGCCCAGCCAAACATGCAATCAAGACAGAGAAGTATGAAAAGTACTTTACAACCCTCGGAAGGAGGAGACTAAAATGCAAAACATACATACTGGGGTTCCCGTCTCACAACTCCCAAAGGCCGAAAACTCTTGGTGGCTATAACAAATATAAATCTTCTCACAGCTTTCTAAGGCTCACCTCTCGACCTAATGGACTTTTACATAATGAAATGCATCTCGACTAGCGATATAACATGTAGCCCTGGCTATGATCTATGCTCCGACCATTCTCCAGTAATGTTTACAATAATTAAAAATATTGAATGTCGCCATTAGAACAGCAAAACTGAATGGAATTAGTTCCGACTGTCAATAGGCACTCTCAGTGAAGCACTCTCAAAAGGTCTCAAGGAGCTCCTCAAAACGGAACACAACTCTCAACTTCAGTACTATCTCAGTAACCTTGATGCAAATGCTGCTACCGACTATTCCTTCTGGCATGTGGATAACAATAACAGGTATGCACCACGAGGAAGGAATGCAAACAAAAGAGACGACGACATAACGATCGCTGTGTATTCAAGTGGCACGGATATAATACAAGGGAGAAATACACAAATAATGTTCAAACGCTGGTGGATAATTTAAATAATATTAACCGCAGTCAGAAAGGGATCATGCGTGCAACAACAACAACAACAACAACAGGGCGTGCAACACCAACAACAGCGTGTGCAACAACAACAACGTGCCGCGGCAACTACTACGCGCTGGACAACAGCCGGACTTTTACAGGAAAGCGCTGAGGGTCGCCAAAGTTCAAGCGGAAAACAACAGCAGTTAATTGGCCTTGGCAATGGCAAACGGTAATCGGAGCAACGGCCAGCGGGACTGGAACAACAACTAGAGGTTCAACAGGTGGCTATAAAAGCGCCTGTAACCGGACTCTTTTCATGCGATGCCGCATAGACGCCACCACATTAGCAATCAGAACCAACGGACACACACACACACACAAGCGCTGTATTTGCAACGAATGCTGGAATTTAATCCACTCTCATAGTAAACCAGAACTTGTTCGTAAAAGTTAGAACGGTGAAAGTGGTTTGCCAAACCACCACCGTTGAAACTAAAGACTCAAGACACGTACCTAGGCACTCAGAAGTACTGCGTTTGCCTTCATAGCAAACCAGGAGTTCCTTCTCAAAGTCAAACCGATGGAAGTGGTTTTCAATTCACCACCGTTGAGACTGGAGACAGGACGGCACAGCACCAACTTCAGGAGCGGCTTCCATAGAACCCATAATATCTGGTATAGAATTTAAACCTATAAATAAGAAAGAACTATAAAATAAAGAAAACTTTAATAATACAACACACCGCGAAGTAATTTTCTGTACACGACCCTGGCGAACCGCTGAGTATTTACCGCAGCAGATATGAGTCGCTACAATGCATAGGATGCAAAATTGCTAGACAAATCGGGACAAAGGACTGTTTGTCTCTAAATAGACTAAGTATAGGTTCCATAATTAGTGTCCTAACGGAACACTGGAACCTGGGTACTCACGAGTGTAGGCTGGGGAATGCTTCTAACGAATTCTGCAGGAGTTGCAAGGACGGGGCGGAGCAAGAGTACATTGAACACCTGTTATGCACGTGTCCAGCATTGTCCAGAAGGAGGCGCACTTTCCTGAGCGACCACTTTCTGGACTCTTTGGGAGATATTTCAAATAAAAAGATTAGCTCCATCAACTGCTTTATGAAAAGCTCCAAATGGATGGACCTTTGAAAGGGATGCATCCTGTTGTCCCATGCGATATCACAAGGGGTCAATTATGGCCTAAGAGCGCCCTTCGGGCGGCCGTTACATTTGAGCTGACTTGAGCATACCAGATTGACACATTCCCATATCATAGACACATCGTCAGCACTGGAACTCTTCCACTCAAATTACCATATATCACATTTTAACTGAATGTCCTCAGTGCGACAACCACACAAAACAAATCTTCTCCAACATTCATCCGCTGGATTTTCTTTCATCAATGACTCAGGATTGTGTTGAAGCATTTAATCCTTTTAAAAATTGAGTGACACCAATGGAAAGATCTACAAACAAGAAGTTGTGAAGTCAGAATTTATGCTGGTTTTGCAGTTAATATTTTATATTTAATATTTTTATACCCTTTACCTTTAAAAAAAGATATAAAGTAAGTTTGTGCTACTTGTATGTCACCTCCACCGTCGTGACATCAGCCTCAGACTCCGGGTCTGACTCCAGAAGGAGTTCCTCCTCACTGAGTGTGGTTGTCCCTAGGAGACCCTCCAAACCCCCTTGGTCTTGGTGACAGAAGCGCGAGGTAAAAGTCCGGTCGTAGTAGCAGGAGACTGCAACGCCTGGTCCACAGCATGGGGAAGTACACGCACAGATCAGCGAGGAAGAATTCTGCTCGAATGCCTAGCTCCATTATCGTTAGACCTTTTAAACCACGGTAGTAAGAATACATTCGAAACAGGCAGGAGGGGTTCCGTGATAGACCTCACCTTCGCACACAATGTTATAACTCACAACGCACAGTGGCAAGTCAGCAGCATATACACACACAGTGATCACCGGGCTATTGAAATAGATATCACTGTGCAGAAAAAACAACGAATTCGCAAAGTGCCAACAAAACGGTGGAAATGGCAGGTTTTTGACGTAGAAGCCTTTAATACCGCCTAGAAAGATGAGGAAATCCCCCTGGACACGGCAGAAAAGATGGCGGTCAGCATAACGGACAAACTCAACATGGCCTGTGACGTGGCAATGCCAAGAATATCAAACAGAATTGTGAGGAAACCAGTCTACTGGTGGAATGACGAAATCGCTAATGCGAGGAAAAGATGTAACCAAGCGCGCAGAAAGGCAAAACGAGCTCGCAATAGGCCAATTTGGGAAACGCTGCATCAAGTACATAAAGAGTGTAGGAAAGTACTGAAAGTAGCCATTAAAAACAGCAAAAACGGATATTTTAAGGAGCTCTACGACAGTTCTGATCTCGATCCATGGGGTAACGCATATAAGTCAGTGATGGCCAAACTTAAAGGGCCAAGAGCACCGCAACCAACAGAATATAAATTGATGCGTAAGGTGGTTGCAGCGTTCTTTCCCCCACAGGAGGAAACAATTCTGTACAACGGCCAACAAATAAACAGCACAGAAATCCCCGAGATTTCCACTGATAAGGTAGTGTTCACTCTGCGGAATATCGCTGACGGTAAAGCACCCAGGCTAGACGGTTTACCCAGTTTTGCGGTAAAAGCGGCGGTCAAGGCAACACCTGAAATCTTCACGCCGGTGTACAATGCGTGCTTAAACGAGGGAATATACCCAGATATTTGGAAAAGACAGAGGCTGGTATTTCTGCTTAAGCCCGGAAAACAACCAGACCACCCATCCTCGTACAGACCAATTTGCATGCTGGATACGCTGGGTAAAATCTTAGAGAGAATTATCTGTGATAGACTGCAAGGATCACTTGAAAAGCCAGGAGGATTGGCCGCAAATCAATTTGGATTTCGGAGATCGCGATCCACTGTGGATGCAGTCCAAGCAGTGATGGATATTGCAAGAGAAGCACTCAGCGGGAAGAGATGGGTAAATGGAAGCAAAAAATACTGCGCAGTAATCACATTAGATGTGAAGAACGCTTTCAACTCGGCGAGTTGGCCATTAATCATAAGCGCCCTCCGGAAATTCGCTGTCCCGGAGTACTTGTTGCGAATTTTAGCTAGTTATTTTGACAACCGAGTACTACTGTACCATACGGACGAAGGGGCAAAGCAATATAGGTTCACGGGGGGAGTACCCCAGGGTTCTGTGCTCGGCCCTTCATTATGGAATGGTATGTACAATGTCATACTCCAACTGGACCTACCGGAAGATACTACGGGGTAGGCTATGCGGACGACATTGCTGTGGTAGCAGTAGCAAAACAGCTGGATATGCTCTAAACGATATACAATGATGCGATCATCAGAATAAGAAGCTGGCTTGATGACTCAAAATTGGAATTGGCGGCCCAGAAAACAGAGGTGGTCCTGCTGAGCTCCAGAAAAGTGCGAGAGCAAATAACAATAACGGTGGGCGAACACGAAATTACATCACAGCCGTATCTGCGGTAGACGCGAAACTGACCTTCAAGGAACACCTTAGGACAGTATGCGAAAAGGCTGCTCGCGTCAACGGTGCGCTCAAAAAGATGATGCCAAACTTGGGAGGGCCCAGATCAAGTCGAAGGAAGCTACTATCGAGGGTAACTACCTACCGTGTGCATATAATAAATTTTGGGGACCCCACTTAAAGACAATTACCCTATCTATGCTTCTAGTGATGGTATATGAAAACAAATTGGTACATGTATACACTGGGTCTGTACTAGCATGCATTCCAAATATGGGCAGATTATTGCTACTGCCACGCCCACAATTAACCAAAAATCATTACTAGGTTCCTATTAAAGTTTTTTCAACGAAATTTCACAGGAAACTTGCGGGTAGTAACATTAAAAACTACAAAAAAATGGGCATGTTATTTTTACAGCCACGACCAATATTGACATATTATTATAACTTTCGACCTACACAATATTTTTTGACGAAATTGTATATTAGTGGTTATATTGTCACTAAAAAGCCATACACAAGAAATGGGGTCGACATAATCATTTCAAGGTACCCTACCAAAAATTATCGTGAATATGCTCCTAATGATGATTTATGAAGAAAACATCCGCATTGTTGAACTCGCACGCACAAGAAAAGGTAAAGGGTATTTCGAAGTCGGTCTAACCCGACTTCAGACTTCTGTACTCGTTACATATAAGAATACACTGCGTGCATTGACATGAATATATTGTAATATATATAATATCTTGGTGCGCATTCTTGGTTCGCATCCAATAATTGCACCCACCAGTTTACCTTTGTATCCACAAAAAGCTTCTGTAGGTTGGATTTCGGAGCGATATCATGGTCATGCGCCATATATCTGTATTTATCAGTCCTGAGACCACAGACCAAGTCCCCGTATATCCAAGGTCCTTGGATCAGGGTGGCAGACGACCACAGTGACATCCACATCAAACTCCTCCGTGTCTGATTCCAGAAGGACCTCTTTCCACTAAGTGTGGTTATCCCCAGGAGTCTCTCCAAACCCGTCACAGTTGGCATATAGTCAGTGCGTTCCCTGGCCATGCCTCGCCCATCCTGGAGATCTCAACCCTGTACAGGTCTACTGACTTTCTGATCCGCTTATTTCCAACAAGTAATGAACAAACGCGTTGAAATTTTTGTGTACCTTGATGACGTCATTATCCCCGTGTGAATCGGTGGCGGAAGGTCTGCATCGATTCAGTAAATTTGCAATGCTGCTACAAAAATACGGTTTAGCCCTACGGCTCGATAAATGTAGATTCCTGATGACTCAAATTGAGTACCTTGATCATATTATAAATGGTAATGGTATTAAATCAGACAAGCAGAAAATCAGCAAATCAAAATTTTAAGGAGCCAACGAACAACACCGAAGTACGAAGATATCTAGGATCAACTGGGTTCTTCCGAAAATCCATCCAACAATACGCACACATTACAAAATCGTTGCACAGATCGGAAAAGGAGAACTTTGAATAGGGTAAGGACCAACAAAATTTTTTTGCTCGACCTGTGAACGAATTAAGCAAAGCTCCATTTCATGAAGTCCATACCTCCGCAGTAGCATTGGTCTCGCTGGGTTGCTTCTCCAATCAAGTGATGGTAAAAGTTTTCAGCCAGTATTCTACTTCTGTCGGCATTGGACTGATGCGGAATCACGTTATCACAGTTATGAACTCAAAGTGCTCGCGGTTATAGAGTCACTGGAACGATTTCGTAAATATGTGTGTTTTCCAAGTTAATCTTTTGGCGAGGTGCATCCCAAGGTAATAAAGCTGGTGCGTTGAAGAGTCCAAACGGCATTCGGCTGTGTTCGTAGTGTCCTTCGGTTGTCACAAAAGATGTGAATTTCTTCGCATACTTATCAATTACTATTTGGTGATAACCCGCTCGTAAATACAGAGAGGTGAAATATTTGTTTCCAGAGAGTTGTGCCAATAGTGGGTCTAAACTCGGCATCGGAAATGGTTCTTTAATGGTAATTCGGTTAAAAAGACGACAATCGACGCAAAGACGATATTCTCCGTTTCTCTTATCGGAAAATTTTTAACCCTATTCTAAGCTGGTCAATGATTGCAGAAAGGTGTTGACTGAGCTAAGTCATCATGCTGAGATTACCTTCATCTAGATTCCCGGGCATAGCAACATTGAGGGAAAGGAGAAAGCTGATGAGTTGGTTCTGTCGGGGGCCTCTCTTGACGTGATGAGAGACGCGTACCTGCAATATCTTCGGCTAGGAAATAGAAGGTGGAGGTTTCTAACATCCTGTCTTGACTTGATGCTTCAATGTTGACATGATCTCTATCTGTGAGCCATGACAAATGCTTTCGGCACGTTGATGAGGGTTGGCTAGCCAAGATAACGATGGAGGTCACAATTTTTCACATAGTATGGAGCATTAACAATCTGTAGCAATACTTTGTTTTGAAGTATTTGGACAGTGTTAATATTTTGTCATGTAAATATATTTGATTAGGGTTCTGTCCCCTCAAACAAATTCTTTATTTATTCAAATATTTTTCCACAAGTTAAATATAATTCAACTTTGATTTTGAATTAATTCCCCACCGCCACTCCGTTCGCTTTCGGAAAACCACCACGGTCTTTCCGTAAGTAACATCGCTCTAATGTTTTTCTACCCTTTTCCTTTGAAAAGGTAAAAAGTGTACACAAATTTTCTGCTTTTGAGAGGGGTTGCAATTTCAAGAAGGAGGTGTGGGAGGTATGAACATACATATACATATATGATCAGAATCACTTTCTGAACAATTTTCATTTTGTCCGTCTGTCTGTGGCCATTTTTTTCTACACCGTTAGAGATATCTTAATGAAACTTTGCAGAGTATAGTCTGAACAAAGATACAGAACCAGATTGCTATATGGGTCGATTTGGACAAAGACCACGCCTACCTCACATATAAGGAACATTTCTCACCTTTTTTAAAATGACTATAACTTCGGTCCAATTGATGGAATAGTGCAGTTATGGAGACGTGGGTCCTAGTAAATACTATGCAAAAAGTGGGCGATTTATTTTAAGTGCCACGCCTACTATTAACAAACAATCATAGCTTAAGATCTACTGGAGATTCATGGATTTAACGAGAAGCAACATGTGGACATTATAACGCTATCTGCACGAAATGAGGTTGATCAGAGAAAGGACACGCGCACTTTTGATATAATGAATATTCTGGTCTAAAATTTAAATTAATCTACCAATGCTCGTATTGATACCATCGGAATAAAATAGTGGATGTGCAGAATGTGGGGATTATAATACTACTGCCACGCCCATAAATAACCAAAAATTATTACTATTTTCTTATTAAAGATTTATCAACGAAATTTCACAGGAACAAAAGCGGGTACCAAAGCGAAAATTTATATTAGTATATTGACGCTACAAAGCCATAAAGACCAAAAAATGAGATCGATCATTTAGAGGCCACGGTTCCCTCTAATATAAACAATTTAGGGTATTCCATGGAAAATTACTGTAGATATGCTCCTAATAATGATTTATGAAGAACACATCCCCATTGTTGAACTTGCCCGCACAAGGAAAGGTAAAAGCTAGTCCAACCGAATTTGAAGTACACTCCTTTTCGGATCATAGGCTAATCCAGTTTGATCTTTTAGATAGTCTACCTATCCTTACGGCTGGGAAGGCAAGCTGGGACCTCTGCAGGGAGACTGTAGCTAGACTACTACCTCATAACCCCATAAGCAGAAGCACGTGTGACGAAATTGATAGGTCTATGGGGATTCTCATGGATGCTCTTAACAAAGCTGTATCGGTCTCTTGCCCCTCAGTAGACCCAGGGGGAAGCAAAGACCCACGTGGTGGGGGAGGAAATTAGAAAACTGAGGAAAAATTGTAAGAGACTGCTCAACAATGCAAAGAAGTCTAGAGATAGGGCGGACAAATCGATTCACAGCTGGGGACAGCGTCGGCCAAGAAGTCCGCGTACAGTGGTGAAGTTTTTTTCACTCCTACTCTGGAATCTTGCGGTAAATGAGCTGCTCGTTCGACTGGAGAGGGAAGGATGCAAGGTGTTTGCGAATGCGGATGATGTTGCTTTTAGTATATTTGAAAAATATATATCTAATTTGAGAGACTTGATGCAACACATGTTGAATATTCTCTCTAAATGGACTACAGTCTGTGGGTTGGGGGCTAATACGGCCAAGACTAAGCTTAATTAGGAAGTATAAAATTCCTTATCTCATCGCTCCAAAGCAAGGAAGGTAAATATTCGGGAATGATCCTAGATAGGAAGCAGAACTGGAAGGCTAATATAAGTGAGCGCATTAGGAAGGCTCAGGTAGCTCTGTAACAAAGTAGTAGGTAAGAATATACACAGCTATGGTACGACCAGTCCTTTTTAATGGGATGCTTGATTGGTGAACAGCCCTAAGTAAGCCCACATACGACAGGTTTTTAACAGGTACAAAGAATGGCAGAGGTATCCATAAGTATGTAGTCCCATTAGAGTGACTCCAACGGCAGCTTTGGACGTTATGCTCAATCTGCTGCCTGTTAGGCTTTTTGGCGAGAAAATGCCTGCAAAATCGGCTACAATGCTAAAAGCTACGCATCAATGGGTTGCCAGGAATGAAAGTCATGCGTCTATCTTAAGTCGTTTCGAGGGCATTCTTGACTCTTTCGATCACATCACACCAATGTACTCGTATGCCTTCAATGGCTTGAGCAGAATCTCTATTCCCGTTAGGGATGAATGGAAGGATAGCATCCCCCCTCATGCAAAATGGATTCACATCTACACAAATGGATCCAAGTGCAGAGTAGGGTTGGAGGTGGTGTATTCTCAGAATATTTTGACGGTAACATGTCCTTTAGGCTTCCCGACCACTGGAGTGCTTTTCAGGCTGAAGTCGCGGCTATAGAGGCAGTACTGTCTTGGCAAAAGAAGGAAGATATCTGGACAAGATACTTGTATTCTATCTGACAGCCAAGCAGATTTGCGCTCCTTGGATTCGGCAATTATCACCTCAGAAGCCGCCAAGAGCTGTCGCAAATCTTTAGACGAGATGGCTAAGGAGACCCGTCTGCAACTGTGCTGGGCTTCCGGCCACAGGGATATTCCAGGGAACTGTAAATGTACTACCATACCGATTGAACCATATAGGTCGAACTTCGGAATTCCTATTGCCACTTGTAAGCTCTTAATAAATACAATATCCTTAGGTACCACGGGCAAGTGCTGGTCTGAAGGTATAGGATGCAAAGTTGCTAGACGAATCGGGCCAGAGATAAATGTCAAGCGCTCAAAGGACTGTTTGTCTCTAAATAGACTAAGTATAGGTTCCATAATTAGTGTCCTAACGGAACACTGGAACCTGGGTACTCACGAGTGTAGGCTGGGGAATGCCTCTAACGAATTCTGCAGAAGTTGCATGGACTGGGCGGAGCAAGAGTACATTGAACACCTGTCATGCACGTGTCCAGCGTTGTCCAGAAGGAGGCGCACTTTCCTGAGCGACCACTTTCTGGACTCTTTGGGAGATATTTCAAATAAAAAGATTAGCTCCATCAACTGCTTTATGAAAAGCTCCAAATGGATGGACCTTTGAAAGGGATGCGTCCTGTTGTCCCATGCGATATCACAAGGGGTCAATGATGGCCTAAGTGCGCCATTAGGGTGGCCGCCTTACCTAACTACCTAAATTTGAGAACAACTCTCACTTTCCTCAAATTATAGAGATGCAGTAATAGAAATTTATCATAAAACAGTACTTATCGGGATCCCTGGTCATGTCCAAATCACTGGAAACGAATTTGGCGATGAAGCTTCAAAACTTGCTGCTAAATCCCCGTCATTTTTTCTTCAAATAATATCAGGTCTTCAAAATGGTATCAGGACCTCAATCAAGACAAATCAAATATAAACAGCTTTTTAAAGTTTCAGCAAACAGACGTTAACAAACTTGATCTAGTTAAATTTGAGCTGACTTGAGCATACCAGATTGACACATTCCCATATCATAGACACATTGTCAGCACTGCAACTCTTCCACTCAAATTACCATATATCACATTTTAACTGAATGTCCTCAGTGCGACAACCACACAAAACAAATCTTCTCCAACATTGATCCCCTGGAATTTCTTTCATCAAGGACTCAGGATTGTGTTGAAGCATTTAATCCTTTTAAAAAATGAGTGACACCAATGGAAAGATCTACAAACAAGAAGTTGTGAAGTCAGAATTTATGCTGGTTTTGCAGTTAATATTTTATATTTAATATTTGTATACCCTTTACCTTTAAAAAAAGATATAAAGTAAGTTTGTGCGGTGGAGAAGGTAGGTACAAAATCACTTTCTGAACAATTTTCATTTTGTCTGTAAATCTGCGGCCACTTTCTTTCTAAAACGTTAAAGCTGTCTTCATGAAGCCCGTCTTGATAAAGACCCTGCCTACCTCCTATATATTGAACTTTTTTCAAATTTTTTAAAATTACTATAACTTGGGTCAAATTGATGGAATTGTAAGTGCTGTGGATTTGGTAGTTTTACAGATGTGGATCCTACTAAACACTAAGCAAAAAAGGGGCGGTATATATATTCATAGCTTATGATCTACTAGAGATTTATCTACGAAATTTTACTAGCAGCCACATGTGGATATGATATAACTAACTGAAGGAAATTAGGCTGACCAGAGCAAGGCGTGTATTTCCGCTGATCATCCCATTTGTTGCAGATAGCTTTATAATATCCACATATTCCTTCACGTAAAATTTCGTTCATTAATCTCTACCAGATCTTAAATTATGAATATTTGTTAATAGTGAGCATGCCAGTTAATATGTGCCTCCCACTTTTTGTTTAGTGTTTAGTAGGACCCATATCTCCATAACTGCCAAATTGCGTCACAATTCCATCAATTGAATCGAAGATATAGTCATTTTAAAAAAAGTAAAAAAAATTCCTTGTATGGGAGGTAGGCGTGGTCTATGTCCAAATCGGCCCCTGTAGTAATCTGGTTCTGTATCTTTGTCCAGACTTTACTTTTGCAAAATTTCATTCAACGGTGTAGAAAAAATGTGGCCACAGACGGGCAGAGGGACAGACGGACAGACGGATGGGAAAAATAAAAATTTGCTTAGAAAGTAATTATGAACATATCTTTATATATATGTCCATACCTACCACGCCTCCTTCTTGAAATTGCAACCCCTCTCAAAAGCACGAAATTAGTATACCCTTTTAACCTTTTTTAAAGGTAAAGGTTATAAAAATATGGTGCACAAGCCCATTGTGCGCGCAATAGAAAAACGGCTGCGCAACTTTCGAAAAATTAGTGCACTCGAGCAGCTTACAGGGAACTTTCGCCACTTTTGTTCGACACCGTTAGAGCTATTTTAATGGAACGTTGCTAAAGTATTGTCTGGACAAAGATCCCTTATAAGGAACTTTATTTAACTTTTTTAAAATGACTATAACTTCGGTCAAATTAATGGAATAGTGACCCAATTTGGAAATTATGTGCATGTGGATCCTACTAAAAACTGTGCAGAAGTTGGGTTCCCACTATTAACAAATATTCATAACTTAAGATCTATTACAGATTAATAGACGAAATTTTACGAAGAGTAACCTGTGGACATTTTAAAGTTATCTGCAAGTTGAGGCTGATAAGAAAAAGGATACGCCCACTTTTGATATAAGGCACTTTCGATGTAAAGTTAAAATTAGCCTAGCTGCGCTCGTATTGATGCTATCTGAATAAATTGGCAGAAATGTACACGGGGTCCATAATAGTGTGTGTGCAAAGTGTGTGTGAAAATCAAGCTACCTGCGCGTAGTTGACTCACAGCACCAACTCAGAATAGACACTAAACATTTGGTGTAGTTAGCTTTTAAGAAGTAGTATCAAATATAAGCACATATTTTTAAGGTACAAGTATTTTAAATAAATAGTGATTTATGAATAATAATTATGTGAACTTTTAGGGTGTTAGAATTCCGCAAGTTTGACGACGGCCATTGGCCTATAGAATGTTCCGTCGGCATTCTTATATTCAGTCGGTCAGTTGGTTGAGCAACTGACACCAATCAACAATTGCATAACTAGAATACCAGGAAGGTACTTACTAGAAGGAAGGTACTTACTAGACTGTAAGAATTAATTGTAAATATGATGATTTTTTAGCAATAAAGTCTCTATTTTTGTGAATTTAGAATTCCAACGAACATTTTTTTAATTTGGCTGCTTCGAACGCTTCCTACTTGCAAATAATGGCCCGTTTACGCCAGCACTGCTATCGGCTTCAAAAGCGCACTGATGTGCGACTCAAGGACCCCAACAGAAAGGACCTCAACAATTAGCGGTTTAATAAGCTTAATAAGCCGGTTTAAGGACATACCGTCTTAAAACCTTCCAGGATCCCAGCATATTGGCCAGGACCAGTATATCTGGAGAAAACCCAGGGAAAGGAAACTTGAAGCAGGAGAACTTCCCTGCAACATCTGGAGTAAACCCAGGCCGAGGTTGTGAAACCATTTCTGAACCAGAAGGAAACCAAACAGGAAACTGTAATTATTTCATTATTGCAGCGGATTATATGTGGATACTTCTGCGACCCTGAAGGCGCTGTAGCGCTGGTCAAAGAAGTCGCAGCCTACAGGCGCAATTGCACTGTTGCACGCAACTATGTCTTGGCAACCATAGAACTGTTAGTATGATCGGACGGTATATTCTTGTCAGCTTAGTTGTGAGGATTTTTTTTTGTGGGGGAATGTGTGTTTTTCGTCAGGACCTCTTGGAAATCATTTCATGTAATAAGCTTAGGGTATTGGACAAAATTAAATCTTCTCAATTTGTAAATAATTGTTTAATAAATATGCTATATATTGCGTTAAAACTGAGACATGGTTTAAGCGCTGTAAATTGTTTTAAAAATATTAATGTAGTGGGCGTGAAATAATTCGTCGTAATTTGTTTTTGAAAATATTATTCTTTTACTCCGCAAGCATAAAAGATATCGAAAAATGTTCAACACTCATTGATGATAATGATAAATGGTCGCCTTCTTCGGCAAAAAATTCTTTACAGAACGATAACAAAAGAATCTCGAATAACATAAGTTTAAATAAATAATATGTAGTCATAATCGGTAGTTGTGCAGTTGATTAAGTATAATTTTTATACTTACGTAATTAAAATAATTTTGTTTTTTATCCGGCATTACGTTACAGTTGCCTTTCTATTTTTTATTATACTCGGAATAATGTTTGTCTCGTTAAACAATAAAACTAAAAAACTTATTGTTATAATACGCGTTTTAGTTAAATTTCATTTTGGAAACAAAACTTTTAGTAAAATGAGCTTGCCTTATTGCCTTCAAGTGAATCTGGTTTCATGTCAAATATTGGAAACCAGAACCAGAATCGGTTTAAATGAAAACGTTATTTTAGCAAAGTTCCTGTTTATGAGTCAATATTAAAAAAATTTTACAAACTAATAATAATGATTAAAATAACAATTAATATATTGTTTAATCACTTATAGTTGTCAGAATTCTATGTACCAAGAGTTAAAATTATGGCTTGTTAATTTTATTTCAAGGAAGATAAGATTGGAGAGTGAACCGGCTACGAAAGAGCATGCAGAAGGTTGGAAAACGGCTCGGAATAAGGAAAATAGGAGAAACATGAAACGGTGGAGGTCCATATCCCGTGAGAGCAGGCTAACAGATTGTGGCAAGGGGAGTGCCGATTGGAGGAGCAGCAACTCGAGAGACGTCACGGAAAATATCGGCAGCCATTAGAAATTAGCAAACGCGAATAATAATGATATCGGTTGAACGGATAAATTTTTAACTAAATTTAGTTTAAGTATAAAATGTATTAAAAAGACAAATACAAAACCGAGCTTTAACAATTGTTTGTTGGTAGTCGCGGGTTCTTAGCTTAATTCGGTCTAAGGAAGTACAAAAATAAGCTAAAAAAATTTCTGGAAGCACAAAACCTGCAGGGCGAGGCAATCCAGAAGAAAATTAGGAATTGTAGAAATAACAATAAGGCGCGGAAGAATCGCGAGTACCACCGCAAGCGCATAGCGGAGCTACAAGCCTTGCTGCATACATTTAATTGTAGTTACGAGGAGCAGTTATATTTTACGGAGTGTTGTAATGACATTGCATACTTTGCAACGGATTATATACCAACGAGCAAAGTATACTCTGCAGATTAGCAAGGCGGCAAACCAAGCATTAGGGACTATTCATAGTCGAACGGAGGAGAAATTTTTCCAAGCCTTCACGAATACGGAGGAGTTCAAGGTAAACACGGAATATCTCGAAAATATAACTAGGTAGCTTTCTAGGCAACTCCAAGAGATCGAGGAAGCTGCATCATATTTGGAGAGTGAAGATCTAGAATCAGGGTAAATGTTAAGCCAGGGACAGCGTCAACTTCTCAAATACATACACAAACAGAACTAGCTTTGCCACCTGAAGTGCGCTGGCCAGAATATTTATCCTCCGAAGGAGTAAATCGGATGATAAAGAGCTACATTCAATGAAGAGAGGCAGGCAGAATTTTTGTTTGAAGCATCTGAAGTCGGTATCGAGCCTTTTTCAGAAGCCTGGTGCACAATAGTAACCTGGTATCGCCACTAAAAGAACCAAAAGCAATACAAGAGCATCAAGGTACCAGTACTGTAGATAGTAATTTGCCTGCACGAGCTGTGGGTCGAAGACTAATTAGTTTGAGTGCACCACTGATCACGTACTTCTCAGATCCGGGAGAAGTGGATCTGGAAACAGCCCAAGAGGTTAATGACGCTCAAATTTTATCAACAAGTAGGAAAACAAAAACAAGTAAAATGGGCATTCTGGAGGTTGCCCATGCGGTGGAATAGTTGGTGCCCATGTTCTGATGGGTCGAGATGTATGATCTGAGAACTGAGATCAGGCGCACTTGCACTACGCACTATTGTATGAAATGCCAAGCATAGTGGTCATGAAGCAAGTCGACAGTGCCTAGGGGGCACAGAATGAGATGAGACAGCCAGCGACGAGGCGCCCGGATCCGCCAGGAAGGAGAGAAGGCGGGATTAATTTCAACAGAACTAGAGTTCATTCAACAGAAGGGAGGAGCCAAGGAAGGAATCCCTTCAACACTGGGCAGCGTCCGAATTTGAGTCCCGGAAATGAAGCGAGGGGGTTGAAATGCTTTTTATGTCGACGAATTGGACATCGAGCAGCAGAGTGCAGGCAGAAACAGTTCCAACAATGGGACTAGTGAAACTTCCAGCGGCCCAGTCAAGGCCCGTAGAGTGGAAAGCCAAGAGAAATGAAGAATGAATTAGGCCACAGGTATACGTGCCAGGCAATGTAAAAACTACATTCGTTAAGAAAGAGGCTCCCCAATACTGTGTGGCGAATGATAAGATACAGTAGAGCAACAGTCTCCAGGAAAAAATTTTGGATTGCAATTTAATTTGTCAACTAATGTGGTTCTAGTACTTGGGTTAAGTTTTAATATGATTAAGGGATATAGACCAACCGCCGCGAAAGCGGTAAATGACATTTTTTTGTTGTGAGCGAGATGGATGATGCGTTAATCGAGATATCCTGCATGGAAGCAGCTAGTGGAAAGCTAGTGCCTTTGGTACAAGGGTCTAGTGTTTTACGGAAAGAGCTGGAGGTTAATCCGACAGATATAAGGTAAACAGGCAAGTTCAAGGAATGTTAAAGGAAAACATAATTTCACCGAGTACCTCGCCTGTAGCTTACCAAAAATTTAACTACCAAAGAAGAGGGTGCTCAGGGTCAAAAGAAATGGAGAATTGTCGTCGATTTTAGGAAATTGAACGACGCCACTATCAAGCTTTGTTACCAAAACAAAGGATAGAAGCAATCCTGAATCAATTGGGCCACAGTAGATATTGTTCTACGCTTGATTTAGCAAGTATTACCAGGTTACCAGGTTCTGGTGAATACCCGAGACAAGCAGAACACCGCGTTTAGTACCGGTCTAGGTCATTATGGGTTCACCAGAATGGCGTTTGGATTCAGAGGAACAACGGCAATCTTCCAACGGTTGACGAACTATGTATTTACAGGCGTACAAGGGTTACGTTGTTTTGTATATCTCAACGATATGGTTATTTATGGAAAGAACTTGTAAGAGGATTCGCAACGCTTCTGCAAGGTGCTCCAGAATTTAGAACACAATTTGAAATTAAAGTGTCAATTTTTGCGAAGAGTGGTTGTTTGTTTAGGCCATCGTTGCTCGGAGGCAGGAGCACTGCCTGACCCGCAGAAGGTGGAATGTGTAAAGAATTTAGCAATTCCAAGAAACGGAAAGAAGTGCAAACATTCTTAGGACTAGTGAACTATTATAGAAAGTTCTTAGAAGGACTAGCCGAATTTGCATTGCCAAGTTGCTATGTAAGGAAGCAAAGTTCGAATGGACAGAGAGCTGTCAACAAGCATTCGAGAGGCTAACGTAGATTATTAGCACTTTATTCGAATTTTAGGGCATATCTGGAAGGCCGCTCATTTAAAATATATACCGATCAACAGCCGTTGAGAGGCATAGCCAATTTGAAAGACCAAATGTCTACACCAGCCAACTTCAGACACAAATTGTCTGAGTATGATTTTGAAATCATATATAAACTTGGGAAGAAGAATCTGAATGCAGATGCACTTAGCAGAATTTCTCAGAACCAAAACATATCAGTATTTTAATCGAGAGCAAAAGAGTGTATTGAAAGTTTTCCATGATTCACGCCAGGAGTCTCGGAAAACCTACGAGAGAATTAGAACAGTATACGCCTGGAAAGATATGCTCAGAGACATTAAGAAATATGTGAAGAATTGCCGAAAATATCAGGCCAACAAGAGTTCGAGTGTTGACAGACACACCGATAGATTGCTGTGATATTGTGGATATTTTACCTGATTCAGTTTCGGGAAATAAGTACATTTTGAAGATCCAAGATGATTTCCCAAAATATATGGCATTTGTAGCCATACCTGAGGCTGAGGTGAGTACGGTAGCAAAAGCATTCTTTGACAAGATTATAGCACGGTACAATAAACAGAAGGTGTTGGTGACTGACAACGGCTCAAACTTTGTCTCAAAGCTGTTTTCAGAAACGAGTAAACTATTAGGAATTAAAAAGTTACACATAATTCCTTATCATCCACAAGCGAATAATATCTACATAGTTTCGCTAAGGAGGATGGCTCTAATTGAGACCAATGGTTGTCAACGGCTATGCATGTATATAACAATACAGTACATGTATCAACGAAGCAAACTCCGTTTAGAATGCTCTACGGGTTTGACATCTATATACCGGCAAGTCTGAAGCGCAAATGTGTGCCAGTATACAATGCTGACGACCCAAATAGAGGGCGGAAATTCCAGTTAGAGCGTACGCAAGAGTTGTTTAGAATATATATATATATATATATATATATATATATATATATATATATATAAGGTGTGTTCAAAAAAAAACCGTTATTGTGTGATCCAAAAATAAAGTATTTATTTATTCATCAACAACTATCTTGTCACCTTCAAAGTTCCCCTCAAATATAATACACTTATGCCAGCGTTTTTTCCAATCCTCGAAACACTTCTGAAACCCTTTGTTTGGTATCGCCAAAAGCTCCGGTTTCGATTTTTCTTTTATATCCTCAATCGTAGCAAAACGCTTTCCTTTCATCGGTGTCTTCAGTTTTGGAAAGAGGAAAAAGTAAGCGGGGGCCAAGTCCGGTGAATATGGTGGTTGAGGCATGATAACGTTTTTGTTTTTGGCCAAAAACAGCTCCTGAGCGATGTGCATGCGACGTTGTTTTTGCTCAAAATTTAGCAATTTTGGAACAATCTTCGCTGCAGCACGTTTCATGCCTAAAACATCCGTAAAAATTGCTTGGCATGAGCCGAACGATATGCCAGCATCATCAGCAACCTCTCTGATAGTGATTCGACGATTATCCAAAATCATTTTCTTCACTGCGTCAATGTTTTCATCGGTTGTTGACGTGCTCGGGCGACCCGGACGAGCATCGTCATTGACATCTTCTCGGCCTTCCTTAAACCGGTTATACCAAAATTGAACTTGTGTACTGCTCATAGTAGACTCGCCAAAGGCCACAGTCAACATTTCAAATGTCCTTGCGCATTTAATTTCATTTTTTACACAAAACTGAATACAGTTTCTTTGATCCATTTTTTCGAATAGTACAAAATCGACGAGCAGACCAAAACACGACTAACCTTTTTATCTGTCAAAAACAAACTGACAGTCCAAAATGGTTGGTATTGCCAACATATATAACAGACATGTGTACCAACATAACCGAAAAAAATGCGAACATCGAACATACGTAAGTCACGAAATTTGAAAATAACGGTTATTTTTTGATCGTAATATATATATATATATATATATATATATATATATATATATATATATATATATATATATATATATATATATACATATATATCTATATATATATATATATATATATATATATATATATATATATATATAAAGGGTTTTTCAAAAGAAACGCTACAAAAGTAAATCGATAGTGATAGCTAACGACGCCATATTTTTTCCCGCTCTTTTGACATTTCTCTTCAGTAAGGTTTGCCATTTCATCGTGCAAAGATATACGATCGTGCAAAGATATTCATCGTGCAAAGATATACGAGAATCGGAGTCAGTCGCCTCAACTTTAAGAGCGCTACGTCCAATTTACCATGAGGCTCATTTCTGGCTGAACGGCTTCGTCAATGAGCAAAATATGCTTTATTGGTTAGACAGCAATCCACACGTACTCCATGAGTCATCATTGCATCCCGAAAAAATTACGGTTTGGTGCGGTTTATGGGCCGGAGGCGTCATTGGGCCGTACTTCTGTGATGATCATACCGTGATGATCAAGACCGGCACATTACTGTGAATGCGAATCGCTACCGTTCAATGATAACCGAATATTTTTGGCCCCAATTGGATTATATGGACTTGGAGGGCATGTGGTTCCAAAAGGACGGCGCCACAAGTCACACAGCGAATGCCACAATCAATTTATTGCAAACCAAGTTTGGTGAACGTGTTATCTCACGAAATGGCCCAGTCGATTGGCCGCCTCGGTCGTGCGACTTGACACCGTTAGATTATTTCCTGTGGGGCTATGTCAAGTCTATGGTCTATGCCAACAGGCCAGCGACGATTGATGAACTTCGTACGAATATCGAACGTGAAATTGCAGCAGTATCGGCCGATTTATGCTTGAAACCCGTTGAAAATTGGGTTCAGCGTCTGGACTTCTAAAAGCGTGCCCGTGGTGGCCATGCAAAAGAAATCGAGTTCCATACATAATGGCATCGAACGTACTTTCACAGGAATAAAGAATTTCATTGATATCTAAAACCGGTTTTGTTTTATTTAAAAAAAACTTTTGTAGCGCTGTTATTCAAAAACCCTATATATATATATATATATATATATATATATATATATATATATATATATATATATATATATATATATATATATATATATATATATATTTGGGTTACGCTCGGGAGTAGCGTATCCAATAAAAAAAGAAAGAAATAAATTATGCCAATTTCAATTTAATATATTTAAAATATACCACGATGTCTGGAATAGACACAGATGTGAGAGCGTGTGCACGGCTCCGGCGCTGCGAACGGAAAGAGGACGAATCGAAGGCCGGAAACACGAAGTGTGTTGCTCAGCAGCCAACACAGGCTAGTTCCGGCTTTCCCATTAACACGCTGTGCGACAGCGACAGCGTGTTAATAGATGGCGCTCGGAACTAACGCCTGCTTGCGTTGGCGTACCCGACAACTGGGTGGGGGTAGTGGTGTCGCCACAGGTATTCCTCCCCCAGTGATCGGCGCAGGAGGCGCGGAGAAGGATACCCGTTTCGTCGGTCGACTCCCCGGCTGTGGTGTAGGCTTGACTCCTCAGATGACTCCTTGGATGGATCGCTGGCGGGTCATTTGTCGCTGACGATGACGACGGTTGCGGCGATGGCGATCGGGATGGCGATGATGATCGGGATGCCTGCAGCGATGGCGACGATGTTGAGTTACTCATTTCGAGGTGGGCCGGCTTCAAGCAGTCCGTAGGGATGGCTTTCTCGACGCCGTTCAAGTCGATGATGAAACTCTTGTCGTTGACCCGGCGAATTACCTTGTGGGGGCCCGTATATGGCGGTTCGAGTGGCCTCCGGATTTTGTCCAGCTTGCAGAATACGTGCGTGCAGGTGCGCAATTCTTTGAAGACGAACGGCTTCTGTCTGGAGTGGTTGGACGCTGGTACTGGCTTGATCACTTTTACCAGCTTGCGCAACTGCTCGATGAAAACCGGTTGGGTGGTAGGGTCGTTTTGTTGTCCGAAGAATTCCCCCGGCAGGCGTAGTTGGGTGCCGAAGAGCATCTCGGCTGGACTTGCTTTGAGGTCCTCTTTGTACGCCATCCGCATCCCCAATAGCACTGTTGGCAAGGCGTCTGGCCATGGTGTGTCTGGACTGCACATCAAGGCCGCTTTTAGTGTGCGGTATAGTCTCTCCACCATGCCGTTTGATTGTGGGTGGTAAGGCGTTGTGTGAACATGGTTAGCACCCGTCATTTTCGCGAGAGCCGTGAATAGCTCCCCCTCGAATTGACCCCCCTGGTCGGAGGTGATGGTGAGTGGCGTGCCGAAAGTGCAGACCCAACTGTGGAAGAACGCTCGTGCGTCGGTCATAACTCGAATGTCCGGGAGTTCCCCAGCCACAGGCCATCGGGAAAAGCGGTCGATGATGGTCAGGCAGTGCGATAGTCCTCTCACCAGCGGTAGCTTAATCAGGTCAACATGAACGTGGGAGAACCTGTCTTCTGTCTCCCCGAAGCTTTGCAACTCGGCGCGGTTGTAGCGATGGACCTTCGCGCGTTGGCATGTTTGGCATTCACGGGCCCAGCGGAGCGCGTCCTTGCGCATGCTTGGCCAGAAGTATTTGGCCACCAGATGTTTCGCCGTTGCTCGACCACTCGGGTGGGATGATCCGTGTACGATGCCAAACGCCGTTCGACGCAGGTTGGATGGCAAATAGGGCCGTGTCGCCCCATCGGTAACCAGACAGTAGATCTCGCTGTTGTTGAAAGCGAGACGATCCAGTTGGATACGCGGATTCTCCAGCAGGTGAGGCAGCTCTACGACAGAGGCTTACTCCAGGCTGATAGTGGCTTCGTCGAGGATGGAAGGCATCGAGACGGTACAGGTTCGCGAAAGTGCGCCTGCCACAACGTTTTCTCCCCCGGGAACGTACACAAATCGTGTGTTGAACTGGAGGATGTAGTCCAGGTGTCGGCTCTGCCTCGGCGTTGCCTTGCCCGAGCGTTGTTGTGCGGCGTAGGCCAGCGGCTTGTGGTCCGTGTGGATTGTGTAGGCGGGTGCCTCCAGGATCCTCCTGAAGTGCCTGACTGCGGCATACACCGCGAGCAACTCCCTGTCGTAGGCGCTGTAGTGAGTTTCTGGGGGACTGAGCTTCCTAGAGAAGAACCCCAGAGCCTTCCAGGTCCCATCGGGTTGCTCTTGGTTGAGTGCCGCTCCGATGGCGGTGCTCGATGCGTCGGTGTAGAGAGCGATTGGCGCGGTAGGCGAGAGGAAGGCTGAATCTGCAGATGCTGCGATACTCGCCTTGCTTTGCTGGAATGCCTGCTCCGTTTGCGTCGTCCAGCTAATCGCCGCCTTCTTCTTCGTTAGGTTCTTCAGAAGCTCGTTGAGCGGGGCCTGTAGTTCCGCGGCGTGCGGTATACACCTGCGGTAGTAATTAACCATACCCAGGAAACGTCTCAGCTGGTTAGAGTCTGTCGGGCTTGGAAAGGCGTTGATCGCCTCGATCTTTGGGCGCGGGGGCCTGAACCCCTCTTTCGAGACTCGATACCCAGCGAATGTAACTTCTTGGGCACCGAGTTGGCATTTGTCCAAGTTGATGCGTAGGTTCGCCGCTCTCAGCGTCTCCAACAATTGGCTCAAATGATGCAGGTGCTCGTCATGCGTCTCGGATGCGATGAGCAGGTCGTCTACGTAGCCCTTCACGAAGGGGAGTTTCCTCAGTAGGTGATTAATTACCCGCTGGAGCGTTTGCGCGGAGTTACGCAGGCCTAATGGCATACCCACGAACTCGAAGAGGCCGAAAGGTGTTGTGACTGCCGTTTTCGGGATGTCAGCTTTGGCAACCGGGATTTGGTAGAAGGCTTTCTGCAGATCGATTACAGAGAATACTTTTCCCTGGCTCTCATGGATCAGGTCCTCGTTGATCGGTAGAGGATATCGGTCTGGCAAGGTACACGCGTTGAGGCGGCGGTAGTCGCCAGTGGCTCGCCAGCTTCCATTCGGCTTTGGTACCATGTGTAGCGGACTGGCCCATGGGCTCGATGATGGGCGTACCACCCCCTTGTCGAGGAGGTCAGCGAACTCTTCTTTGGCAGCAGCGAGTCGTTCACCGACGAGTCTACGGGGGCGCTCGAAGACGGGAGGGCCCTCCGTGACGATGAAGTGTTGTACCGGCAAGTCTGGTACAGTGGCCATGACCCCTGCTGGTGAAGCGAGTTGCAGGTAGCGCTGGACGAGCTCTCTATACCGGTCGCCGTGTGGTCCCATAGATGCATCAATGCGAGCCACTGTGGAGATGCCGTAGATTCGAGCCGGGTCCATGCGGCCCGTTGCCGCGATATTGGTAAGGGCGTCTACGATGCGTCGCCCCCTCAAGTCTACCAGGAGCCCATAGTATGCCAGGAAGTCCGCCCCGAGAATGGCAGTTTGCACATCGGCCACAGTGAACGCCCAAGTAAAATCCCGTCGCAGGGCGAGGTTCAACTTCAGCGTGAGCTGCCCGTATGTGGCTATCGGCGACGAGTTGGCGGCGTACAGCGTGAGGCTGTTTCGCTGTAGTTTGCGGGCGACCGTTCCCCTCGGCAGTAAGGAGACCACTGAACCCGAGTCCACGAGAAAGCGAGTGGATGTCGTTCGATCCATTACGTGTAGGCGTTTTTCGGTTGGTGGTCGGCCGGCGTCGCCCAAGTCGGCGTCGGCAGCGCTAGTTTCCCGACGGCGTCGAGGTGTCGGCCACGGCGGCGGCGAAGATACACGGTGGTCGGCACTGCTGTGCTGTCGCCCCGTACTTCAGGTGGTACCAACATTGGCCAGGCGCTGTAGAGCGATCTCGATGCCGGCTGGGGCTGCGGGTTTCAGCGCGACCCCTATGAAGTGGGGGCGTTATTTTACGCAGCAGCTCCTGATTCTCCCGCGTTAGTGCCACGAGCTGTGCCACTGACTGGCGCAGTGCGGCAAGCTCTGCGTGCACGGAGTTACCCGTTGAATCGTGCGACGATCTGTTCGCGAGTGGAGAGCGGGGTCTCGGACACGAGAGTGGAGGTGACGTAGCTGCCACTGTAGGTCCGTTGTCGACCAGCTCGTCAGCTGCCTCTGCGAGCTCCTCCAGACTGGTGCCTTTCAGGATTTTGAGTAGCCGTCGCGTTGACGGAGGCATCAGGTCGAGCCACTTCACGCGGATGATGTCATCCGTGGCCCGGTCACCTGCTAGGGAGCGCATCTGTCGCAGGAGTTGGGACGGCTTCCTGTCCCCCAGCTCGAGTTGGGTGAGTAATTTGTGGAGCTGTCGATCCGCCGAGTCGGTGAGACGATTTAATATTGCCGCCTTCAGCACCTCATACTTGCCCGCGGGCGGCACTGTGCGGAGTACATCCGCAACCTCGGAAATAGTCTCCGGGTCGAGCGCCGCAACTACTAGATTGTAGCGGCTGTTGTCGTTGCGCACATGGTGTACTTGGAACGCGGCCTCGATCTGTTAAAACCACAGATCGGGGTTACTCCTCCAGAAAGGTGGGAGCCGACAGCTGCTCACCGCCTCGATCGCGGGCGGCGACGAAAAGGAGGCGTGTCCCCCAGGTTCCCCTGCACGGTGTGGCGGCAGGTGGTGTGTCGGTATCAGCAATCGCGTGGGCATGGCCAGCTGTGCCTGCGCATGCACGTGCGGTGGTTGTGGCTGCTGGTGTGGAGCGTACGTTGCTCGAGTCGGCGGCTGCTCCGATGGTGCCGGAGGCGCCGGTCCTGAGGCTGTTGGCGAGTGGAGCATCCTATGCGTGTTTTATACCCCTGTATGGGGCGCGTATTTTTTACGATCACGTCGGGGTCACCAATTTGGGTTACGCTCGGGAGTAGCGTATCCAATAAAAAAAGAAAGAAAGAAATTATGCCAATTTCAATTTAATATATTTAAAATAAACCACGATGTCTGGAATAGACACAGATGTGAGAGCGTGTGCACGGCTCCGGCGCTGCGAACGGAAAGAGAACGAATCGAAGGCCGGAAACACGAAGTGTGTTGCTCAGCAGCCAACACAGGCTAGTTCCGGTTTTCCCATAAACACGCTGTGCGACAGCGACATATATATATATATATATATATATATATATATATATATATATATATATATATATATATATATATATATATATATATATATATATATATATATATATATATATATATATATATATATATATATATATATATATATATATATATATATATATATATATATATATATATGTATATATATATATATATATATATGTATATATATATATATATATATATATATGTATATATATATATATATATATATATATATATATATATATATATATATATATATATATATATATATATATATATATATATATATATATATATATATATATATATATATATATATATATATATATATATATATATATATATATATATATATATATATATATATATATATATATATATATATATATATATATATATATATATATATATATATATATATATATATATATATATATATATATATATATATATATATATATATATATATATATATATATATATATATATATATATATATATATATATATATATATATATATATATATATATATATATATATATATATATATATATATATATATATATATATATATATATATATATATATTCACGCCAGGAGTCTCGGAAAACCTACGAGAGAATTAGAACAGTATACGCCTGGAAAGATATGCTCAGAGACATTAAGAA
>OV050031.1:142598314-142603314 GCA_920105625.2 Clusia tigrina
TTGCATCCCGAAAAAATTACGGTTTGGTGCGGTTTATGGGCCGGAGGCGTCATTGGGCCGTACTTCTGTGATGATCATACCGTGATGATCAAGACCGGCACATTACTGTGAATGCGAATCGCTACCGTTCAATGATAACCGAATATTTTTGGCCCCAATTGGATTATATGGACTTGGAGGGCATGTGGTTCCAAAAGGACGGCGCCACAAGTCACACAGCGAATGCCACAATCAATTTATTGCAAACCAAGTTTGGTGAACGTGTTATCTCACGAAATGGCCCAGTCGATTGGCCGCCTCGGTCGTGCGACTTGACACCGTTAGATTATTTCCTGTGGGGCTATGTCAAGTCTATGGTCTATGCCAACAGGCCAGCGACGATTGATGAACTTCGTACGAATATCGAACGTGAAATTGCAGCAGTATCGGCCGATTTATGCTTGAAACCCGTTGAAAATTGGGTTCAGCGTCTGGACTTCTAAAAGCGTGCCCGTGGTGGCCATGCAAAAGAAATCGAGTTCCATACATAATGGCATCGAACGTACTTTCACAGGAATAAAGAATTTCATTGATATCTAAAACCGGTTTTGTTTTATTTAAAAAAAACTTTTGTAGCGCTGTTATTCAAAAACCCTATATATATATATATATATATATATATATATATATATATATATATATATATATATATATATATATATTTGGGTTACGCTCGGGAGTAGCGTATCCAATAAAAAAAGAAAGAAATAAATTATGCCAATTTCAATTTAATATATTTAAAATATACCACGATGTCTGGAATAGACACAGATGTGAGAGCGTGTGCACGGCTCCGGCGCTGCGAACGGAAAGAGGACGAATCGAAGGCCGGAAACACGAAGTGTGTTGCTCAGCAGCCAACACAGGCTAGTTCCGGCTTTCCCATTAACACGCTGTGCGACAGCGACAGCGTGTTAATAGATGGCGCTCGGAACTAACGCCTGCTTGCGTTGGCGTACCCGACAATTGGGTGGGGGTAGTGGTGTCGCCACAGGTATTCCTCCCCCAGTGATCGGCGCAGGAGGCGCGGAGAAGGATACCCGTTTCGTCGGTCGACTCCCCGGCTGTGGTGTAGGCTTGACTCCTCAGATGACTCCTTGGATGGATCGCTGGCGGGTCATTTGTCGCTGACGATGACGACGGTTGCGGCGATGGCGATCGGGATGGCGATGATGATCGGGATGCCTGCAGCGATGGCGACGATGTTGAGTTACTCATTTCGAGGTGGGCCGGCTTCAAGCAGTCCGTAGGGATGGCTTTCTCGACGCCGTTCAAGTCGATGATGAAACTCTTGTCGTTGACCCGGCGAATTACCTTGTGGGGGCCCGTATATGGCGGTTCGAGTTGCCTCCGGATTTTGTCCAGCTTGCAGAATACGTGCGTGCAGGTGCGCAATTCTTTGAAGACGAACGGCTTCTGTCTGGAGTGGTTGGACGCTGGTACTGGCTTGATCACTTTTACCAGCTTGCGCAACTGCTCGATGAAAACCGGTTGGGTGGTAGGGTCGTTTTGTTGTCCGAAGAATTCCCCCGGCAGGCGTAGTTGGGTGCCGAAGAGCATCTCGGCTGGACTTGCTTTGAGGTCCTCTTTGTACGCCATCCGCATCCCCAATAGCACTGTTGGCAAGGCGTCTGGCCATGGTGTGTCTGGACTGCACATCAAGGCCGCTTTTAGTGTGCGGTATAGTCTCTCCACCATGCCGTTTGATTGTGGGTGGTAAGGCGTTGTGTGAACATGGTTAGCACCCGTCATTTTCGCGAGAGCCGTGAATAGCTCCCCCTCGAATTGACCCCCCTGGTCGGAGGTGATGGTGAGTGGCGTGCCGAAAGTGCAGACCCAACTGTGGAAGAACGCTCGTGCGTCGGTCATAGCTCGAATGTCCGGGAGTTCCCCAGCCACAGGCCATCGGGAAAAGCGGTCGATGATGGTCAGGCAGTGCGATAGTCCTCTCACCAGCGGTAGCTTAATCAGGTCAACATGAACGTGGGAGAACCTGTCTTCTGTCTCCCCGAAGCTTTGCAACTCGGCGCGGTTGTAGCGATGGACCTTCGCGCGTTGGCATGTTTGGCATTCACGGGCCCAGCGGAGCGCGTCCTTGCGCATGCTTGGCCAGAAGTATTTGGCCACCAGATGTTTCGCCGTTGCTCGACCACTCGGGTGGGATGATCCGTGTACGATGCCAAACGCCGTTCGACGCAGGTTGGATGGCAAATAGGGCCGTGTCGCCCCATCGGTAACCAGACAGTAGATCTCGCTGTTGTTGAAAGCGAGACGATCCAGTTGGATACGCGGATTCTCCAGCAGGTGAGGCAGCTCTACGACAGAGGCTTACTCCAGGCTGATAGTGGCTTCGTCGAGGATGGAAGGCATCGAGACGGTACAGGTTCGCGAAAGTGCGTCTGCCACAACGTTTTCTCCCCCGGGAACGTACACAAATCGTGTGTTGAACTGGAGGATGTAGTCCAGGTGTCGGCTCTGCCTCGGCGTTGCCTTGCCCGAGCGTTGTTGTGCGGCGTAGGCCAGCGGCTTGTGGTCCGTGTGGATTGTGTAGGCGGGTGCCTCCAGGATCCTCCTGAAGTGCCTGACTGCGGCATACACCGCGAGCAACTCCCTGTCGTAGGCGCTGTAGTGAGTTTCTGGGGGACTGAGCTTCCTAGAGAAGAACCCCAGAGCCTTCCAGGTCCCATCGGGTTGCTCTTGGTTGAGTGCCGCTCCGATGGCGGTGCTCGATGCGTCGGTGTAGAGAGCGATTGGCGCGGTAGGCGAGAGGAAGGCTGAATCTGCAGATGCTGCGATACTCGCCTTGCTTTGCTGGAATGCCTGCTCCGTTTGCGTCGTCCAGCTAATCGCCGCCTTCTTCTTCGTTAGGTTCTTCAGAAGCTCGTTGAGCGGGGCCTGTAGTTCCGCGGCGTGCGGTATACACCTGCGGTAGTAATTAACCATACCCAGGAAACGTCTCAGCTGGTTAGAGTCTGTCGGGCTTGGAAAGGCGTTGATCGCCTCGATCTTTGGGCGCGGGGGCCTGAACCCCTCTTTCGAGACTCGATACCCAGCGAATGTAACTTCTTGGGCACCGAGTTGGCATTTGTCCAAGTTGATGCGTAGGTTCGCCGCTCTCAGCGTCTCCAACAATTGGCTCAAATGATGCAGGTGCTCGTCATGCGTCTCGGATGCGATGAGCAGGTCGTCTACGTAGCCCTTCACGAAGGGGAGTTTCCTCAGTAGGTGATTAATTACCCGCTGGAGCGTTTGCGCGGAGTTACGCAGGCCTAATGGCATACCCACGAACTCGAAGAGGCCGAAAGGTGTTGTGACTGCCGTTTTCGGGATGTCAGCTTTGGCAACCGGGATTTGGTAGAAGGCTTTCTGCAGATCGATTACAGAGAATACTTTTCCCTGGCTCTCATGGATCAGGTCCTCGTTGATCGGTAGAGGATATCGGTCTGGCAAGGTACACGCGTTGAGGCGGCGGTAGTCGCCAGTGGCTCGCCAGCTTCCATTCGGCTTTGGTACCATGTGTAGCGGACTGGCCCATGGGCTCGATGATGGGCGTACCACCCCCTTGTCGAGGAGGTCAGCGAACTCTTCTTTGGCAGCAGCGAGTCGTTCACCGACGAGTCTACGGGGGCGCTCGAAAACGGGAGGGCCCTCCGTGACGATGAAGTGTTGTACCGGCAAGTCTGGTACAGTGGCCATGACCCCTGCTGGTGAAGCGAGTTGCAGGTAGCGCTGGACGAGCTCTCTATACCGGTCGCCGTGTGGTCCCATAGATGCATCAATGCGAGCCACTGTGGAGATGCCGTAGATTCGAGCCGGGTCCATGCGGCCCGTTGCCGCGATATTGGTAAGGGCGTCTACGATGCGTCATCCCCTCAAGTCTACCAGGATAGTATGCCAGGAAGTCCGCCCCGAGAATGGCAGTTTGCACATCGGCCACAGTGAACGCCCAAGTAAAATCCCGTCGCAGGGCGAGGTTCAACTTCAGCGTGAGCTGCCCGTATGTGGCTATCGGCGACGAGTTGGCGGCGTACAGCGTGAGGCTGTTTCGCTGTAGTTTGCGGGCGACCGTTCCCCTCGGCAGTAAGGAGACCACTGAACCCGAGTCCACGAGAAAGCGAGTGGATGTCGTTCGATCCATTACGTGTAGGCGTTTTTCGGTTGGTGGTCGGCCGGCGTCGCCCAAGTCGGCGTCGGCAGCGCTAGTTTCCCGACGGCGTCGAGGTGTCGGCCACGGCGGCGGCGAAGATACACGGTGGTCGGCACTGCTGTGCTGTCGCCCCGTACTTCAGGTGGTACCAACATTGGCCAGGCGCTGTAGAGCGATCTCGATGCCGGCTGGGGCTGCGGGTTTCAGCGCGACCCCTATGAAGTGGGGGCGTTATTTTACGCAGCAGCTCCTGATTCTCCCGCGTTAGTGCCACGAGCTGTGCCACTGACTGGCGCAGTGCGGCAAGCTCTGCGTGCACGGAGTTACCCGTTGAATCGTGCGACGATCTGTTCGCGAGTGGAGAGCGGGGTCTCGGACACGAGAGTGGAGGTGACGTAGCTGCCACTGTAGGTCCGTTGTCGACCAGCTCGTCAGCTGCCTCTGCGAGCTCCTCCAGACTGGTGCCTTTCAGGATTTTGAGTAGCCGTCGCGTTGACGGAGGCATCAGGTCGAGCCACTTCACGCGGATGATGTCATCCGTGGCCCGGTCACCTGCTAGGGAGCGCATCTGTCGCAGGAGTTGGGACGGCTTCCTGTCCCCCAGCTCGAGTTGGGTGAGTAATTTGTGGAGCTGTCGATCCGCCGAGTCGGTGAGACGATTTAATATTGCCGCCTTCAGCACCTCATACTTGCCCGCGGGCGGCACTGTGCGGAGTACATCCGCAACCTCGGAAATAGTCTCCGGGTCGAGCGCCGCAACTACTAGATTGTAGCGGCTGTTGTCGTTGCGCACATGGTGTACTTGGAACGCGGC